>JARPMR010000030.1:5442500-5894601 GCA_029955525.1 Oeneis ivallda | reverse complement strand
AAAGTAAAAGTTCCGAAAAATCAACTATCAAGAATACTAAGAGAAAAAGACAAAAAGAAGATGAATTTATAAAATTTATGAAAGACAGACATGAAAGCCGACATAGTACGCTGGAGTCATTGAAATGTCAAGGTCAAGAATCATTCGATGATATATCTACATTTACTAAACACATTTAAACTATGCTAAGAAAATTGAGCGCTCGATCAAGAGCGATGGCAAAATCCGAAATATTTAATATTATCTCCAAGTATGAGATCGGAGATATCGATGGACAAGGTGAAGAAGATGGACACCAAACACCAAGTGATTTATCACGTCGCCAATTGCCATGTACTTCAATTTCATCGTATAATACGAGTACATATTCGCCAATAAGTGTAGCCTCTACAGAACACCAATCACAAAGTGAATTGATTGACTTAACATCTCGCCAATTGCCAAATATTTCAAGTCAACCATTTCGAAGCATTTTTCACGACGAATACGACCAGAATAACTTAGATGATTTGACAAACTTACCTTAGAGTTAGAGCTAATTTTTCTTTCAACGATATTTTTCCTTTTTCACGCATTGTTTTCTTTAGTAAATTTAATACATAATCAAACTGTGTTTTATTTAGCCGAAAATACTTCCTGAATGTATTGTCATCACACATTAGGTGCTTCTTCACTAATAGCGAAAATGATCCTTCTTGACCTCTAGTTAAATACAATTCCTTAATAGGTAACCTTCTTTTAGTTTTGTATTTGTAATAATAGTATAAGAGCAAATCATCGTCTTCTTCTTCCTCCAATAGTAGTTCTATAACTTGGTTTTCCATCATGCATGACACAGAACACAACTGACTCCATCGACACACACTCCGTACTGAGACCGAGATACTTGGCACGGTCTCTAGTCTCGGTCTCGACCTACAGTACATGCAGAAGAGACCGAGACACTTGTCGCGGTCTCCCGTCTCAGTCTCTGGTCTCGGTCACTTGTCTCTGTCGCGGCGCGAACCGCTACCTTAAGGGTACGTTTATCCACATGCAGGGCGTTGCGCGGCGCATGGTGCGTCGTGTCGCGCGGTAAACTCAAACATAATATGGCCAAGTATGAGAGCGTTCATGCAGAAGCGTTTGCGTTGAACGCGGCGGGCGCCACGGCGGGCACCTAAGTCACGCGGCGCGTTGCGCGTCGCATGGTGCGTTGCGTCGCGCGGTTAACTCAAACATGATATGGCCAAGTATGAGAGCGTTCATGCAGAAGCGTTTGCGTTGAACGCGGCGGGCGCCACGGCGGGCACCTAAGTCACGCGGCGCGTTGCGCGTCGCATGGTGGGTTGCGTCGCGCGGTTAACTCAAACATGATATTATGGCCAAGTATGAGAGTGTTCATGCAGAAGCGTTTGCGTTAAACGCGGCGGCTTACGCGGCGGGCGCCGCACAACGTGCCGCGTGTGCATAAACGTACCCTAAGGAACACTTAAATAGTTGACATATATAAGTACCAGCTAGTAGTGCAATTCTGCTCATTGCGGTCATACCTTTAGTGCTTTTAAGAAAAACTTGAAATTGGTTTTCGGTAACAAACTTTTTCACACTCAAGTAAAAAATAAAGTAATAGGAAAGTCAATCTTTCATTAAACTCAAATGCACATTTCGTGTATTTCTGCAGAAGGTTTTCTCTTAAAAGGATACCTATTCAAACTGAACTGTAAATATCGAAGTTGGAAAGTTTAAATTTTTCGCATGCAAGTTGAAGTGGAGACAGTTATAACGTATTTACGATGGAAATATGGAGTGTTGTAGTCGAACTGCGAATGGCAAACGCTCCAAATACAACATGCATTTTATACATTAGCAACTCTCGATCAACAACAATCGATATTTACTGAATCTGCAGAATCAGTATGGAAGAATTTACAAAATCAAAATTGGTGAGCAATAGGTAAGAACGGCGTTCAAAAATACAGACCGATTTGTGAACCTTTCTCACTGTATTAAGTAATGAGTATGTACGGTAAATGTGATAAATGTGATAATTATTAATAATTTTCGGTAATTATTAATAATTACCTCACCATTTGGTAAATTTGATAAATACTATGAATTTCATCACTTTTATCGGTTATTATTAATAATTCACTATTGTTTTTGGTAAAAGTAATAAAACAAACAAAACCAGTTTGACAACCCCTCTAAACCCCACCCGACTCCTTTCTCCAGCCATCTTTAACCTCACTAACAGTAAGGATTTTCGGGTGCAAATATTTCCAACGTTGTCATAAAAAAAATAACAACGAAAGCTGTGATGAAACTAACTAACAGTAAGGATTTCCGGGTAAAAGCATTTCTGGGTGGTTATAAAAGTGGCCAACCGAGCCAACAGTAAGGATTTCCAGATGCAAATATATACGGGTGGTCCTAATGGTGCTGCCCAAAGGTAATATTTTGATTCCTCGTACCTAGACCTATTAAAAACTACCAGCGAAATTTCGGATAGGGACCAAACCACTAAGCATAGACTGCATCATGGAGCTCTAGGTTATAGCTTCTCAATCCTGATGCTGCAGGGTACTGCCCACCCAAACTGCGGGGATTTAGGAATTGTCGATTACAAATTAATATTGTTGCCACTAAGCATAGACTAAATCATGGAGCTCTAGGTCGATAATTGATAGATAATTGTCGATATCGAATGGATACTGTAGGTACCAAGCATAGACTACATCATGGAGCTCCTCAATTCTGATGCTGCAGAGTATTGCCCACGGCGAGAGGCGAGGGGCGAGAGCGCGCTCAACCAATCAGGTATTCTGCCGCTGTCCGCTGGCAGTGACTGACTTGTGATATTTTCCTAGCGACAGCTGAACATGGTATTTTAATATTGAACAATCGCATGATACATCATAGGAATGTTCGAATAAAGAATGTTTTGATAATACAGAAAGTTCAGATTAATGTTAATGTGTGTTTTTGTATTGCCTGCTTTCAATAATTATGTGCAAATAAAAAATAAAAAATAATAAAGACCCTTATTTAAATTTATTTTATTTTGTTCATTAGAACACTGCATTAGAATATAATACTCGGTTAAGTTTTAATACATATATTTAGTTTTAATAGAATAAAATAATGCACTTTTTTTTTAATATCATGTATGTATTCGATCTTAAGTCGGTAATTCTGTCGCATCGTGTATACCCGAACACATCACCCGCCCCAAGCCCTATTAGACCATCGCGAGGGCCAAGTTTACGGCGGTTTACCTATAAGCAAATGACATTTTTAAAAATTTATTAAATTTACCAAGAGTAAGGTGTAATTATTAATAATCACCGAAAAAAGTGAATAATTTATTACTTTTACCTTCAATCTTGGTAATTAATAATAATGATCGGTAATTATTAATAATTTTCAATTAATCACATTTACCGTAACAAGTATACTTTCTTCTTTCTTTTTTTGGAAGCCGGTTTGTTAGACACCACGATTCATGTCACTTGCGACTTGCATTATACCAACAGTGCGAAGTGCTATTTCATTCAGCTTAATAGCTATTAGTTTTGTTCGTTAGTGGAATATTGCTAACGAGTGTACAGCGGGCGTGCATTTCAGCAACCGAAACGCTCAATTAGCACTCTTACTCTCTAGTCAAATCACAACGGGTTTTCACATTTTCCATAACCTCCACTGTGTTATTATAAATGGGAGGTCCCGGATTTGATTCCCGTCAAGAGCAATTTAGCTATAATTTCTATAGTCTCTAGTCTGGTCTGGTGGAAGACTTATGCCGCGACTAGTTGCCACCATACAGGCAAAGACCAAGCGAGTACGATACCGTGTAAAAACTGATTAGAATCTATGAATTTGATAAAAGTGTCATACCTCTTCTAATTTACATCGTTACGATCTCAGACGGAATCGTCACGTATCACCAGGAGTTCGCAGTCAAGGGCTAACTTATTAACGAAAATAAAAAAATCGTCATTAATCCAGTGTTCTAGATTGGAGACGATTAATCGTAGTGTGACGTTTCTTAACAACATGAATCGACGATAATGTAAAGAAGGTGGCAGGAAATGGTTGGATCATGAAACCTGAAGAGCGATTATGTAGGCAATCATAAGGAAAGGCATAAGCCTTTCCAGTAGTAGGAATCGTCCGAATAAACTTATGATGATGGATGCCATAAAACAACATAGTTTTAATGTTGAATTACGTCACAATAAAAAATATACAAAACTCAATTTGCTTGTGCAAATCTCAAATGAAAAATGATATGTATGAATACGTGGAATCCTTAAAAGCAAATGGCTCTACAAATAATAATATATGGCAAAAAATGTCGTTAATATGCCGTATCAAAGAATACCGCCGGCTTCGAAGTCAGTTGGCGTGATGGAGATGATTAATATGCCTCATTTGCGGGCCCTTCTAAGACGGGCTACGCGCTACGAAGGCGCTACGCGATGCTACGTGCCACTCCGTTCATCGTTATGCTTCCGCGCGGAAAATTTATTAGATTCCCACCTCAGTCGTACTTTTTATCTGCACTGTTTATTAAAGGCTTTTATCTGCACTGTTTATTAGAAGCAGTGATAGCCTAGTGGTTAGGACTGTTCTCTCCTATTCGGGGGAGTCGCAGGTTCGATCCCGGGTACGCACCTCCGACTTTTCGGAGTCAAGTGCGTTTAAGCAATTAACTGTCACCTGCTTTAACGGTCAAGGATAACATCGTGAGGAAACCTGCACATCTGAGAGTTCTTCATAATTTTCTCGAAGGTGTGTGAAGTCCACCAATTCGCATTGGGCCAGCGTGGTGGACTATGGCCTATAACCCTTCTCTGAGAGGTGACCTGCGCTCAGTAGTGAGCCGTTGATGGGTTGCTAATGATGATGATGAATGTTTATTAAAAACACCTTATTTTTGCCGACATAGCTTACCTATTCGCAAAGCTAAAGTGGGAATAGGTAAGCTATGTCGAATACATGATCGTGTTCTGTGGCAATCTTATCAAGAGATCTATATCCAGATGTGGACGTCTATTGGTTGAGATGATGAAGATTTTCACCCGATTGCACCAGAAAAAGGATATTGATTTCGGGTGTATGTATGTATGCCCTCATGATGTAATGATAAATAAAATAGATGTATCGCTACAGAACACGATCTTGAGCCACTGCCCAACAAATTATGAGCCTCGTATGAAGGTTCAAGATCAATCAGCGGATGATGGAGAGAACTATACTCGAAATATCCCTGCGTGAACACTGAACAAATCATAAATGAAGAGAAGCAGAAATCACAAACAGCAGAAATCTTCGAAGAATCGATAGAATTTGGGATCTCAAAGTGCTTGAATAGTGATCTTGCACCGATAAACACAACACTGGAAGATCCCCTATTAGGTGTTTCTATATATTATGTGTGTAAAAAATCTTTATTAAGTGGAATTATTTCTATTTTAGTAATAGTATGAAGTATCTCGCTTTATTCGAGTGCAATGTATGTCCACGATAGCTGTAAGGTTTTAATTAAGGCCTTTGTACCGTGTAGGCTAATTATAAGCATGCTGGCTTTTATGCAGAGTTTTCCTATATATTATAGACTAGCTGATGCCCGCAACTTTGTCCGCGTGGAAAAGTATTAAAAAAAATCGCTTTGTGTTAATCGCGAGGTTTTTAGGATTGTCCTACGCCACTATATTATATTTTAGAGCTACTTGGTACTTACAAACCTACAATTACACACCACACAATCGAAATTACGTAAATACCTTCAATTTAGGTGGGCAGTACCCCAGCAGCACCAGGATTGAGGAGTTGTTAACTGGTCTTCAATGATGTAGTCCAGTGATGCAGGGTGGGGGAGGGCGATTCCCAATACAAACCGAACGATAGGAAAATTAGTTGAATATACTGGTGGCATCTATAAAAACACATAGCTCTAGGGCAGGAAATTTTCGCGAGCGAAGCGAGCGCGAAATTTTTTAGGACTGCACTACTTAACTATGTTATTCATACTTGGTTCTTACAACACCAATTCAGAAAAGACACTTTCGCGAGCGAAGTGAGCGCGAAATTTTTTCGATTGCACTACGCCTATCTGTAGTTCATACTTGGCTCCTACAGTAGCAATTGAACACCGATATCTTTGCGAGCGAAGCGAGTGCGAAAATTTTTTGATCGCACAACGCCTCTGTGTAGTCCATAGTAATTGGTATCTACAAAAGCAATCTTTACCACATCATCGCGAGTAAAGCTACGTTGCACTACATCTCTATGTGAAAGTGAAATTAGCTGAATAGATTCGTACATAACTATGTTATTCATACTTGGTTCTTACAACACCAATTCAGAAAAGACACTTTCGCGAGCGAAGCGAGCGCGAAATTTTTTCGATTGCACTATGCTTCTTTGTAGTTCATACTTGGCTCTTACAGTAGCAATTGAACAGCGATATCTTCGCGAGCGAAGCGAGCGCGAAAATTTTTTGATCGCACAACGCCTCTGTGTAGTCCATACTAATTGGTATCTACAAAAGCAATCTATAATCGACATCATCGCGAGTCAAGCGAGTGCGACATTTTTTACGATTGCACTACGCCACTTTGTATACCATACTTGGCACCTACAACAGCAATGCAACAGCGACATTTTCGCGAGCGAAGCGAGCGCAATTTTTAGGACAATACTAAGTTTTTAACTATGTTCTTTATACCTAGGTCTTACAATACCAATTAAGAAAATATATTTTTCGCGAGCGAAGCGAGCGCGAAAATTTTTACGACTACATTGCATCACTATGTAGTCCATACTTTGTAATCCAAAACGGACATTTTCGCAAAATTTTTTTAGGGCTGCACTACTTAACTGTGTCCTTCATACTTGGTTCTTACAATACCAACTAAGAAAAACACATTTTCGCGAGCGAAGCGAGCGCAAAAATTTTTGATTACACTACGCTTCTTTGTAGGCGTTTTTTAGGACTACACCAAGTACTTTACTATGTAATTTATACCTGGTTCTTACAATACCAATTAAGAAAATACATTTTCGCGAGCGAAGCGAGCGCGAAAATATTCGATTGCGCTACACTTCTTTGTAGTTCATATTTGGCACCTACAGTAGCAAATGAGAAAAGACATTTTCGCGAGCGAAGCGAGCACGAAATTATTTCGATTGCACTGTGCCTCTAGTAGTTCATACTTAACAACTGCAATAGCAATTTAAAACCGATATTTTCGTGAACAAAGCGAGCGCTAAATTCTTTCGATCGCACTACGCCACTATGTGAAAGTGAAATTAGCTGAATAGATTGATACACACAATATCAATTCACAATCGATAGTTTCAAAATCCCCACTAATTAGGTGGGCCGTACCCAGCAGCTCCAAGATTTAAGGGTTGGTACCAGCACTGTCCATACTTGGCACCTACATAAACTCCATACGTGGTTAATACTCAAAATACCAATTAAGAAGACATTTTCGCGAGCGAAGCGAGCGCGAATTTTTTTACGATTACATTGCATGATGCATCACTATGTAGTCCATACTTGGCAATCCAAAACGGACATTTCCCAAAATTTTTTAGGGCTGCACTACTTAGCTGTGTCATTCATACTTTGTTCTTACAATACCAATAAAGAAAAGACATATTTACGCGAGCGAAGCGAGCGCGAAAATGTTTACGATTACATTGCATCACTATGTAGTCCATACTTGGTCTTGGTCGGTTCAGGGGTCTTCGAGTAATCGGTGAACATACATAAAAAATTTAAAAAAAAGATTACTCCTTTTTCGAAGTCAGTTAAAAAGAAATCTACAATCGACATTATCGCGAACGAAGTGAGTGAGACATTTTTTACGATTGCACTATGCCACTATGTAGTCTTCACTTGGTACCTACAATATCAATTCACTATCGACATTTTGTAAACAGCCACTATTTAGGTGGGTATTATCATCAGCAGCATCGGTATTAAGAAGTTGGTACCAGTAGTTCAATGTTGTAGCTTACTGGTTTATTGTGGGTAGGAGGATAATTTCTAAATCGAACCGAGAAATAATGAAATTAGCTGAATAGATTGATGCCATTTATGAATTTAAAGCAGAGAAATTTTAGTAAACGGAAAACGGAGACGCGAAATTTTTTACGGCTGCGTTATGCCACTTCACTATGTAGTTCATACTTGGTACCTACCATTGTCGAGCAGTACCCAGCAGCATCAGAATTGAGGCCTCTTTTTCGGCTCCACTACGCCATTATATTATTTGAAATATTTGGCACCTACAATATCAGTACACAATCGACAGTTCGTAAATATCCATGATTAAGGTAGGCAGTTCACAGCAGCATCAGGGTTGAGCAGCTAGGGCCTGGAGTTCAATGATATGGCTATGGTATGGATGTAATAAGATCTATACGTATCATCATTATAATAAGTCTATGATACGTATATATCGTATGCGAGTGACCTGGAAATCCGAGAGACGTTCTGTCCTCTATCTCCGATAATATTTGTCAGATCTTCATTAAAATTATACAAAATATTTTTTAAAGTACACACTTTCTAATAAAGAAAGAATTATTAAAATCGGTTCATATTTGACTGAGTTATGGAGTAAAATCAACAAAAACTTTCATCCCCTATCCTGGAGTAACCTTATGTTTTATCGGGATAAAAACTATCCTATATGTTGACCCGGAGTATCAGCTACCGCTATACTAAATTTCATTTAAATCCGTTCAGTAGTTTTCGCGTGATGCGCGAACAGACAGACAGACAGACAGACAGACAGACAGACAGACAGACAGACAAAAATTAAATAAAAATCTGTTTTGGGTTCAGTATCGATAATAAAGCATCCCCCAGTTAAAATTTTCAAAATATATTAAATGTACAGGAATCTTCCGGTTACAGTTTTATTATAAGTATATAGATAACTCGTGTGGCAGCGCTGGACTATTTACTTGTGAGAATATCTAAACAAAAACTATGTTGTTCTTTTAGTGGGAGTTAAAATAATGCCTTAATTTTAAGAGCTTACATAGCATAGCATTCTAATTCTTTTTATACATATAAACTAGCTGATGCCCGCAACTTTGTCCGCGTGGAAAAGTATTAAAAAAAATCGCTTTGTGTTAATCGCGAGGTTTTTAGGATTGTCCTACGCCACTATATTATATTTTAGAGCTACTTGGTACTTACAAACCTACAATTACACACCACACAATCGAAATTACGTAAATACCTTCAATTTAGGTGGGCAGTACCCCAGCAGCACCAGGATTGAGGAGTTGTTAACTGGTCTTCAATGATGTAGTCCAGTGATGCAGGGTGGGGGAGGGCGATTCCCAATACAAACCGAACGATAGGAAAATTAGTTGAATATACTGGTGGCATCTATAAAAACACATAGCTCTAGGGCAGGAAATTTTCGCGAGCGAAGCGAGCGCGAAATTTTTTAGGACTGCACTACTTAACTATGTTATTCATACTTGGTTCTTACAACACCAATTCAGAAAAGACACTTTCGCGAGCGAAGCGAGCGCGAAATTTTTTCGATTGCACTACGCCTATCTGTAGTTCATACTTGGCTCCTACAGTAGCAATTGAACACCGATATCTTTGCGAGCGAAGCGAGTGCGAAAATTTTTTGATCGCACAACGCCTCTGTGTAGTCCATAGTAATTGGTATCTACAAAAGCAATCTTTACCACATCATCGCGAGTAAAGCTACGTTGCACTACATCTCTATGTGAAAGTGAAATTAGCTGAATAGATTCGTACATAACTATGTTATTCATACTTGGTTCTTACAACACCAATTCAGAAAAGACACTTTCGCGAGCGAAGCGAGCGCGAAATTTTTTCGATTGCACTATGCTTCTTTGTAGTTCATACTTGGCTCTTACAGTAGCAATTGAACAGCGATATCTTCGCGAGCGAAGCGAGCGCGAAAATTTTTTGATCGCACAACGCCTCTGTGTAGTCCATACTAATTGGTATCTACAAAAGCAATCTATAATCGACATCATCGCGAGTCAAGCGAGTGCGACATTTTTTACGATTGCACTACGCCACTTTGTATACCATACTTGGCACCTACAACAGCAATGCAACAGCGACATTTTCGCGAGCGAAGCGAGCGCAATTTTTAGGACAATACTAAGTTTTTAACTATGTTCTTTATACCTAGGTCTTACAATACCAATTAAGAAAATATATTTTTCGCGAGCGAAGCGAGCGCGAAAATTTTTACGACTACATTGCATCACTATGTAGTCCATACTTTGTAATCCAAAACGGACATTTTCGCAAAATTTTTTTAGGGCTGCACTACTTAACTGTGTCCTTCATACTTGGTTCTTACAATACCAACTAAGAAAAACACATTTTCGCGAGCGAAGCGAGCGCAAAAATTTTTGATTACACTACGCTTCTTTGTAGGCGTTTTTTAGGACTACACCAAGTACTTTACTATGTAATTTATACCTGGTTCTTACAATACCAATTAAGAAAATACATTTTCGCGAGCGAAGCGAGCGCGAAAATATTCGATTGCGCTACACTTCTTTGTAGTTCATATTTGGCACCTACAGTAGCAAATGAGAAAAGACATTTTCGCGAGCGAAGCGAGCACGAAATTATTTCGATTGCACTGTGCCTCTAGTAGTTCATACTTAACAACTGCAATAGCAATTTAAAACCGATATTTTCGTGAACAAAGCGAGCGCTAAATTCTTTCGATCGCACTACGCCACTATGTGAAAGTGAAATTAGCTGAATAGATTGATACACACAATATCAATTCACAATCGATAGTTTCAAAATCCCCACTAATTAGGTGGGCCGTACCCAGCAGCTCCAAGATTTAAGGGTTGGTACCAGCACTGTCCATACTTGGCACCTACATAAACTCCATACGTGGTTAATACTCAAAATACCAATTAAGAAGACATTTTCGCGAGCGAAGCGAGCGCGAATTTTTTTACGATTACATTGCATGATGCATCACTATGTAGTCCATACTTGGCAATCCAAAACGGACATTTCCCAAAATTTTTTAGGGCTGCACTACTTAGCTGTGTCATTCATACTTTGTTCTTACAATACCAATAAAGAAAAGACATATTTACGCGAGCGAAGCGAGCGCGAAAATGTTTACGATTACATTGCATCACTATGTAGTCCATACTTGGTCTTGGTCGGTTCAGGGGTCTTCGAGTAATCGGTGAACATACATAAAAAATTTAAAAAAAAAGATTACTCCTTTTTCGAAGTCAGTTAAAAAGAAATCTACAATCGACATTATCGCGAACGAAGTGAGTGAGACATTTTTTACGATTGCACTATGCCACTATGTAGTCTTCACTTGGTACCTACAATATCAATTCACTATCGACATTTTGTAAACAGCCACTATTTAGGTGGGTATTATCATCAGCAGCATCGGTATTAAGAAGTTGGTACCAGTAGTTCAATGTTGTAGCTTACTGGTTTATTGTGGGTAGGAGGATAATTTCTAAATCGAACCGAGAAATAATGAAATTAGCTGAATAGATTGATGCCATTTATGAATTTAAAGCAGAGAAATTTTAGTAAACGGAAAACGGAGACGCGAAATTTTTTACGGCTGCGTTATGCCACTTCACTATGTAGTTCATACTTGGTACCTACCATTGTCGAGCAGTACCCAGCAGCATCAGAATTGAGGCCTCTTTTTCGGCTCCACTACGCCATTATATTATTTGAAATATTTGGCACCTACAATATCAGTACACAATCGACAGTTCGTAAATATCCATGATTAAGGTAGGCAGTTCACAGCAGCATCAGGGTTGAGCAGCTAGGGCCTGGAGTTCAATGATATGGCTATGGTATGGATGTAATAAGATCTATACGTATCATCATTATAATAAGTCTATGATACGTATATATCGTATGCGAGTGACCTGGAAATCCGAGAGACGTTCTGTCCTCTATCTCCGATAATATTTGTCAGATCTTCATTAAAATTATACAAAATATTTTTTAAAGTACACACTTTCTAATAAAGAAAGAATTATTAAAATCGGTTCATATTTGACTGAGTTATGGAGTAAAATCAACAAAAACTTTCATCCCCTATCCTGGAGTAACCTTATGTTTTATCGGGATAAAAACTATCCTATATGTTGACCCGGAGTATCAGCTACCGCTATACTAAATTTCATTTAAATCCGTTCAGTAGTTTTCGCGTGATGCGCGAACAGACAGACAGACAGACAGACAGACAGACAGACAGACAGACAGACAAAAATTAAATAAAAATCTGTTTTGGGTTCAGTATCGATAATAAAGCATCCCCCAGTTAAAATTTTCAAAATATATTAAATGTACAGGAATCTTCCGGTTACAGTTTTATTATAAGTATATAGATAAGTAACAAATTCTACTCTAAATTAAAAACTACTTCTTTTTCTATACACAGAGAAAAAAGTAGATGTTTTTACTTTCCTTTAGGGCCTTTTTTACCTTCGCCAAGTAAACTTAACCATCGAATAAAGACGTTTTGATAGTTGATAGTTGGTGTGAGTTATGTGTCAAAAAGTCAAATTTATTTGATCGTAAAAGTTTACTTGGAGAGCTAAAGTATGCTCTCAGAAAATTAATAAAAAAAAGTGCAATTATACATTTTTAGATTTTTAGTAATACATGTCAAAAATGCCATGCGGATAACATAGCACAGCGATTTAGGATTAGCAGTCACTTCGCAAAGCGACCAAGCTACTAATTCTACCTCTATAATAACATGGAATAAAAGAAGGTAGTAAAAGTAAATTATCATACAATCGAATAAATTTTTCGTATCGTTTCAGTAACTTGAGCTGTGTTTATTGGTGAAATTGGAAAAGCAAGAGAATCCTAAGTACAATATTATTGTTGTAATTGGTTTCTAATGCCATCTAAACCTCCCAAACGTGTTGGAAGACTCGGGCCGGAGATAAAGTGCAGCCGCTAGCTCAACGGCGGACTTATTTTCCTTTTAAAAGTAAGCGGGTATAAAGTCTGTAATACATGAGAATCATGGCATTTTTAGCTTTTATAAAAACTGTCTTTCCGTGATTTCGAATTAACTGATCAAGCTCATATGATTATTCGAACGACAAAATAACCCAAACATAAGTATTTAAATTTTGTCAGTTAGTGGCTGGGTTCGAAGAAATTATTTTTGGAAATACAACTCCTAAGAGGATTAAATACATTGGTGATGAAAGTGTGTATGAAACGTTTCTATGGAGAATTTTTTTTAAAAGCGATATTCACGCGGACGGAGCTATGGACATCAACTAGTCTAAATGAAAAAAAAAACTTGAGAGGTGTCAAGGGACACCCGGATGGAACGAAGTTCCTTTCGATTAATTAGTGAAGGAATTGTAATAAACTAGTGGTGTCATCTAGTATTAAATTGATTAACTACGATGAATTATATTTAGTTTATTTCTATTGCAGCAATGTTACAAAACCAAAGAGTTACTCTGGTTTTTTAACAGATGGCGTTAGTAGTACAATAACATTTTATCCAATTTATACAATAAAAAATTAGGGAAAAATTCCACATGTAGAAATTATTTAAAATAAAATAGAAAATAGAAAATTCAGTCTGTCGAGTTGGGATTCGAACCATCGACTTGTAACTGTTAAGCGACTGCCGAAGCCACTAGGCTACGGAGACCCAATATTGTACCGCGAAAATACCGAACACAATGCAATATTCACATTCAACAAAAAAGTGTCGGTTTCAAAAAAGTGTCGAGTGTCGGTTCCTTAATTTTTTCCGTCTAGCCCACTTCCGCACCGCGCGATAAGGAACTTACGTTCCAAAAATATATCTTTCGAATTTTGGATACAAAATAACAGTGCAGGTCAGGAACTATGTGTCACTTGCGCGGATTCAAAGCACAAAGCGGTAGGTTATTCAACTTAATGGCTATTAGCTTGGTTCGTTAGTGGAATATTGCTAACGAATGTGTAGCGGCTGCGCATTTCGACGGCCGGTGAAACGCTCAATTAGCACACACACTCTATTCATCTGTTGTACCTCGGTTTTCATTTAGGCGCTAAACAGACGGAATGTAAAACCCCATTGGATTGCGACCTAACAGTTTGTTTACGGTTTTTATGCAGATGACACCAGTAATCCAGTACGGGCACACAGTGTGAAAAAGAAAATCGTATCCCAAACCTTACATTGTTATTTGTATGCGGTAATGTTGAAGCTTACCTAATATTTCACGGTACTCACGTTAGTATATCTGTTATGTACCTAAGGTGACTTATGCACTCATTACATAATAGTACTGACTTATGGCGAAATTTAGACCGTCTGAATTGACCCATAGTCAGTAGTCTATTTAAATAATAAGCCGTGGCCATATTTGCTGTTGTGCTCTTCAATAACAAAAAAAGTTGTGTCAACAAAATAAAACTAAAAGGAAACTTGTTTTAAGGACGCCTTCACATAATTCTTCTTTCTTTTGCAAGTCCTTTTCAGTTCAAGCTGTTAAGCTGAGGAATGCTTTGCCTCTTGAAATCAGAGAGGCTCAATCTATTATATCTTCTAAAGACTTGTGAAAAATCACAATTTGTCACTATAATAAATCTGTTTCCTATTTATTATTTACTAGCTGATGCCCACGACTTCGTCCGCATGGATTTAGTTTTTAAAAATCCCGCGGGAACTCTTTCATTATCCGAGATAAAAAGTAGCTCTCTCGGTCTGAGGAACCACTACTACATTCATTACTATACCCATGCAAAAAATCGCATCAATCCGCTGTTCTGTTGCGACGTGATTGAAGGACAAACCAACAAACAAACACACTTTCGCATTTATAATAATGCTTTATTATAACACTTTTTATAATTGTCAAATTTTTTACCATACTTAACCAAAGACAAAATTACTTTTAGCTGTCATTTACGTTTTGTTATTCCACTGTCATTTGCGTTTTGTTATTCCATGTCAGATGCGTTTTTCTTATACCACGTTTTATAGTGACATGACGGAAACGCGGTCGAACGGGATAAAAAGTATCCTATGTCCGTCTCCTGGTTCTAAGCTACCCCTCCACCAATTTTCAGCCAAATCGGTTCATCCGTTCTTGAGTTATAAATAGTGTAACTAACACCACTTTCTTTTATATATATAGATTTGTATATTTATGTTTCTTCATATATAATATACACTACGCGTTCGTTTCAAGTTGAGCCTTGCACCATAGAGTAAAGAAATCTTCACCCCTCGCGCTTCCCCGCACCGCACCTCAAGTCAGACCCACAGTACCTAAAGACACAGTATAAGAAGATGCAGTATAATAGTTTATCTATTGTTTTATTTATTAAGTACTAGCTGACCTGTCTTAACTATGAATATTGAATTTGAATTGGTATAAATAATAAAAAAATATATAAAAAAAAAATATGTGAGCCGTCACGGGACGCCTGGCAGATGTGAAACATCGACATTATTTTGTAAAAGTAATATGCAGAAAAGAACAGATTGTGATAGGAACTAAATATGTCACTAAGTATACAATTATGTATAACATACCGCCACGCCAGAAATCTGTTTTACGCGCGGCTATAGATGTTTCACATCAAAAAGTGTTTATTATTCTAATGCTTTACGATATACAACATTCTTAGTTTTTTTTAACCAAACCTACCAAAACTCCTAATATCCAAAGTTCAATTTAATAAATTGAACTTTTAATATGTAAACTTAGAATAAGAATTATTATTAAATATTATTTTTGCATGCCTATCCGGCAGATTGTAAGGACTTTTATTATAATGTAACACCATTGTACTACTCAATCTGTGCAAATAAATAATTTGAATTTGAATTTGAAATTTATTTTTAATAAGCGGTGCTTCGCGAGTGGTTTACTAAGTGGGTCTGACTTGAGGTGCGGTGCGGGGAAGCGCGAGAGAGCTAGGGGAAATTTGTAACGCGTAGTACCACTAGAACAAAGGTGTCAAACTACTGAATATATCCTATACTGTGTCCGTACTGTCGGCATGGAACTAGGAATTACGACTACGTCGATTACTTTACTCTATAGCAGGGCTCAACTTCAAACGAACGCGTAGTATGTGTATATATGTATTTGTATATTTATGTATATTTATGTTTATATATATCTTATGAATATATTTATATGTAATGTATTTATTTAGCTTTAATGTACTAGTGGTTCGCCCCGAACTGAGACCTCGCGGTAACGGTATCCCATGATTATTCATTCAATCGATACATGACGACCAAAACTGACATTATTATTATGCCCGTTTTCACCAAACATACCTAAATCATCCCCTATGTAGGAGTCTCTTTACGTAGGTAGCTCCAAAACACAATCCTAAGTCCTAACATCCGTCCCAATGTCCTTTTAGGTGTCCCGTACAGGATCGTGATAAAGAAGTTGACAGTAATCATCACCTAACTTATCATAGGTAGCCCGTAAAGGTTAGGGAACATCAGTGAAAACATTGAATTATTATGTAGGTACTAACGAGTGAAAACGGGTTAGGGGCATCTGTACAAATCGTCATCTATCGACGCGAATAGAAAATATACAAAATGATATTTAACTAAAGAATAATTTTAATTGAATAATATGTTATTATATTATGTACCTAAATAATAGTAGTCGACGCAAAACTGTTTTGGGATAGATCGTAGTCGTAACTCTTAGTAGTCCTAGTTCCATGGAATAGTTAAGTGCGCCATCTATTAGCATTATTGTGAAGCTATGTGAAATTTACTGATGCTCATTAAAAATTAAATAATCTCGTTTCTTTATAATATTCATATCATTTTAGTATTTGTTGTTCAAGTACAGGATACAAGTGAAGTAAAAAAAAAGTACAGGTTGAAAATATATAGCCAATTTTTCCAGAGAGCGTCTTCAAGCGAGCGTATAAAATCGCCACTTTGAAAGCCCCCCATTTCGTCAATTTTAAGGGAAAAATTAAAAAAAAAAATATTTTTGTACTCAGTTCAAAATTATCTTTAAAATGATACGTAACAATTTTATGTAACGCGATATTTTTTTTTTTACTTCGCATTCGCTTCTATGAGAGCCCCCCTGAAATAAAGATTTTTATAACTTTTTAAGCCATTTTCGGCTGGAGGCCATCGGTTTACATATTATATCTAAATTTGAAGTAATTACGTTCAGTAATTCAAAAGTTATAAGGCTCTGACAGACGGACGGACGGACGGACGGACGGACGGACGGACGGACGGACGGACGGACAAGTGCAAATCGCTCTAGTTAACTCAAAGACCTTCGCTTCGCTCGGTCGATTATATTTTTTATTTATATAATATTTCTGCACTATCTACCGGTTTTATCTGTAGATATGTCTTTTTACAACATTGGTAGCCTAGAAGAGATCGCTAGGTAGCGATAAGGCCGCCAAATTGTATACATGCTTTGTTTGCTATTTATATTTATATCTTATTTCAATGTTATCTTTGTGGTATACAATAAAAGTGTTTTCATTCCTTTATTCATTCAACTATTTAGCAAAAATTAACCTCGGTTAATTTTAAGTTGGCAGTGATTAAGGTAACCACCTGCGTCAAAGAGCACCCAGAGCCGTCCTGCACCTGATTTCTGAGAACACGACCACAATTAGTGTTGTATTGCTGTGTCATCACACTATGAGAGTGTGGGAATATGTGTTTGTAGACACACTTGAGAACTATAATTTCTCTTGCGTTATTTTAGGTCTTATTTTGTATAATTTACACTTACGTAATAACGATCTATTTGAGTCACATTGAGCGCAACATTTAATATTAATTTTCTTACAGAACTGCCAACAAGATTGTACGTATGTATTACTACTTAATATATAAGTAACCATGTAACTCGATTTACAGGCTTTTACCTCAAATTTAACTCAACTTACAATCATTATAATAATTACCTGATAAAAATTCTTTTCAAAAAACCGACTTCTAACGCCACTACAAAGTATAAAAATAATTTTAGTTTGTCCACGTTTGTTGAAGTCGGGCGGGCCTAAATTCAAACTATGAAACCGATGCGCGACGCTACACAATATGAGAGACTCGTTTGTAGAAGTTAGCGAGCATCGCGAGTCGGTTTCATAGTTTGTATTTTAGGCCCGCCCGACTTCAACAAACGTGGACAAACTAAAATTATTTTTATACTTTGTAGTGGCGTTAGAAGTCGGTTTTTTGAAAAGAATTTTTATTTTAAGCTTTTAAGTGTAGTATCCTATGATTGAGGAGCTAGGACCTGGAGCTCCATGATGTAGTCCATACTTGTTGCCTACAATATCAATTCGTAATCGAAATTTCCTAAATCCCCATAGTTTTAGGTAGGCAGTACCCTGCAGCATCAGGATTGAGGAGCTAGGACCTAGAGCTCCATGATGTAGTCCATACTTGTTACCTACAATAATAATTCGTAATCGGTGTTACCTAAATCTCTTTATTTTAGGTGAGTAATATCCCTGCAGCATCAGGCTTGAGGAGTTGAAGGTCAACATTTTTATGGGACCATTTCGCAAACATCCTCTGTCGATTAAAAAAAAATCACGCGAATCGGTCCAGTATTCCTGGAGAAATCGGTGGACATACATAGAAAAAAAAAAAAAAAAAAAAGATACCGGCCGAATTGAGAACCTCCTCCTTTTTGGAAGTCTGTTAAAAATAATATAGACAATTGCATTTCTGAGGACGATATTTGTTCAGAAGTTGGATAACTTGATGAGAATGATTAATTTGGCTCATTTGGGAAACATATTTTACCCCGGGTGCCTAGGAGTCGGACGGAGCGCTACGTGCATCCACGTACATCGTTTACACTTCAGAGTGAAAAATTTATTAGTTCTCACCTCATTTAAGTATACGTTTTATCTTTACTATTTGTTTAATGACGTCTGGTTTATGCAGATGTTCCGTTTGAAGAAAATATTATATGGCTGTACCTCAATATCTTGTTTATACCTATATATTATACGTTTAACGTTTATTATTATAGCGTGTTCATATTTCAGCTTCTCTATTTTTTTTACCTCAATTTTACACCAATTCATTATTAACCACCTTATTTGTACTTCATTTTTATTTCATCTGTACTCGTCCGAAAACTTATCCTGTGGTTCCATAAGACCAGCGCTTGTACTTGTGCTCCCACCAGACCATTTTGGGGCCACTTACCATACATATCGTTGAATGTTTATCGGTGTGTGTGCGCCCAAACAAACGCTTTTTCTTTCTTATAAAAATACTAGCTTTTGCCCGCGGCTTCGCTCACGTTGAGATCAATTTTTCAAACCCTTTTTTACCCCTTTAACGGTTGAATTTTCAAAAATCCTTTCTTAGCGGATGCCTACGTCATAATAACTATCTGTATGCAAAATTTCAGCCCGATTTGTCCAGTAGTTTGAGCTGTGCTTTGATAGATCAGTCAGTCAGTCAGTCACCTTTTCGTTTTATATATTTAGATTTGTAAATAACCATCTCAAAGACTCCAGGGAAGCCTATTTTTGCAATCTGTACAAGTCTTAGATCTTAGCATAAAACTTAATAAAACCTAGAATAATAGTTCTTTTGATAGCAAACTAGGTCTGTGTTAAACCAGCTTTTAATTTAGATCTTTGTACCGTGTGAGCTAATAGCACAATAATTATAGCCTTTTTAGGGTTCCGTACCCAAAGGGTACCAACGGAACCCTATTACTAAGCCTACGCTGTCCGTCTGTCCGTCCGTCCGTCCGTCCGTCCGTCTGTCAGCGGGCTGTATCTCGTAAACCGTAATAGATAGACAGATGAAATTTTCACATATTATGTATTTCTATTGCCGCTATAACAACAAATAATAAAAATTAAATAATTAAGTAAATTAAAAAAATTAAATTAAAATATTTCCATGGGTACATGGAAATATTTTTATTTAATTTTTTTAACGGAACCCTAAAAGAGCGAGGCCCGACTCGCACTTGGCCGATTTTTTAAATTTTGTCAATTTAACAGTTTCATTTATTTTCCCTTTCCCTTCCTCATTGAACCCTTCTCATTTTGTGAGGAGATCTGAGCTGAGTAACGGGCCGCCTATGGTGCAAATGCCTCGATATCATCTCAAAAATCAATAACTTTTAAACTATTTGGAATATTGAAGTGAAATTTGGCATAGTAGTAGATGAATAATAACAGATTTATATTTTGTAAAGATTTTATTTATTTTTTGAACATAAATAGATAAATTTGCGTAATAAAAACGAAGTTAGCAATTTTTTGCAATTTATTCATAATATTGTTTGTTTATTTGTCAATAATTAATTTTTGAAGGTTCATTTATGCATAAAATCAAAACTATGTATTAAAACAGTAATAATAATAAAACTTATGTAGGTTAATACCGATTTCGTCAATCGGCTTGTCTGGTAAAAAACTATAATAAAAATTAATTAACATTATCCTTATCTATATAAATATTTGACTTTGTATTAAATTTATACATATAAATATATATAATGTATAAAAAATGTATAACTGGTATGTAAGAATATTAGCATTTATTTTATTTTAATTTTATTATTTTAAGTATATTATACGGCAGAATGTAAGCGGAATTTATAATAATTAACAGCTGTTATACCTACATTCTCATGAATTAACTGGTATTGGGTGCGAGAGAAAGTGCTCAGATCATCGACGAATAAGGATGTGATGCACACTAATGTACACTCCAGATCCATACATTTCTAGTACGAGTTCGTCAAAGGTACGTTAAAGTCACGGAATAGGAACAAGAAGCTAAAGCACTTTTGCAAACGGTTCAAGATTAAGGATATAATTAATGACAAATGATTACTTACATGCCACATCCAGGATAGTACAATTCAAATAATTAATTTTTTATCAAATTCTGGTTTACCTATCTTTGCATTATATGTAAAGTAATGATATTAATTGATTGTTAGAAAAACAAATATTATAATTTGCACGATTACCACAATAAACTCTCACACTTTATTTTTGCTAATGAAGTAACTAGTGCACATTAGATGACCACAAGAAAAAGATAATAATTATGTTATCTATTTCTTTACTTATTTATTTGCATTAAAATTTTTTACGGGTGAAGTCATGGGTGCTGGCTAGTGTAAGAATAATAACTATAATATTAATTTTAGCATAAAAACTTAAAAAATAAAATTCTAAGAAAGAAATAATTTTATATTGAAAAATAAATGATAATATTTTAATACTGCCATTCAATAGTTTAAAGCTGATTTTAAAAAGGGGGGCAGATTGGGGCAGTCAATTATTATAGATTCTTAAAGTACATTAATCTGTTAATAAGAATACCACTATATCTAATCTTCGGCAAAATTCGCTAATTGCTAAAAGTCAAGCGAAACATTTTATATGCCCTAAATTCGGTGACATTAATTTCAAATTTTATTTTATTTATTTCCCAATTGAAATTTAATAAAATTAGCTCTTTATTATTTAATTGAATTGTAGATTAAGCGGATAAAGTAAAAAAAATCCTAAGAATCACGACTTAAATATTTTTTTTATGTGTTCAAAGTTTCACTTAAAATTACGTATGAAAATAGTTGATTATAAATTCTCAAGTTTGGAGTGTCATAATAAATTAACAGAAGGACTAATAAAAAAAAAGTCTGCGGGACTAATAAATATAGACTTTCAGGAATAGAATACAATAGTTGTTTTATTTCTGTAATACTATTGCGAAAATTGAATTTCGAGATGATATCGTTGCGTCTGCACCATAGTGCGGCGATGGGTTGAGATGAAGTAGATTAAACTCAAAAATAAAACTTATTGACTTAATAATAATACAATAATGACGCAATGTAATAAAATAAGCGTAATAAATATTCGTAAAATTAGTACCTATTTAATATACTCGTACTACTATCAGTAGTTCTCAGTAGAATACCTGCTTTTATTTTATTATTGTTCTAATGAGTTATTTTCAACAATTATGAAACTAAAAATAATAACGAAGAATGCACTTAATCTATTGTTCCTAACGAATAAATTAACTAATACTAACATTGCAGTAACATTGTATTTAGAACATATTTTGCAAAAGCCTTATACCAATTTTATTACAATCGTACGCATACGTACTCTCACTAGGATCAACAAAAAGACGCCAGCCGTTTGTGCCGACAAAAACAAATATCCAATCCAGGAATGACAAAAGGTACAAACAAATATTTTTGCCGTTTGAATCTCCAACTATGTTACATCAATATACGAGTGGTATCAAGAGGTACTATGGGACTTGCACAAGAGCAAGTATTTCTGAAAGTGGCCAGCGGCAGCGAGTAGGGTCATAAATTTTCAAGGATTTAAACACGACACGACCATTGCACGCTGAAAAATTCTAACTCCCGCGCTCACCGCAAGATGTAGAGGATATGTTGTCCCCATTGCTTGCATATCAAATGGGCTAAAGCAATATTTGCATGAAAATATATTACCCTGTACACTAGTTGGTGTTCTTGGGTCTGTTCGAATATTAAAAATCGAGGGCTTCCGGAATAAATCTCTTCCCTAGAGATACGCTGTAATCGTGCACGTCTTTTAGGTTTAGGTATAATAGGTATTATGTTTGTTTTAGTTTTAAGTTTTGCTAAATATATAAATAGTAATCATAATAGCTATTTATGCAACTGCATCGTAATGAGGGTCATTTTAATTCGAGTGCTGTTTTTTGATACGAGGCTTGCCGAGTATCAAAATAGGATAGTACGAGAATTAAAATGACTAATTACGATCAGTTGCATACAAGATTTTATCTACGACAAGGAAAATAAAATCATTAATAAAATACGCCGTAAGCTCAATAAAGTAACAAAAAATAACTCCGTAAGCCGCCACCAGCCGCCTGTGGCGCCTCTGTCAACAAAAAGTAACTCCGTAAGCCGCCACCAGCCGCCTGTGGCGCCTCTGTTGTATGAAAAGGTACACAAGTGCCAGAACTCAGAGCCTTAGCTTTAGGTATCCTATTTTAAGAAGATAACCATTTCGATTCAG
The DNA here is from genome assembly GCA_029955525.1 of Oeneis ivallda. Taxonomy (NCBI): domain Eukaryota; kingdom Metazoa; phylum Arthropoda; class Insecta; order Lepidoptera; family Nymphalidae; genus Oeneis; species Oeneis ivallda. The sequence continues at coordinate 5,871,497 of JARPMR010000030.1, read as the reverse complement.
CTCCCATACAACGAGCTGCATCGAAATGAGAAGCAAAACCGAAAGAGGGTTCATTTCGATTCAGCTGTCAAATTCGAAATTGGAACTTTTCGATGCTGGAGTAGATACAATATATTATCTACAAGTACTTGAATAGAGTAATTTCTTTAAAGAATTGATTTTTTACATGTCAAAAACATAAATAAAAAAATCATATTATACTCAGGTGAATCAAATATAATGTAATCTCCTCCTTTTATGACACATTTTTCCCAACGTTTGAGTAATTTTTTCCGGTTTTTAATCCGGTTCTCGTAGAAAGAAGTTGGACGGGTAGTGAACCAGTCCAGTTAACGGGTCCAAACATGTGAAAACCGTATGGCAATAAGTCTGGGCTTTAAAGTGGATGATCAAGTGTATTCCGGTGCATATTTCCACCAGTTTCTGCTAGTCAACTGCTCACAAACACGTTCAATGTTTTCATTAGTCGTACTGGTGCAAAGACGATGGGGATTAGCTTGATTTGTAACCATAGCTTATTATATTTACTAAAATTTTGTAACACGTTCTCGCGGTCTTGATTGAATTCGTTTCACCAAACTTTTACTCTCAGCCATGAAAGAATGACTTACATGACTGGCCATACATTCTGCGGTGAATTTGGGCAGGTTTTACGTTTTCATGGACAAGGAACTCTATCTACTAATATGCGTTGCTCAGTAGAGACGGGCACACTCCTCTCACTCGTAGGGCTTTATAATAAAGCACAAGACAAACTGTTTGGTGTGGTTTCCTCACTCCAGGCATCCCAATATAATGACTTCAACTGCCCAAACTCATCTTAAGGCTCAGCCAATAAAGGCTCGTTCATATTTGATCGCCCATCGTAAGTATATCTCTTCGAGCTTATAAGTTCTGTACAGCAAAAAAATACAGCTAAAATTTAGTTTGTATACCAAAACCTCACGTAAATACATAAGATACACATATATCTCTGAGTTCTCAGCGGTCTATAAAATAAAATATTATACAACAAAAAGTAACAGTATAAATATCAAAGACCAAATTTTGCTAGAATTATTTTCAAGTTTCCCGAAGTATTGTATTGTTTCATAGCACTGAATGCAAACATTTCATCAAGATGTTGGAGAATTGTCGAAGCGAATGTCTCCGCCGGCTTTCCTTAATCCTAATACAATAAGAGAGGCTTGGTGCCGAATTGTACGTACATCTCCACTTAACTCTCTTCCTCAATTCCCTCTGATTTATGTTGCAAACAATGTTTGCTTGCGTAACATTGCACTTGATTTTAGTTCCGTTCGGTACAAAAATATTTATCTTCAGAACCGATTCACTAAAGCTTTATACTTTGAATCTTGGCTTGAAAAAATTTAACTGGACTGCATATGGAATTTTATTCCTTTCAATGAATGAATCCGTTGCTAACTAGATAGGTATGAATATAATATCTTGGTTTATTATTTTAGTGTTTTATCAAAATAATGAAAGCACTTGTGAAAATAAAAACTTTTCAAATAATAATAATTATAATATTTATAAAAACTGTCAGATATTGTAAAAAATGGTTCTTTGATGACCATCCGTCTGAAGCTAGACAGACATAGGTTTCAAATAAAAAACACAATCTTGTGCCACTTGTTGCCAGCCGCTTCCAGCCACTAGGTTAAAACCGTCAGTCCACTTAGTGGGTGGTCTTCCAACGCCACATTCCCGGTGCGGAGTCATTATTCAAACACTTTGTTCAACTTGTTTTCTCTAATAAGCTGATGAAATCGCGTGAACAGCTTAATAAGAATTTACATTTATAATGTGCACATTGACTTTAAGCAGTGATAGTCTCGTGGTTAGGACTGTGGTCCCTATTCGGGGGGTCGCAGGTTCGATCCCGGGTACGCACCTCTGACTTTTCGGAGTCAAGTGCGTTTAAGCAATTAAATATCACTTGCTTCAACGGTGAAGGAAAACATCGTGAGGAAACCTGCACACAGAGAGTTGAGAGTTCTTCATAATGTTCTTGAAGGTGTGTGAAGTCCGCCAATTCGCATTTGGCCAGCGTGGTGGACTACGGCCTATAACACTTCTCTGAGAGGAGACCTGCGCTCAGTAGTGAGCCGTTGATGGGTTGCTAATGATGATGATGATGATGACAAGTAAATATAAGAAGTCTATCTTCTTATATTTACTTGCATTACCTAATCTAAATTGACATTGCATCTAATCAAAGCTTAATTAACCGGAAGTATCAATCTGTTGTTATGCACGTGCAGCTGTGGTATCCCGCGTGTTGTCTGAAATTACATAGGTTTGACATGTAAACTGACGTGGTGGTATAGTTGAATTAGTGAGTGTTTGTTCTAATTGAGCGTTTCCTTAAACAGAATACGCGGCCGCCCATAGGCATATTTCACTTAACTTAAACAAAATATTAATAATTTCGGATATTTATCATAATCATGTGACAATAATATCCAATATAATTATTATAGTAACGATGCATATTACCTGAGTGAATAATAATAATTATAATAATACTAGCTGACTCGGCGAACTTCGTACCGCCAACTTAACTATATAAATAAAACAAATAACTACTAAAACTATCCTATCTTTCAAGTTGGACCAAATTACAGATAGTTACGAAGTTTGATCAAAATCGGTTAAGTAGTTTAGGAGTCCATCGCGGACAAACAACGTGACACGTAATTTATATATATTAAGATGTTGTATTGAAGGAAAAATGTTTTGGTGGGCTATTACTATTAATAACTTCTAACTAATAACTTTTTGGCTACAATGCTACAAAAATAATGTCAGGCGTCCGGCGCGGATGGTGACTCATTTCCGTCGTGAAACCGTAGCAACTAGCAGCGCACGAAAGTGATACCTCAGTCCCGAGCTCGGTCTTGCGCCATCTGTATCGGCGGCCCCAGCGACTCTCCGTCTAATGTCATCGGTCCTCCTAGTTTATTTATTTACTAGCTGATGCCCGCGACTTTGTCCGCGTGGAAAAGTATTAAAAAAAATCGCTTTGTGTTAATCGCGAGGTTTTTAGGATTGTCCTACGCCACTATATTATATTTTAGAGCTACTTGGTACTTACAAACCTACAATTACACACCACACAATCGAAATTACGTAAATACCTTCAATTTAGGTGGGCAGTACCCCAGCAGCACCAGGATTGAGGAGTTGTTAACTGGTCTTCAATGATGTAGTCCAGTGATGCAGGGTGGGGGAGGGCGATTCCCAATACAAACCGAACGAAAGGAAAATTAGTTGAATATACTGGTGGCATCTATAAAAACACATAGCTCTAGGGCAGGAAATTTTCGCGAGCGAAGCGAGCGCGAAATTTTTTAGGACTGCACTACTTAACTATGTTATTCATACTTGGTTCTTACAACACCAATTCAGAAAAGACACTTTCGCAAGCGAAGCGAGCGCGAAATTTTTTCGATTGCACTACGCCTATCTGTAGTTCATACTTGGCTCCTACATTAGCAATTGAACACCGATATCTTTGCGAGCGAAGCGAGTGCGAAAATTTTTTGATCGCACAACGCCTCTGTGTAGTCCATAGTAATTGGTATCTACAAAAGCAATCTTTACCACATCATCGCGAGTAAAGCTACGTTGCACTACATCTCTATGTGAAAGTGAAATTAGCTGAATAGATTCGTACATAACTATGTTATTCATACTTGGTTCTTACAACACCAATTCAGAAAAGACACTTTCGCGAGCGAAGCGAGCGCGAAATTTTTTCGATTGCACTATGCTTCTTTGTAGTTCATACTTGGCTCTTACAGTAGCAATTGAACAGCGATATCTTCGCGAGCGAAGCGAGCGCGAAAATTTTTTGATCGCACAACGCCTCTGTGTAGTCCATACTAATTGGTATCTACAAAAGCAATCTATAATCGACATCATCGCGAGTCAAGCGAGTGCGACATTTTTTACGATTGCACTACGCCACTTTGTATACCATACTTGGCACCTACAACAGCAATGCAACAGCGACATTTTCGCGAGCGAAGCGAGCGCAATTTTTAGGACAATACTAAGTTTTTAACTATGTTCTTTATACCTAGGTCTTACAATACCAATTAAGAAAATATATTTTTCGCGAGCGAAGCGAGCGCGAAAATTTTTACGACTACATTGCATCACTATGTAGTCCATACTTTGTAATCCAAAACGGACATTTTCGCAAAATTTTTTTAGGGCTGCACTACTTAACTGTGTCCTTCATACTTGGTTCTTACAATACCAACTAAGAAAAACACATTTTCGCGAGCGAAGCGAGCGCAAAAATTTTTGATTACACTACGCTTCTTTGTAGGCGTTTTTTAGGACTACACCAAGTACTTTACTATGTAATTTATACCTGGTTCTTACAATACCAATTAAGAAAATACATTTTCGCGAGCGAAGCGAGCGCGAAAATATTCGATTGCGCTACACTTCTTTGTAGTTCATATTTGGCACCTACAGTAGCAAATGAGAAAAGACATTTTCGCGAGCGAAGCGAGCACGAAATTATTTCGATTGCACTGTGCCTCTAGTAGTTCATACTTAACAACTGCAATAGCAATTTAAAACCGATATTTTCGTGAACAAAGCGAGCGCTAAATTCTTTCGATCGCACTACGCCACTATGTGAAAGTGAAATTAGCTGAATAGATTGATACACACAATATCAATTCACAATCGATAGTTTCAAAATCCCCACTAATTAGGTGGGCCGTACCCAGCAGCTCCAAGATTTAAGGGTTGGTACCAGCACTGTCCATACTTGGCACCTACATAAACTCCATACGTGGTTAATACTCAAAATACCAATTAAGAAGACATTTTCGCGAGCGAAGCGAGCGCGAATTTTTTTACGATTACATTGCATGATGCATCACTATGTAGTCCATACTTGGCAATCCAAAACGGACATTTCCCAAAATTTTTTAGGGCTGCACTACTTAGCTGTGTCATTCATACTTTGTTCTTACAATACCAATAAAGAAAAGACATATTTACGCGAGCGAAGCGAGCGCGAAAATTTTTACGATTACATTGCATCACTATGTAGTCCATACTTGGTCTTGGTCGGTTCAGGGGTCTTCGAGTAATCGGTGAACATACATAAAAAATTTAAAAAAAAAGATTACTCCTTTTTCGAAGTCAGTTAAAAAGAAATCTACAATCGACATTATCGCGAACGAAGTGAGTGAGACATTTTTTACGATTGCACTATGCCACTATGTAGTCTTCACTTGGTACCTACAATATCAATTCACTATCGACATTTTGTAAACAGCCACTATTTAGGTGGGTATTATCATCAGCAGCATCGGTATTAAGAAGTTGGTACCAGTAGTTCAATGTTGTAGCTTACTGGTTTATTGTGGGTAGGAGGATAATTTCTAAATCGAACCGAGAAATAATGAAATTAGCTGAATAGATTGATGCCATTTATGAATTTAAAGCAGAGAAATTTTAGTAAACGGAAAACGGAGACGCGAAATTTTTTACGGCTGCGTTATGCCACTTCACTATGTAGTTCATACTTGGTACCTACCATTGTCGAGCAGTACCCAGCAGCATCAGAATTGAGGCCTCTTTTTCGGCTCCACTACGCCATTATATTATTTGAAATATTTGGCACCTACAATATCAGTACACAATCGACAGTTCGTAAATATCCATGATTAAGGTAGGCAGTTCACAGCAGCATCAGGGTTGAGCAGCTAGGGCCTGGAGTTCAATGATATGGCTATGGTATGGATGTAATAAGATCTATACGTATCATCATTATAATAAGTCTATGATACGTATATATCGTATGCGAGTGACCTGGAAATCCGAGAGACGTTCTGTCCTCTATCTCCGATAATATTTGTCAGATCTTCATTAAAATTATACAAAATATTTTTTAAAGTACACACTTTCTAATAAAGAAAGAATTATTAAAATCGGTTCATATTTGACTGAGTTATGGAGTAAAATCAACAAAAACTTTCATCCCCTATCCTGGAGTAACCTTATGTTTTATCGGGATAAAAACTATCCTATATGTTGACCCGGAGTATCAGCTACCGCTATACTAAATTTCATTTAAATCCGTTCAGTAGTTTTCGCGTGATGCGCGAACAGACAGACAGACAGACAGACAGACAGACAGACAGACAGACAGACAGACAGACAAAAATTAAATAAAAATCTGTTTTGGGTTCAGTATCGATAATAAAGCATCCCCCAGTTAAAATTTTCAAAATATATTAAATGTACAGGAATCTTCCGGTTACAGTTTTATTATAAGTATAGATATAGATATAGATTGAAAAGGTACACAAAACAGGTTGCAACCAAATATAAACGTAATACAATAACATCAGATTTGGGTTCCAGGTAACAACCCTTAATATGTGTACACAGTGGTTATAAAATTTATGCATAGAATCTAAAGAAATTATAGTGAGGATTTGCCAACGCTGAACTTTCTAGTGCGGGGTCCCAACTCCAGCACCTTGGGACCCTAACGACCATCAGTTCTTTGAACGATGTGCCTCTCCCATTTCCACGTCAGCTTCGCGACTCGCTGTGCTATGTCGGTAACTTTGGTTCCCCTAAAAATCTCCTCATTTCCGATTTGATCTCGTAGGTATACTCCAAGGATAGCCCTATCCATCGCTCGCTAAGTAAGCCACCGGTTCGGGAAGCGGATTCTGCTGAGAAGAACTCAGCAGTTGCTCTTTTCAAAATAATCATTTTACAATATTATTATGTAGCTATTACATTGTAATAAGTTTTTTATATTGTATATCTTGTGGGCGGGCGGCCGGATGCCAAGCCGATTTAGCCCATGCAACTTTGTTAGAATAGAATAGAACATAATATTACCACAATGAGGGTAAATAAGTTCCAAAAAAAGCGTAGGTACTACAATTAAATTCAATAATAATTGTCTCATCTCTTCTTCTGTGATGATAGTCTGTGGTGATATGCTTAAAGCCTCAATCATTTTACCTTCTATATAATTATAGAAATGGCAACTTAAATCAAATACCCAGGTAACGGGCTGAACCTTTAAATAATAGAACTGCATAAAGCGAATGCAGATTCATATTTGGAATTTATTTTCGTATAGCGTGTGCTGCGCGGCGCGGTCCCGTGCGTATTAAAACACGATGTTTTTACTTCCGAAGCGAATGCTATGCACTTTATAGCCCGGATTGACTTTAAACTCTTGTTAAATACGAAATTTAATAACCTTTTTAACTGTTTTCATACATTTGGCGTGACTTTTGGTGTAGGTTTATCGTAGGTACGGATAATCATAAAGTTATAAACATGAAACAGGTTTAAGATCGTTAATATGGCGGGCTGTTGTAACTTGATCACACATAAAAATTTAACTTATTAATAACTGTTTGAGCTCTTAAAAGTGAAGATTATTGTATTGACTAGTTGCTTTAAATTTTTTACAAAGACATGAAACTCCGTATACCTTGTCATTTCGTTTTCCGTATTTTCCGAAATTTATGCTTGATTATCAAGAAAATCAAGCACAAAATTCGTTTTTTTTTTTCAAAATTTTTAGTATTATGGTTGCGTTGTCTTAGCAAATTAAACCCAGAATTATTTTTAAAGAACATAATAATTATAGAGAGGTTCACCGCAATAATGCTTTAAATATAAACTAAATCGCGTGACTGGCGTATATTAAGCACATGGCCCGAGTGATGTGGTTGAGACTACAATTTTTAGTCGTATTTTATTGAACGGAACCACATTAGCAAGTTTACGAATGTTAAACTTGTAAATAAGCTTCTGGTGTCCCATACATCTAATGTTGAAGTTAACTTTCCTTTTACGGGGCATTCAAGTTTCATAGTCATAGATATACGTTAAAGTACCTATGCCTACCTATATAAGTAAGCAGTAATTGTTTACCGTGCCTTCATATAATTTAAATTTTCCTTTAAAATCATGATAATAGCTCAGCCTTTTCCTGAAAGATACTGGACAAATTTTAGTGTATTTTTGACTTATTATAAATTAAGTACGCATCATTTGTGGTTGTGTTTTACCGTTGTAGGTCTGAAGGAAGCATTTAAATCGTATCTTTAACTTTTTTCTATTTGCCTACAGAACTACTGAGCAATTTCGATGCGGTTTTGCAGTACTTACACAGGTTTTAAGATAAGTTGAAAGATTTATATGGCACAAAAGAGCACAGTTCATTCTGTGGCTTAAAAACATTTTGACTAATTGTAGTCAAAGTCGACACATAGAAATTAAGTCAAAATATTATTATTTTTTTCAAATGAAATTCTTACCTATCACTAAATACGCGATCTGTTCAAATCTAAGGTTTAAATTCCTTCCAATATAAAATTCTACGTGAATTTTCTTGACATCGATATGACGATGGCAGTGTGAAATAAATGTAAGCCACTTGTATGCCATACAAAGCTGGATTTGTTGCGATAGGCTTGGAGGAAATACAGTTATGATTTATGCAAACAAAATGTGTTTCAAACGTTCGAGCGGGATCTCTCATTGTCTGAAAAATATAATAGACTTCACTAACATGATTACTGAATAAAATTTCAGGTTATTATGGTTATTAAAAATTTTACTCAATAACCATATTATTACAGTTTTTACTCTAAGAATTTAAAAACGAAAATATTATTTGAAAAAAATCGGCCAAGTGCGAGTCGGACCTCGCTCTTTTAGGGTTCCGTACATATGACCAAATTATTTTTTTAAAACTAGATACATATTTAGATATCTTATTCTTAGAAAGTACTAAATTAGCATATGGGGAAAAAATGCTAGTTTGTTTTGGTCACAACTTACAAACCGCATTATAAATCGGTGTTTTCAGTATTTTTTGTTTAAATACACTATATAGTACATAATATACCATAATTTCAAATTCCTAACTAGTTTAGTTATTGAAACAGACCCCCCAACAAAATTGGTCTAAAACCGACAACTTTGACGGCCCCCCATTTCTTCATTTTTATAGCTAAAAAATAAAAAAATATATATTTGAACTCCACTTAATGAGCTCTAGACAATGACACCCCACATGCCAGGGTAAAAAAATAAAATTTTTTTCGACTCCTTTTCCATGTATGGGAGTATGTATCCCCCTTTATTTTTTAATTTTATTTTATTTTTATTATTTGTTGTTATAGCGGCAACAAAAATACACAATATGTGAAAATTTCAACTGTCTATCTGTTACGGTTTCCGAGATACAGCCCGCTGACAGACGGACGGACGGACGGACGGACGGACGGACGGACAGCGGAGGCTTAGTAATAGGGTCCCGTTGGCACGCTTTGGGTACGGAACCCTAAAAAGTAAGGGAGAGTTTCCTTAAAAAGCGTTTTATTATTGCGTTAGAAAGTATATTATTATACAATTGCAGTTTTGGTAATAAGGTTTCGGTATTTCATGTGCACAAAGAAACAATGTTAATAAAAATCTTACACAGAAAATACTTTTGCAAAATAGATGTATGTAACACTTTTGTGCGACAAGAAACCAGATTTGTACCGATCAGGAGGGTCGGAGGAAATAAAGTTGTGATTTATGCAAGCAAAATGTTTTACAAACATTTCCAATTCCATGCGGAAAAGCTATTAAATCAAAGGTTATTCTAGTAATTATTATAGGTATTGTATGGTAAATAACGGAGTAGTCTTATGTTCTACTTTGTGTTCTATGAACTAATAATTAATTATTGAATTGAAATCTATATAGTATGATAATAAAATGAGATTCTCATGAGATATAATATTATATTATATAGGTATAATATTATATCAGTGATAGCCTAGTGGTTAGGACTGTGGTCTCCTATTCGGGGGGTCGCAGGTTCGATCCCGGGTACGCACCTCTGACTTTTCGGAGTCAAGTGCGTTTAAGCAAACTATCACTTGCTTTAACGGTGAAGGAAAACATCGTGAGGAAACCTGCACATCTGAGAGTTCTTCATAATGTTCTCGAAGGTGTGTGAAGTTCACCAATTCGCATTGGGCCAGCGTGGTGGACTATGGCCTATAACCCTTCTCTGAGACCTGCGCTCAGTAGTGAGCCGTTGATAGATTGCTAATGATGATGATAATATTATATACTTACCTAATTATTATTTCCATTAAATTATAAATTTTAGTTTCTTGTGTATTCAGGCTGATTTACTCATTATAATCCCGCAGGGAGTTTAAACTCTATCGGACGAAGATTTTCCAAAGTAACTTTCTAGATTTTTAAATGTATCTAGCAAGAAATTAAGACGGTCCTAGTTGTTTCGTGATTGAAGGACGAATTAATAAAAGAACAACTTCCGCATTTTTAATATTATTGTGACGTATTTTTGGGTCTATTATTTTACAAAAAGTGAAAGCCTTATAAACTTAAAAGTTTCCCTATACCATTTTATCGACAAAAGGTAATGAAAAGTCGTGATTTTTAAAGCAATATTTTCCTTCCAGGATCCCTTACGCGGACAAGATCACCCCGGAGCCAATCCTCAACAACAATGCTGGCCGGGACACAAAGGCTGACTCGATCAGGAACAGTTATAATAGCCAATTCAAAGTTGGCATTTACGGTTGGCGAAAGAAATGTCTCTACATTCTTGTCATGGCGCTCATGCTTATGATGATTATCAATCTCGCTTTGACGCTGTGGGTGTTGAAAGTATTGGATTTCAATTCGGTAAATTTAGCTTTTCTTTGTATTTTAACTTTTAACAACTTTGAACGTACTCAATTGCAACCGTGTCTTTAGGTCTTTTTATTCCTTTCAGGGATTTTACGACCCTAAACGATATTTATTAGTATCCGTTACCCGCGACTTCGAGCGGGTAGAATAACTTTCTGATTTTGCGAGATTGAATGTACCATATGCTTATCTTCTGGATGCAAATTGTCTCCTTGCCATTTTTTGACATAATCGGTTCAGCAGTTTAAGCGTGAACAAATAGATAAACTGTCTATTTCACTATCACCTTTTAATAAAGTTAAAGGTATTAATTTGGGGTTCTACAGTTTTTGTACGGAAAATCTCTCAAAACGTCCAATTTATTCGTATACACAAAGGTATTCAAAGGGCCCTAAATATAAGAACATAAATAGATATACTTGTAGGTGTGAAGTTTACATTTAAATTTTACGAACTCCATAAATTGTTCTCGTTCAAAACCAGGTTGGCAGTTATGTGAGTTACGGCAGCCATAGTTTAAAGAACGTCTAGACTCTTTTAAGTAAAATATACATGTTTAAGGAACTATTTTTAGAAAGAAGTATAGTTTAAAGCCTAAATACCATTTTAGACTGCTTTATAGCGCTTACCTTCTGATAAATATTTACGAGTTTATATTTTAACATCCAGGAAGGCATGGGCCAGTTGAGAATAGTTCCAGGAGGTCTACAATTGCTAGGACAAGCATTGGTACTGGATTCCCTTTTCGCATCCAGCATAAAGTCACGGCGAGGACAACCAATTTCTATAGAGTCTTCAAGAAATTTCACCGTCTCTACCCGAGATTCACTTGGAATTTTACAAAGCAGATTGTTTTTAGGTAAGAAATATTGTATATCGATTTTTCTACTCGTATGATAGCATAGTTCCTCGAGTATCATCCGATTAAGCTCTTATCTGTATCTAGATAATTAGATAATCATACTTATATCGAGGTTATTAAAATTAATTTGCCTTTTGACTTAGTTTTACCTAAGTAAGAAGATTGTAACTTTAGTGTAATTGACTAATGTAATGACAAAAGCACATAAAGCACTCCTGTCACCTATCAATAAATCATTGAGCAAATTAACAGCTACATTTTTTTTAAATATATGAATTGTATTGAAATGTGGGCAGATATATTCAAAGACTATGACATGAAGTTAACGACGTGGTCTCTTTAAGCTCGCTCCATTTTACTTATTCGGCCTTTAAGCTAATAATTACGATATAAATATGTAGGTAAATTATCGCAGGTCACGATCGTTTGGAAGTAAACGCAGCCCGGTTGGAGGTGCGAGACTCGCGGGGCACTCTGCTGCTGGGCGCGGGGCAAGACGCGGTCACCGTGGGCGCAGACAACCTCGTCGTGGCGAGCCCGGCAGGCGCTTCCTTCAACACTGCCGTTCAGGCGCCGCTCGTTAAAGCGCCCCCCTCCAAACAACTGATGTAAAAATATATTCTTTATCCCTTATGGATTAAGGTTTTTTTAAATATCCTGTGGGATCTCCCTGAGATTCCACGTTAATTAATAGGTTATATACATCAAAGGACATAATTATAAGATTATTCTTCAGAATGTAAACTATTTTCTTGGCTTTTGTTCGCAATCCGTTCAGTGGATTGGGCGTGAAAGGTGACATACAAAAAGGAATTTTATAAATAATTGTTTGATTTGTTATTGTCCTAATTCTTTACAATAATAGTCGAATATAGTTTTTAATCCCGTTCTTGAGAAACTCTAGATTAAATCGATGAAACCCTTTTCATAAAACGATTTCACAACTAACGGAACGGCATGTTGCAAATCTGTGTGCTTGTGATATTTTCTTATTTTTGTACTTAACAGGCTAGAATCCCCGACCAGATCGCTGGAAATGCACGCGACGCAGAGCATAGCTCTGGAGTCTCGTGCTGGTGACATCAGTGCAAGTTGTCTATCTACCTTCAGATTACGCTCTATCGCCGGCTCGGTAAGATATTGTAACAGTAACCACTTTTTTCATAAGATTTAGGAGCAAATAATCCAACTAGACTCACTAGAATCTAGAGCTGTTTTAGCGTTAGATAGATGAACTATTCAGGCTGAGGTTTACAGAGTGCATCTGGACTTAAATTTTGAATTTACCTACTTATCAGAATAAATTTATGAAAAAAAAAACCTACTTATCAGGCTATAATTATGCTGAGCGTTAGGCTATTTCACGATTCATTTTTACATTCTTTTTCTAATTTAACAGTATTAAGTCTGAGTCAAGTCGAGTACGCTCTGAGACGTGGATTCTTAAATGTATGACAAGAACAAGCTGTCTACAACTTCCTAGTACATTGACGTCCCGTGCCGTCTCAGTACGCGCTGACTCGGGGATACAACCGTACAACGTGACCGCACGTTTCAAGCGATATATTTTATAGCTTTCGCCTTTCGTATTCCTGATATAATGCAAGCTATCCATCAAAAATATTCTTATTAGGATGTATCTGCAAAAATGTAGAGATTTCTATGCGTATAAATTCGCACAAAAGCCACAAAATATGTTCGAAAGTTTAGTATAGAGTTTTAAATGTCGAGCTGATGTTGATTTGATATACCTTGGATATCAAAGACACTAGAAAGTATATTTTGTAGGCAATAAAACAGCAACCTCCTTTGCTTTGGTGGGGGCTGTGTTTGCCACGCCAAAGGTATTTTGGCGTGGCCTGGTAGAATGCTTCGACCGTTGCAAGTAACTACCCTACCGACAAAGACTTGCCGCCAAACGATGCTGTGCATGATCAATGCCAATTACCTATCCCATAGTTTAAAATTAATATGCATTTATTTATTCAGACTTTACAAAAATAAAAACCTAGATTGATTTCCAGATACGGTTAGATGCACCGAGTATTTACATGCCAAAACTGAAGTCTGCGTTACCGCTGCCTTCGTCAGCCCCACACACACACGATCCGCATCATCAAAACATTTATCAACTTTGCGCTTGTGCTAACGGAAAGCTGTTTTTAGCGCCACCACATGGCGTTTGTGCCGCAAGAGAAGAGAGCTTAATATGCCGATGATGCTATACGAGTAACCTAAGTAAGTGTCGAGGTGTGTAGACTGTAGTACAACGTGTGAAATGGGTTTATTCATTTACTAGGTTTTATTTTATCACGGGACGCACGACGTAGCTTTGTATAAGTGTCCATTCAGCTATTATATCGTGAGGAAAAATTATTTTATCGATAGTGATGGTAATCAGCCGCGATGTTGTATAGGTATATTATGCATTTTTAGTTTACTAGGACGGCCAAACATATCCTGATGACCCGAATATTGGATTCAGCGCAATGTATAACCTATTTTCTTCAGCTGTCTTAAAAGGGAAACAAATCGTAGAAAACGTTTCAAGGAATACGTAACCGACGAGGTTACGCATTTCTTACTTAGCCGGGCGCTTCGACATTCACTTGAATTTCGGTTTAATTATGTTGTCAGTGCAGTAAAAATAACTTCCTATATATTATGTGCTGTGCTTAAAGCGTTGCTTACGTCTTACTGCGAGAAACTACTTGTTTACCTTATAAGACAGCTAAGGAAAAATAGATTTTATGTGGCCACATCGTCGTTCATATTTTTTATAGCCACATTGATGTGGCGGTAGACGATTCGTGTGATTAACATCGCGCTATGGTCCAGGAGCTATTTCAGATATGCTATACAAAGATGTAAGTGTTATGAATTTTAAGAAGACTTAATGAGTCAAATATTGTACTTGTGAGGATATGCAACCTCTCGACACCACTCTATAGTTGTGTCATTAGAAGAATAAAAAGAGTGTTTTGAGTGACAGTCAACAACTTTGTAAAATATATTGCACGAAATAAAACCACATAAATATTATGTAAAATCGCAACATTTTTTCTTTAATTTCACATGGTAGCAGAGCGAAAAATGGATTATTGAATCTAACGGAATAAGGAAATTGCAGAAAAATAATATGTCAGTTGTAAAAGTGCAAACCTTGGGAAAAGACAATTACGATACATGGTGTATTCATGCGAAAGCATATCTTATCAAAAATAAACTGTGGAAATTCGTGAAAGATAGCCCAAAGAAGAGTGCAACACAAGATGATCTTGACAATGACGAAATGGCGAAATCAGAGCTGTTGCTGCTGATAGCACCTTCAGAGCTAAAACAGGTGAAGAACTGTAAATATGCTAGAGATGTATGGGTAACTCTCGAATCAATATTTGCCAGTAAAGGACCCGCCAGAAAGGCGACTCTACTAAAAAAGCTGATCTTGGCTAAACATGACGAAGGGACTGATGTTCGTGAGCACATTAAAAACATGATGGATATAGTAGACAAGTTACTGGAAATGGATATTACCATAAATAGTGAACTTCTCTCGATTATGATCCTCTACAGTCTGTCTGCAGATTATGAAAATTTTAGAACTGCAATCGAATCACAAGACTCCCTTCCAGATCCAGAAAAGCTAAAAATAAAAATTATTGAAGAGAGTGACGCTCGATGTCGTGATAGCCCCAGTACTAGCAACACGAAAACTTCTGAAGAATGCCTACACACTTTTTGCAAAATCTGTAAGAAGAAAGGTCACGATACATCAAAATGTTGGTCAAAGAATAAGAAACAAGGCAAGAAATATAAAAAGCCGAAAGAAAGCTCAAACAAAGTTGACAATAAAACCGAAACAATCCTACACAGTTCCTACCTCATGAATGATAATGCCGAAAAGTACTGGATACTTGACAGCGGTTGCACATCACACATGACTTTTTCAGATAAGCCCTTTACTGAGATAAAACCTATATCGAAAACCCTAAGCCTTGCTTCCAAAGACAAAACTGCTGAGATAAAAGGGTTAGGACATGCTGAAATAGAAATTGAAGAGGGACGACAAATTGGTATCACAAATGCTCTTTATGTACCAAGCCTGTGTGCTAATCTTCTGTCTGTTGGAAAAATGACTGACAATGGACATACTGTCCTATTCACTAAGAAGAAAGCAACAATTAAAAATCACAAGCGCAAAGTACTAATAGAAGCAGTGAGAGAAGACGATGGTTTATATTACCTGCATACGACAAATAATGATGCTAGTAGACATAAAAAAGCCAATACTGCAGAAAGTAGTAATGAAGCAGGAAATAGGAAGTCAGACGATGACATTAAGCAATGGCACAGTAAAATGGGACACATGTGCGTAATAGACATGAAGCTTGCTCTAAAGAACTTAAGCCTAATTGGGCTAAATTTCAACAAAGACAGTTCCTTAGGAGAATGCGAGATATGCATACAAGGAAAAATGAGTAGGGTACCTAGCAAGCCAAGTGACAAAAACACTGAACGTACGACCCATAGACTGGAAATCATACACAGTGATGTATGTGGACCATTTAAGCATCCTACACTTAATGGCAATAAGTATATTGTAACCTTCATCGACGACTACACAAGATACTGCCGAGTTTATTTCATCAAGAACAAAAATGAAGTATTACAAAAATTCATTGACTACAAAGCAGAAGTAGAGAACTTCACAGAGAATAAAATTAAATGTCTCCAGACCGATAATGGTACTGAATATCTAAATTTGAAGTTTGACACTTTTCTGAAAGAAAATGGCATAGCAAGAAGACTAACTGCTCCATATACTCCGCATCAAAATGGAATCGCTGAAAGGAAAAATAGAACCCTAATAGAAAAAGCTAGATGCATGATGTTGGAATCAAAAGTACCTATGTGTTTATGGGCAGATGCCGTCTATACTGCAAATTACTTGTCAAATCGAAGCATTAACCAAAGTATCGGAAACCAGACACCATTTGAGCGCTGGGTTGGTAGAAAACCATACGCAAATCACTTTTACGTATTTGGTGCCAAAGCATTCATCCTCAAGAAAGGAAAAGGTGAACACAAATTCGCTTCAAAGGCAATTCCGGGTGTGTTTGTTGGCTACTCGGAACGCTCGAAAGCCTTCAGAATATATGTTCCACCGAAGAAAAAAGTTCTTATTTCTAAAGATGTCCGTATTCTGAAAAAGATGTTCTATGAAAACGACCAAAATTACACCTTCATTCCTTTCGAAGAACTCAATAGTAATGAACAGTCAAATGAAACTGAAACAAAAGAGGATGAAATAGACATTTATTTCGAAGACACAGACAAAAATACAAGTAGACAGCAAGTAGAACAAGACAATGTAATTGCAAGCTCTACTGAGGTACCTATACAAAATGAAAATGAATTATTTTACGACACCTTCGAAATAAATGACAATAGAGAAAGTCTTGTTGAACCAACTGAAATCCATGAAGCAGACACAAATGTTGATACACCTGCGAATGTTCTAGAAGAACGAAGGACATACAATCTACGCGATAGATCTCGGATTGAACCGCCAAAAAGTTTTGGAGACTATGTCCTGGCAGTCACGGATATGGACAATGAGACAGAACCTCAAACATTTAGAGATGCTATGAATAGCAAAGAAAAGTCCAAATGGGTAGAGGCTATGCAGAGTGAAATAAATTCGCTGCATGAGATGCAGACTTGGGAAATAGTCGACCTCCCCAAAAATTGTAAACCACTTCCATGTAAGTGGGTCTACAAAATAAAGAAGAATCCGAATGGTACAGTCGAACGATATAAGGCCAGGCTTGTAGTTAAAGGCTTTTCACAAAAACCAGGCGTTGATTACCAGAAGACTTTTAGTCCTGTTGCTCGCCTCAGTACCATCAGAGCTGTTCTAGGAATAGCGGCTCAAGAAAATATGATACTGCAACAGTTCGACGTATCTACTGCATTTCTAAACGGTACTGTGAAAGAGGAAATTTATATGAAGCAGCCAGAGGGCTTCAATGATGGCACTAAAAAAGTGTGCAAGCTGAAAAGAAGCATCTATGGACTCAAACAAGCACCTCTTTGTTGGAACGATTGTATTTCAGAGTACCTTATAAATTCTGGATTCAAGCAAAGCAAAACAGATCCTTGTCTTTACTTACGTGAGCAAGTTTTGATTGCACTATATGTAGATGACGGTTTGGTGGCTTCTGCTAATGAAAATGCTGGAAGAAAGTTCTTTGAAGAACTAAAAAGTAGATTTAAAATAACTACAAAACCGGCTTCCTATTTTCTTGGACTTGAAATTAACAAAACCAAAGATGGTAGTATTACCCTAAATCAAAGGTCTTATTACAAAAAAGATACTGGAAAAATTTGGAATGGCTGACTGTAAGTCCGCTCCAACGCCGGCAATAAAAGTTGGCAACAATTGTGAAGAAGATGAGACTTCTGAGTCACTTTTTCCATATCGTCAAGCTGTGGGAGCCTTAGCATATCTGATGGTGGCTACGCGACCAGATATAAGTTACGCTGTAAGCGTGGCATCAAGGAATCTTGAAAAACCTACCAAGCTTGATGTAATGAAGGTCAAGCGAATATTGAGGTACCTGAAGGGTACATTAAACAAAGGACTTGTCTTCACAAAAAACCGGGAGAAAAGGCTGATATGTTTTAGTGACGCTGATCACGGTGGCGACACAGCAACGGGTCATTCGACGACCGGGATGGTCTTCCTATTGTCTGGTCCGATTATGTGGAAAAGCCAGAAACAGCCAACGGTAGCAATCTCTTCTACGGAGGCAGAACTTGTAGCCTTAACAGAGACTGCGAGGGAAGCCTTATGGCTGAAAGAGCTTCTAGAAGAGTTGACTGATATAACAGAGCTCCAGAAAACCCACAATCTACGTTGACAATGAGTCTGCTATTAAGCTATCCGAGAATCCGCCTTATGAGTTCCATAGGAGAACCAAGCATATTAAGCTGAAGCATTTTTTCATTCGAGAATGTATACAGAATGGAGAATTTGATATCAAGCCGGTTTCCACGGAGCTGCAACTGGCAGATATGTTTACAAAGCCATTATTTCGCCCAAGACTCGAGATGCTAAGCCGAAGAATTGGACTTGTTCAAGATGTGTCCAAGTTCTAAAAAGTACCGTGGATGTGAGGATATGCAACCTCTCGACACCACTCTATAGTTGTGTCATTAGAAGAATAAAAAGAGTGTTTTGAGTGACAGTCAACAACTTTGTAAAATATATTGCACGAAATAAAACCACATAAATATTATGTAAAATCGCAACATCTTTCTTTAATTTCACAGTACTGAACCTACCTTCTCACATTTATTAAATTGTAGCTAAAGTGTAAATAAAATGGCCAGTAAATAGATAAAATAAATACAGTAGTAGATATTTGATGGTTTATGGTAAATGTTAAAAGCTTTTTCATAGTTTCTTTAACTATCTGTTTCTCTTAATAACTTCTAAATATCAAAATAAAGCTGCTTGGCTATACGGAATTTTAAGTTAGTAGGTCATGTCTTTTAATCGATAGAGGGCATAAATTTTTTGAAAAATCTCATAATTCATAATTCGTTTATTCATTAATAATAATATGGTACAGTCAAAAGAGTATGAGTACATAATAACAAAAATGTGAAAACATAATGTAATATTAGAATCATATTATAAATATTTTAAATCATGTCACACTCTATTTAGTACCTTCAAGACTCATTATAATTATGTCCCTTGTTAATTATATTTTATCAATCATAATTATTCAATAATGTTTTCGCTTTTACATTTAATTGTGTTTTAAAAATATTTTTGAAGCTACTGAATTTCACTTCTTATTACCTATTTATTAAAGCGAAGCAGCTTAGCTGGTTTTACGAAGAGTATGTGGCTTAAAATGTCGTTCAGATTTATAAGTAGAGCTACCCTATATTATTAAAAATATGTATTCTTTTTTATTAAAATAACTTTTTAGTAAGATTTTCTTTGGCTTAATAAAATCGAATTACAACGACTTTGGACGTATCAAATTTTAAAATATAAATAAAGACTAGTGCCTTTTGAAGTCGCCGTTAGGGGTTACGATTGATTGGTTATTGATATCAAGGTGTTATTTTATTGTTAAAATTGTGTGCGGTGTTGTGATAGACTAGAACAGTAGTTCAAAAGTTTTGATTTCACTAATTTATATCCCTGATGATATATTAAAATAATGTGGCGATCATACACATACAATTATTATGTGAAGCATAAAGATATGTTCCTTCCTTTATCTTTACTTTAGAATCCTTCAAATATTTATTGCAATCAATAATGATAATAATTTAGTTTAACACCACAACAATAATAATATAACTATGTAGATTGTAGGTAGATATCTATTTTAAGATTAAGTTAAAGTTAAATTGTTTTACCAAAATAGTTTATTTAAATCCAAAAATATGTCAATTATATTTCAGCTTTATGATATTTGAAACGATGGTCTAAACGATGGTCTAAGTTTAGATTTGAATCGTCACTGAGTTCATCTTTTGTACTTATTTGAAATTATCAAAAAACAAAAAGAATCGGTTTGGATTCATTTGTTTATTTATTAATTTTTCTTTGATTCATTTATTATTTAATAGACATACGTGTTTAGCATAAGCACATCCATCTTTATTATTGATCCTCAATAGAAATTTTGAATGTTAATACGGGATCATTAAAATATAGTAAAATCTGTATTATAGAAAACGTTGATAAAACTTATATAAAACTGGAACATAGATATACTTAATTTAAAAAAGATGTATAAATATATACACCTATAGATAAAATGCTATTTTTTTCAACATTAATTACCTACTTAAAACTAAATTCTGTTAAAATATGTTTTCATATTGCCTATTGACTTTTTCACAAACTTACCTAATTTTAATTTATTGCTTTTTTATGTGAAGATAATATTTTAATAGAAAATCGAACCCTTTGTAGAAAATAATAAAAAGCTATACTCCTGTTGCATAACGTATATGTATAATGTATTAAAATTGTTGATACTATTGTAAATAAAGTATATCATATTATATAAACATATATTATGGTAAATAGGAATGAATATAAAATATTGTCACGAACTCTGCTGTATTATTTTGCAAAATTACATAAAATGTAACACTGGACAGAATGCGATTAATGATCTTTCGAGCCATTCGAGCTATTTATTTCGCCAGCATGTTTATACATACCTAACTATTTCGTAAAAGCTAACTACGGCATTCTCTTTACATAAATTGAAGGAACTTTTTCTTCAATATTCTCTGTGTAATATACTTGTAAATATTTGACAGACAGCAGTTCAGGTAAACTATTCGTGAAGTTGGTAATTGAATCCTACCCACAAACCGCAAGCAGATAATTGTATTATAAACGAACTGAACATAACTTCGAAACTCCATCATTTCATTTGAGTGTAAAGCATGTTTCACAAACGCAGCCAAATCGGTGACTTCTCTTGTTCTTCTCTATTTATACATATATTGACAGTCCGTTCGCGAGGTAGAAGATAATAATATCACTTATAGACTGAAATAAATGATGCATAAATGCGTTCATCTACATCGATCTACATCATATAAACGTATTATGACGACATAGTCTGAATCAATCGAAAGTTAGAGATCAGAGAGAATCAATCATTATAAATCTTGAGGTTTGACAAATAAATAATTAGAAAAATCATAGATTGATCATACAAGTCTTGTCTTTGTTATTTTTTTAACCGACTTCAAAACAGGAGGAGGTTCTCAATTCGTCGGAATCTTTTTTTTACGAATGTTCACCGATTACTCGATGACGCCTGAACCCATTTGAAAATTCTGTTTTTGTTACAAAGGGTATATCTCCCAGGTGGTCCCATATAAATTTTATTGAAATCGGTCAAGTTGTTTTTAAAATAGCAACAATAAATTATATACTTTGTATAGGGGCGCGGGAGTTTGAAGTCGGATTTTTAATAATAATATAAAAAATCTTTTTAAAAAACCACTTCAAACTCCCGCGCCATTATACAAAGTATATAATTTATTGTTGATATTTTAAAAACCGCTCGACCGATTTCGATAAAATTGATATGGGACTACCTGGAGAGTATACCCTTTCAAACAAAACAGAATTTTCCAAATCGGTTCAGGCGTCTTCTAGTAATCGGTGAACATACATAAAAAAAGATTCCGACGAATTGATAACCTCCTCCTTTTTTGATGTCAGTTAAAAAGAAGTTTTATTGAAATACCTAGTTAGAAAAACTAGTTGCAGAAATATCAAAGCCTATTCCGTGACACAATCCCAACGGGAATTTTCAATTTACTAGAACAAACAATGGTGAAAATATTATCAATAGTGAACGAATCGTGTTTTATAACAGTTTATGAAAATTTTCACCTCATGGCAGATTAATAAGTGAACGTACAGAAACAATCAATATAGCGGGCATATTGTGAGACACAATGAGTTTCCGTGAACAGTCAGTGCTAAAGTTTAATTAAAGATTCATGATAAATCGTCGCGGGATGCTGCATTCTCCACGGCGTCTCGCACGTGAATAACGTTCAGCGAACACTTAAATAACTTAAGCCAGTAACCTCACAATAAATTCATGAGGCTTCAGTCCTTTTGTTTTGAACGCGCCGCCAGCTAATTGGCAGGAAGGACCGTTTAAAACTCCTCAAATGAGGTGTCGTTACCGTCATTATAATCATTAAATGTATATACCCGCTGCATACGTAACGTAATTGTTTAAACCAGACTGAGTTAATGCTCTGAAAGTAGCGGTTCAAGGAAATTCAGATTTCGGGACATTAAATTGCATATTATGAAATATTAACTTCTCGTAGTTCCTTCTACACCTAATTTAATATCGCGCGCCTTTGTTGTGGTATAGTAGAGAAGTCTTAAAGCCGTTTCAAAGGCTCCTCCTTCCACTATCCTCCGAGCGAGAGGAAATAAAGTTATGATTTATGTAGTGAAATATGTAGCAGGCGGAGAGCCAAGCTTCTAAGCGGAGCAAACGCGCTCTGTATTTGGCGGGGTATATTCTTTACAATACAGTTGTTTAGATAACATTAAACCTGATTGTTTATAATTTTAAAAACCATGTCTAAGAACTTAAGCTAACCGCATCAAAATCAGCCCAGGAGTTTTCAAGAAAATGGTAACATACTAAAAAATTAAAGACGATATGTCGTAGTAATGCGGTACCCCCTTGTAACATATTGTACTAATTAAATCAGTCAAGTAGTTTTTCAGGAAAATAGAAATAAACAAACGTACAATTGAACGTCTTACTAAATGTCGTCGCATGCACTGCCTCCGTTCCTTCCTTCATGGGCGTCCTTGATCCTTCATGGGTGAAAGTACGCATACACATATTGAGAACCTCTTCCTTTCTTTAAAGTCGGTAATTTAGCTCTGTCTTACAAAATAAATCATCACCGGTGTAGTATATAGGCGGTAGACATCATAATGTCTGCATTGCTCATACAGCAAATAGTGGGTAGAAGCAAAAGATAGAGGCGCATAAATACGGGCACCACTAGGTGGGGGGGGCTCAGTCGTGTGTAAGCCACGGACAGAGTAGTACGCAAGTGAAGTGTGTGTGTGCTATTACGTACTATAGAGTACATGTGTACATGTGTACTCTATATTGGCGACGAGTTAAACAAAATGACCTCACGTAAGTGCTTATATATTATTTTGACTTTTATTAATATTTATAAAGATAAATTTTAATTTTTATCGAAAAGGAAGATGAGTGGATTGTGCTGAAAATCTACCCTGATTTTCTTAAGTCTAGTAAAACTACCCATACAGTGAAATACATCTTAATTTGTCAAAGGAAGAGAATTCTACTGTGGCAGACTGTCAAGTAGAATTTTTAATTTGTTATTGTTTGCATTCAGTAGATAATATAATAATAGAAGTAGATATCTACTTACACATCTAATAATAATATGGGGTTAGATTACATGAGGCCCCGTCAGAAGGTTGCATAGTTATAATAAAATTACAATTAATTTCCCTCCTGTAGACCTTCTTTCTACTCACTCTTTAACAATGAATGTTAAAGAGAAGAAAAAATAATATTTTAATAATTACATTTACATTTGCTGTTTTAATGGATTTTAATGAGCTCTAGAGGGTATAGAGTAGTATATTGTAATTCTGGAAGCACAATACACAGTCAGCCACATAAATGACTTGCGGCGGAATTTGATAATGGTACGATTCGCGGCAAGACGATCGTCGAGCTTTGACTGCGCCGAGCTATGATGTTTGCGAGCTAATAACGATCTGCCCAGCTTAGACTGTTTGCGAGCCGATGATGATCTGCGTTCTGATTGATGATCCGGTGCACGTCCTTTATATCTTTCTTACATTGTTTTTTATATTACTGGTACTAAATAAATAAATAAATAAATAAATAAATAAATAAATAAATAAATAAATGGAATGGGGATCCATGAAATTGGAATGTGCAATGCATCAAAGGCTGGAAGTGCAATTTAGCCAAGTGGAATGGCAATTTGTCAAAGCTGGAAGGGGCAATCTGTAGCTGGAAGTGCAATTCGGCTAATACCCGGTCATAGCTGGAAGTGGCAATCAGACAAAGCTGGAAGTGGCGATGGAAGAGTCAGTGCGGAAGGGCGATCTATCATTGTCAACGCGGAAGTGCAGTCGTGGCGCAAGTGAGATCTGTCGAGCGTAAGGGCGATTTGTCGAGCGGAAGGGCGGTCTGTCGAGCGTAAGTGCGATCTGTCGAGCGTAAGTGCGAGCTGTCGAGCGTAAGTGCAATCCGTCGAGCGTAAGTGCGATCCGTCGAGCGTTGCGCTGGAAGGGACGATCTGCCTGCTGGAAGTGACGATTTGCCTGCTGGAAGTGACGAGGCGCCTGCTGGAAGTGACGATGCGCCAGCTGGAAGTGACGATCCGCGGCTGGAAGTGACGGTCTGCCTGCTGGAAGTGACGATCTACTTGCTGCGTATTGTGTATTACTTGCTTGGGATTCCTGTTCTCCCTGTATTTAGTTGCTGAACCTAGTGGCTGACTTGTTCGGCTGTGAATTAATTCGTTCCGGGTTCAAGTCCCGATGTGGGTGAAATTAATGAGCTTTTGATCAATAAATTCTCATTAATAGCCCAAAGATGTGAATGTTGAAGTTTGAATGTGAATTTGGCCTAAGTTAAGACTGAATAAGCAGACAAGCATGCTGCATATTCAGGCCCTGCGCCTTATTTACAAAAGAGTGCGTAGTGTTTACGCGCACGCGTGTGCACTGACACCTCTAACGTAGTTGATTAGTTTCTATAGGGAGTTGCTATCGGAGCCATATTTATTTATTTATTCAATTTAGTTAAAAGAATATTAAAATAAACTCCTACCAACCAGGTAGATAATATTATGTATTGTGTCATAATATAAAGACTTTTTCGGCAAATAATTAAATATATATATGGCTCACTACCATCTCAACATTTAACTGCTATATTGAATCACGTGAATAGTAGTAGCTTTCATGCTAGTTGTGACGTATGGTCAAGTGGTAACGATAGCAATCTCACGCCAATCGAATAAACATAATCTTAGCAACTCAAATATAAAAATATTATAGTTCAACTCGGTTGTTGTCAATATTTCACATTTAATGCTAGTTTGAATTCCTGTTAACTCCCAGGGAGCATATTATTGATATAAAAGTTTATTTATACAAAAAAAAAAAATGTAAAGTCATATTATTAAAAACCCATCAATCAATTATTTAATTATTTGGAAGGAATATATTAACAACAAGTTGCCAGTTGTTTTCTGAAATATAAATCAAGTATCGAAGTTATATAAACATCATTAGATTGCATTAATGAGTTGTAATAGTTTTATATTTTATAAAGTTTTATTATTAATTCATCTCAAATCACAAAATAACATAATTAAAAATAAAAATCTTAATCTAAAACTTCCATATAGAAATGTTTCCATTGCCTTTGTTGTTAATTGTTAAAGAGTGCCCTTAGAGACCACTAACTTTCTTTAGTTAGGTTAAATTTACCACAGTCAAATAAATTCATAAATTCGAAAAAACAAATGGAAATGTGACAGGGGCTACAACAAAGTTAGAAATATAATTTGAAAATATTAATCCTAACGTAAGGGTTGGAAAATGCCTTATCCCAGGGAAACCAGTTTTCCATCCCGTTTATGATTAACATATACAAATTAACAAAAATTGGACTGATTTAATGCAGCTCTAAGTTTAAATAATTTCTGCTATTCAGTACCGTCTCTTTTATAGTTTATTTGAAAATCTGTCCTACATATTAAAACATTGTTTATCTTAAGTCCATTAAAATTTAAGAGACGTACGAACTTCAATGTTTGTTAATTTAGCGCGAAAGTAAGCGCTAGCAGATGGTGAATTGCAATGTCCAAAGCATTTTTGACTAATTAGCGCCATGTTTAATGGTTGCGTTATGTTCATCAAAAAAAATTTATTGAAACAACCTACCCTAATCATGCTCACTATTGTCAGACCGACTGATATTCGTAATACAATACTTATGAGCTATTGGCCAGCATATGGTTATAATCAGGACAGCCTAAGGAGTTATCAATTTCTTAGTTAGCTTCTAATTGAGGTACTTATTGTATATTGGGAATATTGAGCTCACAAATTTGGTATCGAGAATTAGTTAGTATACGAATGATAACAAGGACTCAATGAAAAATATTTGAGCTTTGTTAAACATAATCTAACCGATTTTAAAGTTATTGGTGTAGTCTCAGAATCTACAAGAGAAGACAAACAATAATTGTAAACAAAGACTGAAGCTGAAGCAGTGCGATTGGTCATCTAGGTTTTACTGAAGATTCACAGTTAAGTATAGTAGTAATAATAGACCACAAGGAGTGTTCGCGAGGAGAACGAGGAAAGGTGCTCTGTAAGTATTGTTTAGATTTTTCCTCCTATCATGGTCAAGCAAAAGAAGAAAAGGAGAAACGGCAGCTGATTGTCGTGAGTATGTTTACGAGTTTCTAAAAGTCCTCAGCACAAAATCTGGTGAGAATTCTGATGTGTTCCTGAAACGTTGGGTGCAAACTCTGCAGGTAATTCACAAAGGTATGGTAGGGATTTAATATTGCAATCTTAAAACGATCGATGATTGAATATGAGTGGCCTGATGCTAGAGAAACAGCTAAGGAACGCTGCTATATAAATGTTGACCTGATTCAAACATTAATTTTCAACAAGTACCTGGTAACATTTAAATACTTTCCCCAAATAGGCAGGACCTTCAGTTAAATCCGTAAAAGATTGCTTCGAAGTTTAAAAAAAAAAAAATCTTCATATTTTATCAACATAATGTAGATTAAGATTTATTCTGATTTTAGTTTCAGTAAAGGTTTCAAATCATTACCTTAAGTTTTGTTTATCTTGGTAATAATATCAATTTGAAAAGTTCTAATAAGTAATTTAAAGAGACCCTACTACACAAAGTATTAGCAGTAATCTATTAACTTAATTGACGTTTCAAAATAAACATTTTTCATTAACTATTAGTATTGTAAAGAAAATGAGAAATTCGTTATCATAATAATTATATCCATTTTGGTCGTGAATCTCATTCAAACAGGTGGATATTTGAATACGGATTAGTCTTGTATAATGACCAGGTCAACATGAATTCGTTGTTCTATTGATTTCATGTGCTTAGATTAAAATTTAATTAGTCGTGGGTTTGAGAAGTTGTGAACCAGTTATTCACACCTCGATTATTTAAAGTAGTTTTGTGGATCTTTATTGAAAGTATATGTCCCAGCTCAGTATAGTGGCTAGTATTTGATGTATTTATTGATGGGAATATAATAATATAATTCTAAATAGCTACTCGAATCTTTTAACTTCAGAATCAGTCAGTAGACAAATATCACTGATAAGCTTCTGATGCATGGTTATAGATGGAAAGTTTTCTTATTCTAATTCTTAGTTATTGGAGTAGCACTAATGTAAAAAAATTGGTAACTGGTGACAATCACTTATTGACATAATTGGCATTGACAAGTTTCTTTGACAAGAGTGACAGGTGTCAACTTAAGTTTCAGTCTGAGAGGCAAGGTTCAATAAGGCGGGATTTTCTCAAAATTGGCGACATTTAAAATAACTTTATTCATTATTTTAACTACGATGTTAAGGGATCCTCCTTATATTATAACATTCATTAATCCTTCATTTTACAATACCATTCTGAGGCATCTTCTTTATTTACAAATGGTCAATCTTAAAATGATATCAGAAAACATAGGGGGTAATAACTTTACTTTCCGGGTTCAGATTATGACATTTTGTAGCAGTGCAATTACAGGCATTTATTAGTGATCAGAAAATTCATATTCAATTTCAAAGCCTTTAGTTTTCTCATCTTTCTGAAATATTTTCATTGGTTGAGACCAGGTATTTACTAATCATGTGATCTTTGTTATGAAAAATTCCAGTTCAAAAAAAAAAGGGAAAGAAAGGAAGGAACTTTCTGGCGACCATGGTTAAGTTACCTACTACGAGTATATTCATATTAGTGACTTTGTTAATAAGGCACTGACATGACAAGTAAAAATTATTTAAACAAGGAAGGGATGTAGTATATAGGCGGTAGACATCATAATGTCTGCATTGCTCATACAGCAAATAGTGGGTAGAAGCAAAAGATAGAGGCGCATAAATACGGGTACCACTAGGTGGGGGGGGCTCAGTCGTGTGTAAGCCACGGACAGAGTAGTACGCAAGTGAAGTGTGTGTGTGCTATTACGTACTATAGAGTACATGTGTACATGTGTACTCTATAACCGG
The DNA here is from genome assembly GCA_029955525.1 of Oeneis ivallda. NCBI lineage: Eukaryota > Metazoa > Arthropoda > Insecta > Lepidoptera > Nymphalidae > Oeneis > Oeneis ivallda. The sequence continues at coordinate 5,842,989 of JARPMR010000030.1, read as the reverse complement.
CATTCAGCGTCACAATATCACAACGAGCTTTCTCAGTAAACGAAGCTATTTCTTACAAAGACTTACGTAATTCCTTAAGATATCTTTTATAAAGAGAAAACAATTCTGATTTTACCGTTCTCTATTATAACAAATTACTTTTCCAACTTTGAACTCAAGTCTCACTCGGATTGAAGGAAGGTGTAGATTATTTACTTACTATCAACTCGAAAGTTCATTGTCAAGTTTGCTCACGTGGTAGACTCAGAAAGTTTCTGAGAGTAAGCTTACAATAATAATTCTATATAGGGCCGGAGGTAAATTGGAACGATTTGTTCAGAATAAAGAAATAAGAGAGAATTGCCAATAACAAAAAAATACTCTTCTCTTTCATATTTTTGAACTCAATAATATGATATACAAAGTCTGAGATTAACTATTGGAAAACTTTATGGTTGAAAACGAATTCGTCGATTTTTAAGAGAAATTAATTAGAAAATAGTGTAAAAGGAAGCAATATAACAAATCGAATATATTGTCCAATTTTCATAACACTTAAGTCCTTCAGTGCCTGAAGAAGAAAGTTTTTGGACATTACTAGTTGCCAGTGGTGACTTATGGAACTAAAACAAGCTCGTTAGCTATGGCCTCATAAGAACGCTCAGGGTCATTCAGCGGGCATTAAAGAGAATATGCTCGGAAAATCAGAAGTGAAGGCATCCATAGGAGAATTAGAGTTATCAATATATTATGTAGCTCATCGAGTCGCGAAACTGAAGTGGCAAGTGCAAGGTACAAGGATACCAGGTTTCCCCAATGGTCATACCACACTGAGAAGTGCAGTGTTGAAGGAACTTTCACTAGGACTACGTGAATGGAAGATAGAATCGCTAACAGCTGCACGATCGCAGAACAAGACTGTGTTCTGGTGCGATCCTTGCAAGAGATCTATGTCCAACAGTGGACGCCTATCGGTTGAGACGACCAATATGGCATATGTAATGTACGTCGCTTGACGATTGATTATGCAAAGTTGATCGTGAGGATGCCAGTTTATATGACAATCGTACATTGGACGAAGTGAATCAAGCCTTAGCCATCATGCAAATTGGACGACAAACTTGATGGTGTTTGAGGATACAAGCATCTTGGTTTTACACCTTTTAAATATTAAAATGAAAGTGTCTTATCTATTCGTTGTGACAGTCAGGTCATGTTCGCAGCACGATTTGACGGAGGTCGAGCGTGGCCTGTAGACTCGATTAGGACGACCCAAACGGATTTGATAGTGGCTCGGACGACGACTACAGATTATATTTATTATTATACCAGGACTTATTTCAATGCATCGTAACGATACTTGATAATATTAATAACGATTATTGGAATCAGAATTAACTTTTATATGATACTAGCTGATGCCCGCGACTTCGTCCGCGTGGAAAAAGTATTAAAAAAAATCGCTTTGTGTTAATCGCGAGGTTTTTAGGATTGTCCTACGCCACTATATTATATTTTAGAGCTACTTGGTACCTACAAACCTATAATTACACACCACACAATCGAAATTACGTAAATACCTACAATTTAGGTGGGCAATACCCAGCAGCATCAGGATTGAGGAGTTGTTAACTGGTCTTCAATGATGTAGTCCAGTGATGCAGGGTGGGGGAGGGCGATTCCCAATACAAACCGAACGATAGGGAAATAATAGTTGAATATATTGGTGGCATCTATAAAAACACATAGCTCTAGGGCAGGAAATTTTCGCGAGCGAAGCGAGCGCGAAATTTTTAGGACTGCACTACATAACTATGTTATTCATACTTGGTTCTTACAACAGCAATTCAGAAAAGACACTTTCGCGAGCGAAGCGAGCGCGAAATTTTTTCGATTGCACTACGCTTCTTTGTAGTTCATACTTGGCTCCTACAGTAGCAATAGAACACCGATATCTTCGCGAGCGAAGCGAGCGCGAAAATTTTTTGATCGCACAACGCCTCTGTGTAGTCCATACTAATTGGTATCTACAAAAGCAATCTATAATCGACATCATCGCGAGTAAAGCTACGTTGCACTACATCTCTATGTGAAAGTGAAATTAGTTGAATAGATTCGTACATAACTATGTTATTAATACTTGATTCTTACAACACCAATTCAGAAAAGACACTTTCGCGCGCGCGACATTTTTTTGATCGCACAACGCCTCTGTGTAGTCCATACTAATTGGTATCTACAAAAGCAAGTAAAGCTACGTTGCACTACATCTCTATGTGAAAGTGAAATTAGCTGAATAGATTCATACACACAATATCAATTCACAATCGATAGTTTCAAAATCCCACCAATATGGTGAGCTGTACCCAGCAGCACCAAGATTTAAGGGTTGGTACCAGCATTGTCCATACTTGACACCTACATAAGCAACATAAAACCGACGCTGTAATCAGTCAATAATCGACATCATCGCGAGTAAAGCGAGTGCGACATTTTTTACAATAATTGCACTACGCCACTATGTAGTCCATACTTGGCACCTACAACAGCAATGCAACATTAACATTTTTGCATGCGAAATTTTTGAGGACTACTTAACTGTGTCCTTCATACTTGGTTCTTACAAAACTAATTAAGAAAAGATACATTTTCGCGAGCGAAGCGAGTGCGAAAATTTTCGATTGCACTACGCTTCTTTATAGTTCATACTTGGCTCCTACAGTAGCAATTTAAAACCGATATCTTCGCGAGCGAAGCGAGCGCGAAATTTATTTTCATCGCACAACGCCTCTGTGTAGTCCATACTAATTGGTATCTACAAAAGCAATTTATAATCGACATCATCGCGAGTCAAGCGAGTGCGACATTTTTAACGATTGCACTACGCCACTTTGTAGACCATACTTGGCAGCTACAACAGCAATGCAACAGTGACATTTTCGCGAGCGAAGCGAGCGCAATTTTTAGGACAGTACTAAGTTTTTAACGATTTACTTTATACCTGGGTCTTACAATACCAATTAAGAAAATTCATTTATCGCGAGCGAAGCGAGGGCGAAAATTTTTACGACTACATTGCATCACTATGTAGTCCAAAGTTGGTAATCCAAAACGGACATTTTCGTAAAATTTTTTAGGGCTGCACTACTTAACTGTGTCCTTCATACTTGGTTCTTACAATACCAATTAAGAAAATACATATTATCGCAAGCGAAGCGAGCGCAAACATTTTCGATTGCACTACGCTTCTTTGTAGTTCATATTTGGCACCTACAGTAGCAATTGAGAAAAGACATTTTCGCGAGTGAAGCGAGCGCGAAATTATTTCGATTGCACTGTGCCTCTATGAAGTTCATACTTGACAACTGCAATAACAATTTAAAACCGATATTTTCGTGAACAAAGCGAGCGCTAAATTCTTTCCATCGCACCACGCCTCTATGTGAAAGTGAAATAAGCTGAATAGATTGATACACACAATATCAATTCACAATCGATAGTTTCAAAATCCCCACTAATTAGGTGGGCCGTACCCAGCAGCTCCAAGATTTAAGGGTTGGTACCAGCACTGTCCATACTTGGCACCTACATAAACTCCATACGTGGTTAATATTCAAAATACCAATTAATAAAAGACATTGTCGCGAGCGAAGCGAGCGCGAAAATTTTTACGATTACATTGCATCAGTATGTAGTCCATACTTGGCAATCCAAAACGGACATTTCCCAAATTTTTTTAGGGCTGCACTACTTAGCTGTGTCATTCATACTTCGTTCTTACAATACCAATTATGAAAAGCAGCACTTGTATGTTTGGTACCAGCACTGTCCATACTTGGCACCTACATAAACTCTATACGTGGTTAATATTCAAAATACCAATTAAGAAAAGACATTGTCGCGAGCAAAGCGAGCGCGAAAATTTTTACGATTACATTGCATCACTATGTAGTCCATACTTGGTCTTGGTCGGTTCAGGCGTCTTCGAGTAATCGGTGAACATACATAAAAAATTAAAAAAAAAAAGATTACTCCTTTTTCGAAGTCAGTTAAAAAGAAATCTACAATCGACATTATCGCGAACGAAGTGAGTGAGACATTTTTTACGATTGCACTATGCCACTATGTAGTCTACACTTGGTACCTACAATATCAATTCACTATCGACATTTTGTAAACAACCACTATTTAGGTGGGTATTATCATCAGCAGCATCGGGATTAAGAAGTTGGTACCAGTAGTTCAATGTTGTAGCTTACTGGTTTATTGTGGGTAGGAAGATAATTTCTAAATCGAACCGAGCGATAATGAAATTAGCTGAATTGATTGATGTCATTTATGAATTTAAAGCTACTGTGAAAAATTTTAGTAAACGGAAAACGGAGACGCGAAATTTTTTACGGCTGCGTTATGCCACTACACTACGTAGTTCATAGTTCATACATGGTACCTACCATTGGTGAGCAGTACCCAGCAGCATTGGGTCCGCAGCAGAATTGAGTCCTCTTTTCCGGCTCCACTACACCATTTTTTAAATATTTGGCACCTACAATATCAGTCCACAATCGACAGTTCGTAAATATCCATGATTAAGGTAGGCAGTTCACAGCAGCATCAGGATTGAGGAGCTAGGGCCTAGAGTTCAATGATATGGCTATGGTATGGATGTAATAAGATCTATACGTATCATTATAATAAGTCTATGATACGTATATATCGTATGCGAGTGACCTGGAAATCCGAGAGACGTTCTGTCCTCTATCTCCGATAATATTTGTCAGATCTTCATTAAAATTGGACAAAATATTTTTTAGAGTACACACTTTCTAATAAAGAAAGAATTAATAAAATCGGTTCATATTTGACTGAGTTATGGAGTAAAATCAACAAAAACTTTCATCCCCTATCCTGGAGTAACCTTATGTTTTATCGGGATAAAAACTATCCTATATGTTGACCCGGAGTATCAGCTACCGCTATACCAAATTTCATTTAAATCCGTTCAGTAGTTTTCGTGTGATGCGCGAACAGACAGACAGACAGACAGACAGACAGACAGACAGACAGACAAAAATTAAATAAAAATCTGTTTTGGGTTCAGTATCGATAATAAAGCATCCCCCGGTTAAAATTTTCAAAATATATTAAATGTACAGGAATCTTCCAGTTACAGTTTTATTATAAGTATAGATAATAATTATATAGAATAATTTTTCAGTTATGAAAAGTTTTTAATTTTAATTTTAATTAATTAATTAATTTTTTTTAAAATCATCATCATCATAATATATTAACGATATTTAACCAATAGGCTAATCCAATACTAAATTTTAATTGGAAATCATAAATACAATACTATATTAAACCTAAATTTACACTAAAATTAAAACTAAAATAAAAACTAATTAAAATCTAAAACCCCATCCAAGTCACCGCAGTGTGGCATAGTACCCAAGATGCTGGCAGCATTACCCCTTTGGATGGCCAAGCTATAGATGTAGAATAAGCATTTTATGAAAATAAAAATAAAACTATGCATGTAAATATTAAATAATAAATAATCGATGGTTTCCAGAGAATAATTCTTTACGAATTATTATCATAATATTAATACGAGAAGCAAAAACTTTGTATCCCTTTTTAGGAAAATTGCGCGGACGGAGGAGTATGAAATTTCCCACACATAGTTTAGAGAAAGAGTGCAGAATGCTAATTTTTTTTAAAATCTATATAAATAAAAATGAATGTTGGTAATCGCATAACTCAAGAATGGATGGACCAATTTGGTTAATTTATTTTTTGTATGTTCCTTAAGGTCCACGGAAGGTTTTTATACTTAATAAAAAAAAAATAAAAAAAAAAAGTTGGCGGTACGAAGTTCGCCGTGTCAGCTAGTTATGCATAAAAAATACGTTAAATAATAAAAAAAACATTACACACATTACCATGTACCTATTTGACACACACACGTCAAATTGAGAATAGATTAAAGTCTTACTGAATGTCAAACATAACCATAAATGAAAGTTTTTTTCTACTTTTATTATGCATCGACATAGAACATTAACGGGTCAAATTTCGACCAATGGGCGACCTCTAGTATTTTTAATTCGCTGTAGGATTGTCTAAAAATTATTGGTACCGTGTGACGATCGCAATCATGCTGATTGGTTGGTACTGTCTCGCTATTGGTTAAATGCATTGATACAGCAAGAACATCTTTAATTCAGCTACCACTTAGAGGTGATTACAATCGTCACATTATAGCAATCATTTCTAGACAATCCTACAAAATTACTTTAACAACATAAACAAAATGTTTATGTTGTTAAAGTAATTTTGTAGGATTGTTTATGTTGTTAAAGTGAAAAAAAAAGTTACTTTCATTATTTATTATTTCAGGTATATTATAATACAAGATCATGCCCGCGACTTCGTCCGCGTGGATTAAGGTTTTTTAATTCCTGCGGGAACTCTGTAAATTTCCGGAATAAAAAGTAGCCTATGTTTTAATCCTGGATATGAATTATCTCCATTCCAAATTTCAGCCAAATCGGTTCATTCGTTGTGGCGTCAAAGAGTAAAAACATCCATCCATGCATCCATGCATCTACATCATCCTCACAAACTTTAGCATTTATAATAAAAGTAGGAGTAGGATTTTTATAATATTCTCGGCTGTATTTGACGTAGGTCGAGCGTGGTCATCTCGGTCAGCCTCGATTTAGATATTTGATTAAGGCTCCCGCAGTGACTGTAGATTATAATGCTCTGATGTATTTCCACAATATTACCATGCACGAGAATTTTATTACTAGATATTTTTGAAAGAGTTTGAAGATAAGATTTTTAAATTAAGAAGCTGCGGTATGTTTGCATAAGGTATTCCAGAATTCACGTAGAATTTATATGACAGGCCATTTACCCGATATTTTATTCAAAACATAAATTTGTAACCCTATACTGTATACTTGATGAATCAATGGAAAAATATAAAAATTATACTTCTTTCGTGAATTATTATTGTAATTTATCAGAATTCATATTAGTCCCGTTCACCACACTTGTATTAGCAATCAGCGCCGTTAGCGTCGATTCAAGTTATTTCAGTTTTGCCGTCCTCTACAGTCTGCCCAGTGTATGATAATAGAGGTCAGTGACTGTGATGTTTTGTGACATTGTAAAATTAAATTATCTAAACAGCAGTCGGAAACCCTCTTCAAACTGACTGTGTAATGACGATTGTCCAACAAATCTTAAAGACAATCAGCACGTACACAGGCTCTGTCAACAGAAGTAAAATAATATCAACTCTACTCTGCTATGGATACCAACATCGCTATATTAAACAAAATCGGCAAAAAAAATATGAATACTACTAATTTAATGCGAAAGTTTGTTTATTTGCTGGTTTGTCCTTCAATGACGCAGCAACGGAGCAAAGAATCGACGAGAATTTTTGCATAGGTATACTTGCAGATAGATGTTGACATAGACTACTTTTTATTCCGGAAAAACAAAGTTCCCGTGGGATTCTTAAAAACCTAACTCAATGGTAGCCATCCATCCAACCATCTTCACAAATTTTTGCACTCATAATATAAGTAGGAAAGAAGAATTTATATAATCAAGTACCAAAAATTATACAAATATTTCATTTTCGCAAACAAGGAAAATTAAATGAGTCGAGAGGATAATTCACACGTCTGTATGATTCAATTGTCAAACTGGAAATGACCGTCTTCAAGTTGACCTGCGTCAGGCGAAATGTCAGGATCTTCAATAAAATTAACACGTACACAGGCACTGTCAACGGGAACAAAGCTGTTGCAAAGCCGAGCCGAGGCCAAAGCTCTGATAACATAACGCTTTAACCTTAGTGAAGTTGACGTTAACACACAAACAAGCTTGGACGGTGTAGTGATATGAGACTCGAAATATGAATGGATGTTATGTGTTATGTGACTATGCTGGTCCACACTCCACAAAGTGAGTATCTAACCTAAAACCTCCCCAGTATCTTATTTATTTATTTTGTATCAAAACTTAAGTTAAAATTTGAACATCTTATAAAGGATATGAAAAAGGACAGGAAGAAGAGATTTTTTCAGCCCTACCTAAGTATGTCAATCACATAATAATAAATTTAAGCAGGCTGCATTATACTTCCTTTTTAGGGTTCCGTAGTAAACAAGGAACCCTTATAGTTTCGCCATGTCCGTCCGTCTGTCCGTCCGTCCGCGGTTTAGCTCAGAGACTATTGGTACTAGAAATCTGTAATTTGACAAGGGTATAAATATCAATCACGCCGACAAAGTGGTGAAATAAAATTATGAAAAATATTTTTTTTAGGGTACCTCCCCTACATGTAAAGTGAGGATAAATTTCTTTTTCTCGACTATCCCATAGTGTGGGGTGTCGTTGAATAGGTCTTTCAAAAATATACAAGAAAAAATTTACAGCAGTAGTATATATAATGAATTTTAAAGGAAAACTATCACGGCTAAGTAGGGTTCATTAGTTAAGGAGTTATATCTGTTTTTTCTAAGTTAGGTATTACACGTAGTGTAAGTTGCATATTTTGTAGTTTATTATAGTATTTAAACCATGGAACTCAAAATGTATTCAATATTCATAAATAAAATAAAAGCACTATCCTAGGTCAGCAATAATATTTGAGACTTTCAACTACGGAACACTACACTGCGCGTGGCCCGACACGCACTTGGCCGGATTTTTTTATACCTATATTATTCCTTTCTAGTCTTTCTTTATGACTTTCGTAATAATATAATACTCTATCGATTATGGCAATGAGTTTTATAATATCGACTTACGATTATTTGAGACTAATTTTGTACCGATTTTTTGATGTCTATATGTTAAGTACTAAAAGTTACGCGAGAATGGTGTATCACGCGTCTGGTGATTCAATTGTCCGGCTAGTAACCGTCTTCAAGCGGACCGTCGGCGTCATGTCGACAACCAAGAGAAAACCTGTACCGATAAAAGTAGTAACAAATTTTTTTTAACTCCAACATCTCTATTATACTATGTAACCTGAAACTGCCAATACATAACAACCAAAATTATTGTTCCTCAGTTTGATCTGCAATCCATACTTACATACTAATATTATAATGGTAGATTCTCTATATTCTCTGTCTGTCTATCTGTTTGTTACCTTTCCACAACTCACCCGCTAAACCGAACTTGGCTAAATTATATCTAGGATTTGAACTTTGCAATGAATTTTTGCACTAAGAAATTACAAAAGAACCGCCAAACGTTTTCTCAGGTAGAAAAAAGAGTGGAGATAATTTCAATGTAGAATAAATCTAGAAGTACGGTATTGTTTACAAAAAATCTTAACACAACGACGACTTAAACGTAGTGAGTCGACAAGTGAATATATCCAGAACATTGTATAATATCGTGTATAGGAACTATTATAACACATAGCACTGCAAGATAACATTAACGCAGGCTTGAATAATGTAGCGGCAGGAGAAGGTTGAAATATGAATATGCTTTTATCTGTTAAGTGCAGTGATATTTCTAGTTGCTATTAAAATACGGCTATGAGAATATTTACGAGACTCTTATTCACGAATTTCCAATATATGTTTTCAGGGTTCCGTAGTGAACAAGGAACCCTTATAGTTTCGCCATGTGCGTCCGTCCGTCCGTCCGCGGTTTAGCTCAGAGACTATTGGTACTAGAAAGCTGTAATTTGACAAGCTTATAAATATTAATCACGCCAACAAAGTGGTGAAATAAAATTTTGAAAAATAATTTTTTAGGGTACCTCCCCTACATGTAAAGTGGGGATGAATTTTTTTTCTCGTCTATGCCATAGTGTGGGGTTGTGGGGTTTCGTTGAATAGGTCTTTCAAAAATATTGAGGGTATGGGAACACCATTTTTCGATTCAGGGATCCGTTTGTGAAATATGATATGTTAAAGTTTTATCCGAGTCGAAGATAGGGATGATCTGTTCTTATTTCAACTATGAGGTGAGGTGTCAATCGATTCGTTATTGTAGTCCGGGTGACATGGTTGCATTATAAACGAACAAAATAAACATCAAACTTCGTCGTTGCGTTACAGTTATTAAACTTTTTTACAAGCTTTTATTTTACTTGCAATGTATGCATGTATGTTTAGGTCTTAGGTAATCTTGCAACCACTTCCTGCTTACCGATTGACTTGAAATTTTGCATGTATATGTAAATCGGATGACAATGCAATATTATTGGGACATGGAGCTGATCTGATGATGGAGCTGGAAGATATCTATCGGAACCTTGTAATAAAACGACTTAATCCAACTGATATTTGGGCTCGTTAAATTCGTTTTGATAAGTACTCTAGTCCCAGATAATATTCAGGGTATGATGATGAAGCTGGAAGGTGGTTTTGGCAACTTTGGTAATAAAACGATGTAGCCCCATCAAGTTTGGAATCGTTTGATTAATCTTGATAAGTACTCTGGTCGTAGATGATATCCAGGTTCTGATGATGGAGCTGGAAGGTAGTTATAGGAACTCTGTACTTATTAAACTACGTAACCATATCGACTTTGGGTTCGTTAGATTTGTCTTGACAAGTATTCTGGACTGGTCCTAGATGATATCCAGGGTCTAATGTAGCCAGCTATTATGAGCTTATTTTTTAAAATAAAAATTTTAATTTACACTCGTTCTTGTTACATAAGTTACGGTGGCTGATTAGAGAAAATTAATCACTTTATACCAGATATATTATTTGCAAGCAAGAGGAACAATTATCATTGCCAGCTTAAATATAGGTATATCTCGGTTAAATATGTAGATTCACCCGACTGCATTTAGGACGGTCGGAAAGCAAGCAAGGTCTAATGTAATGCAATTCAACTGCGAACATTGGGCAATGGGATAGAACTAGATTCCAAGCAAGCATTTAGCCTCCATCATCCTCGTCCTAACGCTGAGTATCGATAGCTATTTATTTGTGTAGGAAGGCCTAGCTTTGTGTATCGGGGGGTTTGTTTAGTGTGATTCATTATAATCAGGCGGATACCTACTTAAATAATTATTATAATAATTTGCAGTGACGTAAACTAACTTTTAACAAAATTACTCGTATTAATTTCTACAATTCTACATTTTTTTAATTTTATGAAGAATTTTAGGTATGCTGAACTTGACGTATATTTCCGTAAACGTAAAACTTGTGTTTGGAATGGGTACGACATACATATAACGGGTGGAGATTGAAGCGTCGACTTTTCACTCCTCAGTTCGCACCTTTAACAGTTGGCTATTTAATTAAGGCTATCAAATTCATTAAAAAAACGAATATAAGTAAAAGTATCAAACTAAACACTTCATTAATTTTGTCACATGTTATGTCACCATATTAACTTGATATGAAAACTCGGTAAGGCTAATACGTTTGTTTTCAAGAGTTCATCAGATTTAATGCAGAGGCGAATAGTTGTTTTTTTTAGATTATTATAAAATTGCTGTCCAAAATCCAATAGGTACTAAACCATAGACGTCCACGATAATTTTTTACAGAGAAATATTTTAAACAATAAAATGTTTAAAAATATGTATAAACTGCTGAGAATTATTCAGCTCACGTAATATTTTCGGTGCCGGTCGGTTTATATTTTGCTCAAAGTGCAGTTTCCTGGAAATTATTGACGCTTTTCATGTACTCACTTTTAGGCACTCCTCTATGTCGTCTGTTTGAGTTAACTAGCTAAAGGAATGGTTGAAAACAGCTTAAAAATAATTTTAATGGCAGTGACCCTCTAAATTGTCCGTTTTAATATAATTTAGGATCACATATCGTTTTAGGAAGTCGTGTTTCTGTCGTTAAATGGCTCTTGAACTGTAAAATGCTTGTTTATATATCTATTATAAGCCCAGTGAAATAAAATAAACAAAATTATCACCTTCAGAAATAATCTCGGAAAGGTATACCACCACTAAAAAGGTACTTTTGACATTTTTGACATTTTTGGACAAATATCGTGGTTCCTACAAAAATCCAGCTAATTAATTAGAAATTTTACCAAAGCGCATAATTTAATTTAACTGGGCTGTTAATTATAAAAAGAATAAGGGTATATGGGGTATAGCATTGCAATCAAATCGATTCATGTAAAATGTTAAAATTGATTCAAGGCACGTAACATTTCCACTGCCCTTCTCTTTATATTCTTTTAAACGAAGTGCATTTTCGCAGTATGTATTGACATGTGCCACGAGCATTACCTACTTCGTAAGAATATGGTGGCAACTTGTTTATAGAAGAGCAGAATCAGCATAATATGTATATGAAGAGCCAGGGCAACTTCATACGAGGCTGACTTGCGACTATGATAGATAGCATTTATGTAGAGGCATTAAACTTAAAAACATTGTTTGGTTAAGGTTCAATTATGGAGCTTGGCTACTAAAGCCGAGATGATAATTTTATAATATGTTGGACCAATGATAATGTTGAGAGATGACGTGATAGAATTATCTCGTCATCTATAAATAATAATCTGGTTGTTTGGCTTCACTCTGCTTCAGTACACAGACACCCTCAAAGAGTTTTATGGTTCATCTAATTAAAATAGCAAAGGTGCTATTATCACATGCCAGCTGAAAGAATTCATTATTAAAATACCTCACAGGCTGCAATTGTCTGCTTAGTGTTAAGTAGAATTTAAGATGCAATACGTGTCCGTTGGTAGAAGGGAAAGTAATGTGCCAGGTGATTTAAGGTTTTTGGAAGGTTGGCTACGTCTCTCTACGTACTCGTAATAAGGAAGATTTACTATGCAAACTTGCTTGTAAATTGTGTAAGAAATTTTTGTGAGCTTTTAATGACTTAATAACTGAACAATTAATTATAGTAGCTGTTAGTTATAATCGCGGGGCTCAGAAATTGGAGTAAAAATCGAACCGAACTTTTCCTTTTCGTTTTTTCATTCTGGCTTAATCACAATTTACAGTAAAATATCACATATTTTATATAAATCGATGAACACCGGCTGCACGCACGAAAAAGTGTCACGTTCCGCCTGAGCCCGAGCGTGCAAGCAAGAGCGCGGAACAAGCGATAGAGAGGCACGATCGGCCCAAGCGTTGGTTTGTGACTTGTTTCCATTGTTTCTTTATGACGTTATCACGTAAAACTATCGTCCGTAAACCGACTTTACAGACAACCAATTTTTTAATATATAGTTATGTATTTGTATATGTTTGATAACAAATAAAAGATGGATCACATTTATTATAACCTCTATCTGCCAAAAAAAATTCAAAGTGTGGTATAAACTAGCTATAATAAATGTTAAATATAAATATTCGCCTTTAATAAATAATGGTAAAGATAATAGTCAACCACGCTGGTCAATGTGAATGGCAGACCTCACACAACAAAAAGGTGGCCGAAATCTTAACTGTTAACACCGCTATAGTGTAAACTTACGGTACTCGGCAGTAAAATATATTAAACGTCCAAAAAAAAACGATGGGTCTGCAGTTTCGTAGGTAGGTAGTCGTTTTCACATTTTTTAGGCATAGGAGAGAAATAGGCATCTATTGCAGTTATAATATACTCTTGGGGCGTCTGGACGTCGTACAACGAACGCAGTTACAATTGCTATGAATAAGTAAATTAGTTTATTTCATCAAGACGACAATTTAGCCCACGCTCTCGTCACAAATTGTCGGCGAGGGGTAAATGCAAACTATTAAGGAAATACAACAATTCAAGCAGCCCTTACCCGACATTACTGCGCAATCTTACACCGACAAAATTACAAGCAACACCTTCTTATGCCGTGTCTGGAGGCAGTAACACGTACCCACTGCGAACAGGCAATAAGCGAACGGACGCCAGCTCTCCGTTAATATTTCATAACATTCACAGCCAACTCCGAGACAGCTATAAACGAGAAACTCAGTTCGCACATAAACTTGAAAATATAGACCGACCATTTTCTATACGCTCTTTTTTTAAATTAAGTGTAGTTTAATCAAGCGTCTCGCTGGGTGCTTCCTTGAAACAAGCAACACCATAAACAAAGTAATTCACAAACAAAGCAGAATCCGCTTTCCGAACCGGTGGTAGAGTCATGACTTGTCATAAGCGCCACAGGTTGGCCTACATGAAATAAATGATTTTGAATTTTGAATTTTTTTTGAATTCTTACTAACACGCAACACAAAATCGTGACGATCCTTGCTAGTGACGTATGCCCAACCGTGGACATCTATATCGATTGAGACGATGACGATGACTTATAAAAACCCTTTTTAACAAAAAGTTAATTCTGGGCATATTTAAACCAGCTTTTTAGGGTTCGGTAGAAAAACTACAAGGGGGTTTATAGTTTCGCCAAGTCCATCCGTCTGTCCGTCCGTCTTTCCGTTCGTCTGTCCGTCTGTCCATCTGTCCGCGGTCTGGCGCAGAGACTAACGGTACTAAAGAGCTGTGATTTGACATGGTTGCCTGGAAGAGATCACTATTAGTGATAAGGCCGCCTTTTGTATTAAATTGTTTCTTTACTTATTGTATATTTTTTGATCTTGTATGCAATAAAGTTATATAAATAAATAAATAAATAAATGGTTAAACATATACATATTAATTACTCAAACAAAGTTGTGCAATAAAATTTTGAAAAAAGCTATAATTTTGGGTACCTCCCCTACACTTAAAGGGGGGGATGATATTTATTTACTCGTTCATTCCATTGTATGGGGTTTCGTTGGAAAATTTACATATTATGTTTACATTTGAAGTAATTACCAGTAATTCAGAAGATAGAAGTCTCTGACAGATGGACGGACGGACAAGTGCAAATTCACTCGCAAAGCTTATTTTGGGGTGGCCCACCCTAATCATTTAGGCGTATAAAAAATAGTTTACCGACCTATATTCTCAGACCTACCTAATATTCACAAAAAATTTCATAAAAATCGGTCAAGCCGTTGCAGAGGACTTTGGTTACAACCACTGTGACAAGAGAATTTTATATATAGATAGATGATTTAGATGCCATTAATATTGCAGTAACTCTTCTTACTTTGCGAAACTATAATATGATAAACAAGGGCAAACTGCATTTGTTATACTACTGGGCGACGCGGCAGTGTATGGTAAGTTGTACCTTAAGTTTTACCTATTAAATTATAATTAGGCGCATTATTACTTTGTGATGTTGTTTTAAATGTAAAAAATAAGATTTTATGATACAGATTGCATATGTACAGTCACCCTTCTCAGTAATTATAATATGGTGCCAGACAACTACGGAACCCTACACTGCGCATGGCCTTCACGCAATTGGCCATTTATTTCCTTGGGTAAGTTTAAAAATTCCGCGGAAACTCTCTCTTTCCCCAGGGTAAAAAGTACGTATCCCACTTGTCACTCTCCGGACTTTATCTAGGCAAAAAAAATCAAGTCGGACAAACCAACAAACAAACACACTTTGATAATATTAGTTACACGTTACAATATTTTTAGTTTTCATTTTTTATTTTTTATTGATATGGATCTCAGCAGATTGCAAGTGTTGAATATACCAGCGCTCACGGTGTTGGATAATTTTACAGAAACTTTTTTATTTAAATCTCTACAAAAAATATAATATGTGAAGTCTTCGCCCAACTTGTGATCTGACTAGAGAACCATAACGAGAGTAGCGGCGACCTGGGCAATAAAAAACCGACGAATAAATTTACAATTCTGTGTGTGAGTTCACCTGCACCGGACAAATTCAGGAACTCTTTCCCGTAACTTGCTCTGCTGAATTTAAATGCTGTAAGCAAACAAGTGCGACACAATATGCATGTATCGCGCAGCTGTGACAAACTATTTGCCAGACTTTGTTTATCGTCCTGTTTTGGCTGCGAAGTTCCACTTTCCCGAACATCAATTAACAATTTTTAATAGAAAAACTGGATCTTCTCGGTCTCAAATCCACAGCGATTACGGTTTTACTGTTTACTGACTTCCTCAATGGTCTTGTGAATATCGGTCATCGGGCAACGAGAGTGAGGGAATAGACAGTGCATCTTTATTTGAGCACTATGCACTAAAATATCTCCCGCGCAGATGGCTAATCTCTGTAGAGATTGGACGCCTTGCCTGGAAATCGGTCGGGAGGACATTATTTTATTTATTTTATTTATTTCATTAATGTTTTATTATACTATATAAAGTTGAAGGGGTGATAGCCTAGCATTAAAATGTCGTCAGACTCCATTTCGGGGGCTCCGGAATTCGATTCCTATTGGTGGATAAAACTATCTCATTCGGGAGGAGACTCCGCCGCTAAACTATGGCAACGGATCAAAAAAAAATTCAAAAAATTCTGAATCATTTATATCATTTAGGCCAAATTTTAGCACTTATGACAAGTCATGAATCTACCACCGGTTTGGAAAGCTGATTCTGCTGAGAAGAGCCCGCAAGAAACTCAGTAGTTGCTCTTTTAAAAACAAAATAACACAATACCGTAATAATACATTATCATAAAAAATACAATTATAGTAGTTTACACTCTCTTGTCGTCAGCTGCTGGATACCAAGCCGATTATTTCAATGCATCTTCGACATGATCGAAATGAATATTATGTTTATGGTCAAAGGTCAACGTTTAACCAGGCAGTTTCAATATGGGACTGATCCATGACCATGTCCATATCCCTGTTCCGCTGTTATAATTTCAACGCGGAAGTGTGGTAACGCCGTCTTAAGGGTTCAATAAGTACGGTTAAGAAAATAGAAATAAAATTGTTTCGTAAAAGAAAAATAATATATAAAAGCCAACTAAATGTCTCTCCTATATTGTATCGGCAAGTTTCCGGAAACTAATCGACGCGTGTCAGTCGTAAACGCTCGCTGTTTGGAGTTAGAAAGTTTTCCTCTTCACAGGGCATCCACCGCAATGAATTATGCATGGGAATTAAGTTTGATGCCCGATAAGCGGCTGAAAGATTTATTTGCCCATATGATGTAAAAAAGCCAAGTTGTTTGCAGTTTTTGAAATATAGCCATTGTTTCATCGTAAAAATGTTTAACTTAGCTAAAGTTAAAGCAAAGTTGCGATCAAAGTTTGACATTTTAATTCTAACTATTCTTTTATGTTGTTGATATTTTGCTAAGAAAGTTTTGTCCCACCAAAAATGTTTTCATGTAAAATGTTGCCACCACGCATGAGCACTGCACTCGCTCGCACTGCACTAGCTCGCACTGTCAAAAAATTATCAGATCTCATGTAGAGCCAGGCTTCTAACTCTACACGCCCAAAATCTACAAGCCCTAACTTCACAAACTCTATACGTTAGTCAAAATACGTGGCCTTGGCCATTTTGCTACATTCACCTGGGCGTATATATTGAAAAATTTATTCATGTGTTAATTATTTTTCTGTTATACAATAGTTCTTGTAGTAACGAAACGGCCAAGCCACATATATATATATATCTATCCTTCTTTAAACCTCGATTTATTATATTACCGCAACATCTTCCAACTAGAAACAACTAGTGGAATTTTTATCTGAGTATACGGGCACTCGCAGGCCTTGTCCGGAAATTTAACTCCATTAAGAATGAAATACACCCCATCGTTATATCACGGCTTGTTGTGCGAATGCTTACATTTCCAGTTCGCATCTCTAGTTTTCTCATCAGAGTCAACGGAAATAATTTTCCCACGACTGGATTATGACAAACTGCAACCGGACGTGACACCGTGTTGCCAGCATTATTTGGCATCAGAGTCCGGAGGAAATTTTGCTATACACGAACAGCGCAGAATTGCAACAAAGAGTGAGAAGATCTTTATGCTCATAGTCTATTCATTTTAAAGATAATGTTAAAACAAAAACAAACTTTGCAGGTATTCCGAAATCCCATAATTATAAAACCATCATTATTATCTCAACTGACAGAAGTCCATACATAGGCTACTTACCCGTGGTACTACCGGTGGTCCAACACGGGAATTTTTTATTGCCCGTGGTACTACCGATATGTCTGGTAGTGCCGCGGGTAAAATCTCTAGTAAGGATCTCCACAAAATACGATCTTATTTCGCTTGTTTCCAGCAGCTGCTATAACGACTCTCCTGACATCGTCTGTCCACCTGGACCTGGGGGGTCTTCCAATGCTACGCCTCCCGCTGCGAGGTCGCTATTCCAGCACCTTGGAATCCCACACCAACTTCTATCTGTTCTTCGAGACATCATATTAAGTTCCCCTCATTTCCACTTCAGTTTTGTGACTCGATAAGCTATGTCGGTAACTCTAGATATGCTGCTCTGGTTGTGGAATATGCATATTAATGGGTTAAGGTGGTTACGTTCCCTCAAATATGGTTGAGCGAAGCAACGGTTGGGTCATGCGTCATGCTCGTGAACGGGTGCCACCGGCGGGAATGGGGCTACTTTATGTCTGCCCATCTTAAGATATATTGCATTGTTAGTAGGTATGCATTTTTGGAACTTCCCTCATTGTGGAAACACTGCATACATAGCATAGTATGTATTGTATTGTAAACTTGTTTTGAAAAGAGCAACCGCCGAGTTTCTTGCTGGTTTTTCTCGGCAGGAAGGGCATTCCGAACCAGTGGTAGAGTAAGATGATTCAAAAGCACTTGTAAAAAGTTTATTTGAATAAAAAATATTTCTATTCTATTCTAATGATTAACCAAAACAGTTACATATGAATACACAAAGGCAATGATGTAAGAGGCGTCTTTATCTGCGCGTAGCACGCTCTGTCCCTGCCGAGGCGAATCTCTTCCAACTTGTTTTCTGTAAGTATGAATTATTGTACGAGACGGCAGTCGGCAACCTCTTCGCTGCGCTCCCATCTTTAGTTAGATATACCTAGGTTCATCTTAAGAACGAACATGCAAATGTTTAACTAAAAAAAGGTACAACTGATATTATACCTATTATTATTCAACGAGTAATAAGTGACATGTTTTAAGTACTTGATTACAACATTTAGAGATAACTAGCTGACCCAGCGAACTACGTACCGCCAACAAAAATATTTAGTGGTTGGTCACCCTTATCATTTAAGGGTATGAAAAATAGATGTTGGCCGATTCTCAGACCTACCCGATATGCACACAAAATTTCAGAAAAATCGGTCCACCCGTTTCGGAGGAGTAAGGTAACTAACATTGTGACACGAGAATTTTATATATTAGATTACGAATAGAAATCTGAGCATAGATAAAAATAATGGCCTGCTCCACTTATCCCTACTAAGGTATCCCCCTGGTGGGTAAGAGTGGAAATTTTTTCCACCTACTGCTAGCGACGAGTGGAAAATTTATATTTACACTTATCCCTACCGAGTGAATTAATAAGATACCGAGAGAATTAGATAATTTTTTTTTATTGCATCTTGCGCTTGGCTACAATCATACCTAATGGAAAACAATGATGATGTTTGGAGTGCGCTTGCCTAGAAGATGTCTATTCACTCTTACTTTGCAGACACTCATGTTATACGTAGCAGGAAACACGGACATATTATAAAAAACTTGAGAGGTGTCAAGGCACACCCGGATGGAACGAAGTTCCTTTCGATTAATTAGTGAAGGAATTGTAATAAACTAGTGGTGCCATCTAGTATTAAATTGATTAACTACGATGAATTATATTTAGTTTATTTCTATTGCAGCAATGTTACAAAACCAAAGAGTTACTCTGGTTTTTTAACAGATGGCGTTAGTAGTACAATAACATTTTATCCAATTTATACAATAAAAAATTAGGGAAAAATTCCACATGTAGAAATTATTTAAAATAAAATCTTGGGTACTATGCCACACTGCGGTGGCTTGGATGGGGTTTTAGATTTTAATTAGTTTTTATTTTAGTTTTAATTTTAGAATTAAATTTAGGTTTAATATAGTATTGTATACGGTTAATTATATTTTAGTGAGATGTAAAATTAATACAAGTAAGATTGTTGTTAAATAAAATTGAAAATAGAAAATTCAGTCTGTCGAGCTGGGATTCGAACCATCGACTTTTAACTGTTAAGCGACTGCCGAAACCACTAGGCTACGGAGACCCAATATTGTACCGCGAAAATACCGAACACAATGCAAAATTCACATTCAACAAAAAAGTGTCGGTTTCAAAAAAGTGTCGAGTGTCGGTTCCTTAATTTTTTCCGTCTAGCCCCCTTCCTCACCGCGCGATAAGGAACTGACGTTCCAAAACTTAACGAGTTACGTACAGGTAAAGTCGGATCCCCCGAAGGTATTGAAAAAATCGGCCAAGTGCGAGTCGGGCCTCGCTCTTTTAGGGTTCCGTTAAAAAAAATTAAATAAAAATATTTCCATGTACCCATGGAAATATTTTAATTTTTTTAATTTAATTTAATTTTTATTATTTGTTGTTATAGCGGCAATAGAAATACATAATATGTGAAAATTTCATCTGTCTATCTATTACGGTTTACGAGATACAGCCCGCTGACAGACGGACGGACGGACGGACGGACAGCGTAGGCTTAGTAATAGGGTCCCGTTGGTACCCTTTGGGTACGGAACCCTAATAATAACCGAAGATTGTTATTTGTAGACATAGATCTATGTTTGTAGTTTCTAGAAACTCTAGATCTATGTCTACAATGTACAATGTTGTATAATAATAATAAATCTATGTTTGTAATTTCTAGAAACAGCAAATGCCAGTCGTCAAAATTACTTTGAAAGTTTTCTACACCTGTATTCAATCGAATACATTTTGCATGGGGAATTAAGTTTGACGCGTGATAAGCGGCAGAAAGATTTATTTTTCGGTAGGTATGACGCTGTTCCTGATATTTATGGCTATTGTTTACCTATATTGTGAATAAGTCTTGTTCAACACTAGACAAAGTTTAGCTAACAAATATATTTATCGCTGATTTGCTTGGAAAATTCAACCCAATAGAATAGTCTAAGCTGATATGGGTAAATGTTCTATACTTTTCAAGATATAAAACTTTTCAAGTTTAGTAATATCGGCTACATTGACCGCAGGCCATATTTCTCTTGCAAGTATCGCCACAGAATACGATCTTGTGCCGCTTGATCCTAGCGACTCGCTTGAGATCGCCTGTTTTCACAGTGGAGGTCTTCACCGCTGCGTTTTCCGGTGCAAGGTCACTATTCGAAGACATCGGGAACCCAACGTCCATCGGTTTTTAGAGCTAAAAATCCACCCACTAGCCACTTCAGCTTCGCGACCCCATAAGCTATGTCGAAGACTCTGTTTCTCCATTGCATTTGACCATGCAGGGATCACTCATAACGACTTCGCCCTCTTCATCGCCCGCAGACCCTGAGCCATCTTATTAGGCCATGTTCCATATGGCCACCTTTTAGGGATTTACCACCTTATCATCGGTAAAGTGTTAGCCTGGTGTTTAATTCATGGAAAACTAATTTGTTGTTAAAGCTGGTAAAAATATCAGGTAAGCATGGAAACATACTAGCAAGGTACACGACCAATACATAAACATGAATCAAATGTAAACCTAATTTAATTATTTGGCTTGCTGCAACGGATTTAAAAGAATGAAAATTTGTGTTTTAGGTCATGTTTCTTATGGAAAGAATTTATATTTTGATTTATGCCGTGAAATAGAGTTTAGATCTTAAATCACACATTTGAGATCTACAGTTTCTTCAAATAAATAAATGAATTTGAATATAATAATAATAATAATACCTTTTATTAGGGTTCCGTAGTAAACAAGGAACCCTTATAGTTTCGCCATGTCCGTCCGTCTGTCTGTCTGTCTGTCTGTCTGTCTGTCTGTCTGTCCGCGGTTTAGCTCAGAGACTATTGATACTAGAAATCTGTAATTTGACATGGGTATAAATATCAATCACGCCGACAAAGTGGTGAAATAAAATTGTGAAAAATATTTTTTTTTAGGGTACCTCCCCTACATGTAAAGTGGGGATGAATTTTTTTTTTCTCATCTATCCCATAGTGTGGGGTGTCGTTGAATAGGTTTCAAAAACGTTGTGGGTGTGGGAACATCATTTTTCAATTCAGGGATCCGTTTGTGAAATATGATATTTTAAAGTGCTAAATTTTATTAGAGTCAAGTGTCCCCCCCCTCTGCCAGCTAAATGGTTGGATATAGGATACAAGAAAAAATTCACAGCAATAGTATATATAATGAATTTTAAAGGAAAACTATCACGGCTAAGTAGGGTTCATTAGTGAAGGAGTTATATCGGTTTTTCTAAGTTAGATATTACACGTAGTGTAAGTTGCATATTATTTTGTAGTATATTATAGTATTTAAACCATGGAACTCAAAATGTATGTTGAGACTTTCAACTACGGAACCCTACACTGCGCGTGGCCCGACACGCACTTGGCCGGTTTTTTTATCTATGAACGAAGTGTTATTTTTACCGTAAATACATATTTTCTGAATTATTAAAGGAGAAAACAATAGTAAACACTTCTAGTAAATAGTAAAGACTTTCTAAAAGCTCTTGGATCTACCAGTGGTTCGTTATATCATTCCAACCGAGAAGAATCAGCAAGAAACTCGCTTCTTAAGGCAAAACTTAACATGTAATATAATCATACTTCCCTACTCAATTTTAAACTAGCTTCGACATAAACCTGTGAAAAATTTCATTAAAATCAGTTAAGTAATTTAACCGTGAAGTATGAGTAAGTAACAAAGAGACAGACAGCAATGAGATCTCTGCAATTTTATTTCGGGAAAACCGGACTACAAATGAAATAAAATATGAAAAAGTGCATCAGTTTTTCGGCATGTTAAATGACAATAGCACGGCGCGGCGTGATGTACTGGCAGCGGCAGGTGCCGCGCCAAATGGATTTGCTCGGCGTCAATCTTTCAGCAGCGTCGATTGATGACAACTCGTTTACAATCTCATCGGCGGCAATTTGTAAAGCCCCAAACACACACTATGTGTAAAGCCTGAGACAGACGCAAAGCGTGACTGTAAAGAAGTGCAACGCGGCTCTTACAAGTCAGAATACAAGGACGTATGAAGGACAACTCCTTCATGGAGTTCTTCGTATATAGCAACTTAAAAACAAAGATTATTATCATCAATGCGAAATGATTTATTAATCTATCACAAGTAAGTCCTTGACTGCGCTCTTTCATAGTGATAAATAATTTAATAATTAATTATGCAGTCTAAAATGGAATCGGCCTAAATTAGAAGATTATGACAGTTTGTTTAAACTCTAGAATACCTTAATCGGTTTCCACGTGGCATTATGCAGTAACTAGCTACGGCTGAAGCCTCCCACTAGATTAGACTAGAAATAATTTACCTTCCTCCCACCTAACTTATAAGACTATTTAACCTTAGATCACATAAATAACGCTCTCCACCGTGCTATGAAGTTCATCAAACTCTTTGTACTTTAGAAGAAAAATATACTCTCGTCTATTGTACCGGCAAGTTCTCTTAAACTAATCAACGGGTGACAGTCGAGAATGTTTGGAATCAGACAGTTTTACTTCACTAGAATCCACGCAATGTATTATGCATGAAAATTAAGTGTGATAGCCGTTCTGCATCTTAGAGATTTATTTGTTCACTAGCTGATGCCCGCGACTTCGTCCGCGTGGATTTAGTTTTTTAAAATCCCTCGTGAACACGTTGATTTTCCGGGATAAAAAGTAGCCTATGTCCTCAACTATAGTACCCATGCAAAAAATCACGTCGATCCGTGGCTCTGTTGTGGCGTGATTGAAGGACAAACCAACAAACAAACACACTTTCGCATTTATAATATTAGTATGATTAGAATATTAAATTGCATTGGTAAACACTGTAGCATTAAGTCCATACGATGTATTACATCCATACCTACTATGTAATATGTAGGTATAATGATCGTTTGGCAAAATCTGACGCCTTTAGAGTAGTTTGACTTTGACAAAATAGGGCTATCCACGATGGCTATATACGATAAAGTACGCTTGCCAGCTTAAGATGAGCCGTTCATTCAAAGTATCTTGTAGATTCCGGGGTTCAAGTTATTTGGACCTTATACTGAAGATCGTGATGTCTATAATTTCTGAACTACGAAATTGACGACCTTGAAATAATTACAGGACAATCTCTAAAGAACCTGCTTTCTAACAAAAAAAGAATGGATTAAATCGGAATACGCCTTAATGAATTACAGCGAAATACACATTTTGACTTTCATCCCCTCTCCCAAAGGAACCGTGCTGAATTTCGGGATAAAAAGTATCCTATATTATACCTCGTAGTATTAACTTAAATCGTGCCAAGTTTCATTTAAATCCGTCCAGTAGTTTCAGCGTGATGCGCGGCCAAGATACAGACAGACAGACAGACAGACAGACAGACAGACAGACAGACAGACAAAAAATTAAAAAAAAATTGTTTTGGCTTCAGTATCGATTATAGAGTGCCCTCAAACAAAAATTTTCAAAATATCTTCAATGTACAGAATTGGACCTGTTACAGTTTTATTATATTAATAGATAATATGATGTACTCTTATATCGCTAAACCAAGTTTTTTGCAGTTTCTGAAAAGCATTTCATAACAATGTTGTTTAATATACCAATAAAGTCGTTGACGGCCGCGACTGTATGTTTTACTGACTCTCTAAGACTCGTTTAAAGTCGCATGTCCACTAAAGGGAGAAATCTGCCAATATTGAGCCTTCCGGTGGCCATTTCATCACTAACAAACATCTAACACTTTTCAGCTTTTTTATTTAATTATTTAACCTATCACAAATTAATTTATACTATAACCTCTCACACCTATAGGCTCTTTAATTTAATTATTTAACCAATCACGAATCAATTTATACTATGACTTCTAACACGGCCTTCTCTTTGAATAAATTATTTAACCAATCACGAATTATTATCATATAAATATTATGAATTCGATGTTCAAAATAACTACGAAAAAGTAGTTATTCTATTATTAATATTTTTATCTCTGTTACGCACGCTCTTAGAGGACTCGCCCGGAAATTTAACTTCGTTAAGAATGAAATATGTCCCGTCGTTATTCTACGGCTTGTTGCGCGGATGCTTACATTTCCAGTTCTCCACCTCTAGTTTTCTCATCAGAGCCAACGGAAATAATTCTAACCGAGACTGAGTTATGACAAAACTCCAACGGACATTGCCGCATCCGTAATGAGAATGGAGTCGAGATACGTCCGTAATTTATTATTGCATAGCCGTGTTCGGACTAGCTCTGTAACAACAAGAAATCAAACGTTTTTGTATAATCACTACCACACCTATAAATTATAAAGTCTCTCCGCCAAGTTTGTCTGTGTGTTGCTAAAATAAAATAACTGGCCAAATGCGAGTCGGACTCGCGTACCGAGGGTTCCATACTCCAGAAGTAAAAGTATTCAAGTAAAACGATAATATTATATTATATAAATTTGTTTTTAGAGGTTTATTGTTAATATAAAAAAAATCGGCCAAGTGCGAGTCGGGCCTCGCTCTTTTAGGGTTCCGTTAAAAAAAATTAAATAAAAATATTTCCATGTACCCATGGAAATATTTTAATTTAATTTTTTTAATTTAATTTAATTTTTATTATTTGTTGTTATAGCGGCAATAGAAATACATAATATGTGAAAATTTCATCTGTCTATCTATTACGGTTTACGAGATACAGCCCGCTGACAGACGGACGGACGGACGGACGGACGGACGGACAGCGTAGGCTTAGTAATAGGGTCCCGTTGGTACCCTTTGGGTACGGAACCCTAAAAATATGTAATCTATATAAATAAAAATGAATGTTGGTAAGCGCATAACTCAAGAATGGATGGACCAATTCGGTTAATTTATTTTTTTGTATGTTCCTTAAGGTCCACGGAAGGTTTTAATACTTAATAAATAAAAAAAAAAAAAAATTTATTTTTACTTTTAACTTTTGACAGAACGAAGTCTGTCCGGGCAGCTAGTAAGAAATAAAAATCTGTTTTATAATTTAAAAGTGAAGCCCTTTCATAGGATACTCCACTCAGTATAGTTATCTTACTTTGAAATTGCAAACCCCGATTTTCCTCCATTTTTAATTAAACTAAAACTAATTTTCAATTCTTCTTTATTAAAATGATTTTGGGCCACGATTATGTACAACTATTCCAAATTTCATTTCGATAGCTTTAAGAATTACTAAAATAATCGACTGTGACAGACGGACGGACGGACGGACGGACGGAGAAAGTCGCACCATAAGGGTTCCATTTTTACCATTTTGGTATGGAACCCTAAAAATACTACTTATATACATACGGCTTTACGGCTTTACGGGTTTACATACGGCTTTTACCAATGAATATCTTGAATCTGCAAACTAGTTAATAAATAATTATTTATCTATATTAATTTATTTTTTATAAAAGCGAAAAAATTACTACTAATTATATTTACAAAAAATACACGCCGTCCAAGTGATCGCCAATGGGCATGGTGCCCAAAACTTATATACATACATTTATTTTTTATTTATTTTTTTTATCTCTATTTTTTTTATTATTTTATCCCTACTTTATAAGGGAGACAGTGTTATTTTGTTTTTAGTTCGTCTTTGCAGTCAGGTCACCTGAGTTTCTAAACACTCGATTTTTGGTTATTTTTCAAATTTACTTTAAGGAAGTATTTAATTAAAAGAGAGGCAACTCGATTTAGAGCGCTGCTACTAATCACAGGTAGGCTGTCGACACGTACACCCATCTGAATACCAAACTCTTCCTTTGTGAATAGCTTCACATTTATTTGAATTTCCGGGCACAAAAGGAACTTTCTTTAATATATAATTAGTGACATAATTGTGTTAAAACCCAACCGATTTAACTAAAACGTAATCCTCACTAATATGCAAAAGTTTTGTTTGTTGCTTTGTATGTTTATTGATTTGTCCTTCAATCACGCATCAATGGAACAACGGATCCACGTGTTTTTTGCATGGATATAGATGAGGACTTGGAGAGTGTTATAGACTAATTTTATTTCGGAAAACAGAAGATTACCATGGGATTTTTAAAACCAAACAAACTCCACAAAAGCTAGTTTTGTCGTTTTCATAATCTGACTGCCCAATAACTTGGACATTCGAATATTCTCTCTCACCTCCTGTTTCAAGAAAGACCCTTGCAAGTACTTTGAGTATTATTGTGTATAGACGAATTTTTATGCGCCTTTCTAAGTGGCCAGACCATCAACGCAAACTTCTAGAGTTATATTATAGAATTATAAAAAACTCTTTAGAATGATGTTGTTTATTTAACGAAGGAGCACTGCATTTGCGACATGACGACGCGGACACCTTGGTCGCAACGAACGCTTCGCTACGAATTCCAACATTGTGCTTTATGCCTACTAATATTTATTTAAAAAATACAGCTTTTTGTTGTTTATCTTTGTTGCATGGAACTAGGAATTACGACTACGTCTGTTGTTTCTGCTGTTCACACCTTGTTCCTTTGTTCACACTGACTATATTCTCTTTAGTTATTTCATTTGAAAAAAAAATAAAAGTTTCAAATATGATTAAAATAATGTCAAATTTCAAAATAAAATTATGAAAATCAAATATTATATTTGATATAATATAATAACAAGGAAGCAATTTTTTGTTTCTACATGTATTTAGACTTAATATATAAAGCTTTTAATTTTATGGAGTTATTAATTGTACTATTCTAATGGAATATCACAATATTCATTGCACTTTGGAAAATGGTGAAAGAGTAGCAAGTACATACGCTGAAATATATTTCAGTGATACCTATTGCGAGCCTAAAACTTCGAAAACTGCCGAAATTATAAAACATCCAACACTACCTAATGAAGATGAAGGCGGCAAGGAGGAATGGGTTTCTCCTAGCGATTTACTTATAGGAATACTGGAATTAAAGCCACCATTCACTTCCAAAATTACAAGAGGTAAAACTCATGAAGGCATACTAGCTATAGGAAACGCCGTCTTAGACAAGGAGCAAGCCGAATTTTTAAGCTCATTGACACCATTATTAGAAGATAACGATGCTGCTTGGAATAATATACTACTTAATGAAAAGAAAGAGGTAATTAAGAAAGTTAAAGCTATATTTCTAAATATTTTTAAACACAAAAGTTATATAATGAAACAAGAAGTATCGAATTTTTACGAGAATTCTTTACAAGAATTAGAAGAATATTTACGATCAGAAGTTCAAACTGTACTTCGAAGTGTCCGTGCTAATATTATTTCTCATTTGAACAATGAAATACAAATAAAGTTGCGTAAAGAAAGAAAAATCTTGGTAAATGAACTAGCTAAAAAGTATATAACTGAAGTTCAAAACATGAAAAAATATTACAAGCTATTGTTAGACAATGAACTATACAGAAACAATCAACTCATTAATAAAGCACTTTCTGAAAGAAATGATGCTGTAAAAGCTTTTTACAGGCAAATTGAAGCCGAGAGACTCACAAGTACTATGTATATAATGAGTCTGGAAAGAAAAAAATGTCAAATGAAAAAAATGCTATTAGAAAATTATCAAAGCGCAGAAATTACAGAAAAACTTCAAAAAATAAAGGAAAAAGAAGATGAAATTGAGGCGTTAAATAAAAAAGATGTCCGAATAGCAGATATCAACAAGCAATGGGAGAAGAAAATTAAAAATATCCTTTGTATATTTCTGAAATTTATAAGCTTTTCGCTTAAGCTTTTACCAGAACAAACAACATTTTTGCTAGACTTAGAGAAAATGGTTGTTTTACAATTAAATGAAATTCAGAAAAATCCTAATGTTATTGTATCTCCAATTTTATTTGAAGAAAAGGAACAATCAAATATTTTTCAATTTCCGACTCCAGAACAAGTAATACCAGCGTGTGAAAAGGAACCATTTGTACTAATTGGTGATATTTTAGCTGAATCTATGCAGCCACAATATGGAAGTCGTGAAACTTTACCATCTGATGTAGACCTCCCATATTTCAGACTCTATAGAAAATATATTTATGCTAAATGTCATGGATACGAGAGTATTAAAAAATTTCTGGACGCGCAAATGTGCAAATGTGGACCCACTATTGAATCAAATCAAATCACTATCAAACCACCACAAGTTCAGAGATCTAAATCGATTGACTCTAAAGTTAAACCAGAACTTGGGTCAAACAAAAGTGAAGTAACTGGGACAAAATCATCAAACGAATCGTTGTTGATTGACGATTTTTCAAGACTCCAAGAATGTCCTGTTAGAAAATGTCATGATTGGATAAAGAGGAATACTTTTCCTTATTTAGCATCTTATCTCGATTACAATGAAGATAATTTTAGAAGAGTGACAGCTATACTTGGTCAAATTCCGGAAATGGAAGCGCCACCAGAATTAATATGTGTAAAGGATATTGCAAGAAATGAGCTACCATTTGCTGCAACAAAAGAATTACATCGTACCGTAGAGACTCAATACTCGAGTCAAGAGGACCTTAATTTATCTGAAATTAAATGCTCTTGTGTTGGCAACATACTCGCCAAACATACAGAATCACATTATAGGCTTAAATCAACTTCAACCGAAGCTTTGCATGAGATACTGCTAAAACGAAAATATTCTTTACAGCGGTTAATTGATAGTAACCCTAACTTGCTCAAAATATTTACAGATGAATCTTTTGATTACAAATTTTAATTGGTACTATCAGAACATACATTATTAAATTGAAATATAATTGAAGCTGCTTAAAATACCTGTCGTGTTTGTAGCATTCCAGTTTACAATTTAATAGTGTTTGGTATTATAATCTATATTAATATATTCTATACTAGCGCGACTTTGTCCGCGTGGAAAAGTATTAAAAAAAATCGCTTTGTGTTAATCGCGAGGTTTTTAGGATTGTCCTACGCCACTATATTATATTTTAGAGCTACTTGGTACCTACAAACCTACAATTACACACCACACAAAGCGAAAATTTTTACGACTGCATCACTATTTGTAGTCCATACTTGGTAATCCAAAACGGACATTTTCGCAAAATTTTTTTAGGGCTGCACTACTTAACTGTGTCCTTCATACTTGGTTCTTACAATACCAACTAAGAAAAACACATTTTCGCGAGCGAAGCGAGCGCAAAAATTTTCGATTGCACTACGCTTCTTTGTAGGCGTTTTTTAGGACTACACCAAGTACTTTACTATGTAATTTATACCTGGTTCTTACAATACCAATTAAGAAAAGACATTTTCGCGAGCGAAGCGAGCGCGAAAATATTCGATTGCGCTACACTTAATATATATAGTTATATAGATAGATATATAGTTCATATTTGGCACCTACAGTAGCAAATGAGAAAAGACATTTCCGCGAGCGAAGCGAGCGCGAAATTATTTCGATTGCACTGTGCCTCTAGTAGTTCATACTTGACAACTGCAATAGCAATTTAAAACCGATATTTTCGTGAACAAAGCGAGCGCTAAATTCTTTCGATCGCACTACGCCTCTATGTGAAAGTGAAATTAGCTGAATAGATTGATACACACAATATCAATTCACAATCGATAGTTTCAAAATCCCCACTAATTAGGTGGGCCGCACCCAGCAGCTCCAAGATTTAAGGGTTGGTACCAGCACTGTCCATACTTGGCACCTACATAAACTCCGTACGTGGTTAATACTCAAAATACCAATTAAGAAACGACATTTTCGCGAGCGAAGCGAGCGCGAAATTTTTTACGATTACATTGCATCACTATGTAGTCCATACTTGGCAATCCAAAACGGACATTTCCCAAAATTTTTTAGGCTGCACTACTTAGCTGTGTCATTCATACTTCGTTCTTACAATACCAATAAAGAAAAGACATATTTACGCGAGCGAAGCGAGTGCGAAAATTTTTACGATTACATTGCATCACTATGTAGTCCATACTTGGTCTTGGTCGGTTCAGGCGTCTTCGAGTAATCGGTGAACATACATAAAAAATTAAAAAAAAAAAGATTACTCCTTTTTCGAAGTCAGTTAAAAAGAAATCTACAATCGACATTATCGCGAACGAAGTGAGTGAGACATTTTTTACGATTGCACTATGCCACTATGTAGTCTACACTTGGTACCTACAATATCAATTCACTATCGACATTTTGTAAACAGCCACTATTTAGGTGGGTATTATCATCAGCAGCATCGGTATTAAAAAGTTGGTACCAGTAGTTCAATGTTGTAGCTTACTGGTTTATTGTGGGTAGGAGGATAATTTCTAAATCGAACCGAGAAATAATGAAATTAGCTGAATAGATTGATGCCATTTATGAATTTAAAGCTACTGTGAGAAATTTTAGTAAACGGAAAACGGAGACGCGAAATTTTTTACGGCTGCGTTATGCCACTACACTACGTAGTTCAATACTTGGTACCTACCATTGTCGAGCAGTACCCAGCAGCATCAGAATTGAGGCCTCTTTTTCGGCTCCACTACGCCATTATATTATTTGAAATATTTGGCACCTACAATATCAGTACACAATCGACAGTTCGTAAATATCCATGATTAAGGTAGGCAGTTCACAGCAGCATCAGGATTGAGCAGCTAGGGCCTGGAGTTCAATGATATGGCTATGGTATGGATGTAATAAGATCTATACGTATCATTATAATAAGTCTATGATACGTATATATCGTATGCGAGTGACCTGGAAATCCGAGAGACGTTCTGTCCTCTATCTCCGATAATATTTGTCAGATCTTAATTAAAATTGGACAAAATATTTTTTAAAGTACACACTTTCTAATAAAGAAAGAATTATTAAAATCGGTTCATATTTGACTGAGTTATGGAGTAAAATCAACAAAAACTTTCATCCCCTATCCTAGAGTAACCTTATGTTTTATCGGGATAAAAACTATCCTATATGTTGACCCGGAGTATCAGCTACCGCTATACCAAATTTCATTTAAATCCGTTCAGTAGTTTTCGCGTGATGCGCGAACAGACAGACAGACAGACAGACAGACAGACAGACAGACAGACAGACAGACAGACAGACAGACAGACAGACAGACAGACAGACAAAAATTAAATAAAAATCTGTTTTGGGTTCAGTATCGATAATAAAGCATCCCCCAGTTAAAATTTTCAAAATATATTGAATGTACAGGAATCTTCCAGTTACAGTTTTATTATAAGTATAGATAGATATTATAATATAATAAAACTGTAACTAAAAAAACAATTTTCTTTTATTCTGTATGTATGTCCGGGCATCACGCGAAAACTACTGAACAGATTTAACTGAAATTTGGTATAGTGGTAGCTGATACTCCGGGTCAACATATAGGATAGTTTTATCCTGATAAACAATAAGGTTCCTCCGGGATAGGAGATGAAATTTTTTGTACACAGAAACTCAAGAAAAATAAATTTATAACAGTGACACTTCATAGGTCAGCAATTTGCACTGACGATGCCAAGGATTTTCCTGAATTTTACTGTTCTTCGGAGGAGGTTACCATTATGAATTTGCTTGCGTGATGTTTGCGTGTTCTTCGGTGGAGGTCACCAGGTTATATATATGAATGTGACTTCTGACTCCTGTATTTATGATTCACCATGTACTATACTGAGTAAGTAAGAGACTTGCTTTTGTAAAGATACTTGGATTCTATTAAAACATTTTTATAAACGAATACAAACTGAATATAAATGAAATAATATTACAGGGATCAAATCTATATTCTAACTATACTTATAAAAAGGCTTGTCCTGACTGACTGACTGACTGACTGACTGACTGACTGATCTATCAACGCACAGCCTAAACCACTTACAAATAAAAACTTGAAATTTTGACAGTAGGTTCCTTTTATGACGTAGGCGAGCACTAAGAAAGGATGTTTTGAAATTCCAACCCCAAAGGGGTTAAATGAGGGTTTAAAATTTGTATGAATGTCCGTAATTTTTTAAGATATACCCATGAAACTCGGTATTTGGGCTTTAAGTTAAAAATAAAGAATTACGTGTTTCACAGTTTTGAAAATTCTATCCCCAAAGGGTTAATAGGGGCTGAATGTTTATATGATAGTCTTTCATTTTTAGGGTTCCGTACCCAAAGGGTGCCAACGGGACTCTATTACTTAGCCTCCGCTGTCCGTCCGTCCGTCCATCCGTCTGTCTGTCAGCGGGCTGTATCTCGTAAACCGTAATAGATAGTTGAAATTTTCACATATTGTGTATTTCTATTGCCGCTATAACAACAAATAATAAAAATTAAATTAAATTAACCCCTTTGGGGGTAAAATTTTCAGAAACTGTGAAATACATTCTTCTTTGTTTTAATCAAGAGCCAAAATACCAAGTTTCATAAACATAACTTGAAAAATGGCGGAATTTCATACAAATTATCAACCCCTATTGTACCCCTTCGGGGGTAGAATTTTCAGAAAATGTAAAGTATGTACTTCATTATTTTTAATCAAGAGCAGAAATACCAAGTTTCATAAACATAACTTGAAAATAGCTTGAAAAATGAGGGACCACCATAAAAACATTCGACCCCTATTTAACCCCTTTGGGGGTAGAATTTTCAAAATCTATGAAAGAAATACTTCTTTGTTTATAACCGAAAGCCCAAGTACAAAGTTTCATAGATAAAACTTAAAAAATGACGGACTTTCATACAAAATATCAACTCCTATTTTACCCCTTCGGGGGTAGAATTTTCAAAAGATGTAAAATACGTACTTCTCTTTTTTTAATCAAGAGCCAAAATACCAAGTTTCGTGTATATTGAAAAATAACTTGAAAAATCGGCCAAGTGCGAGTCGGGCCTCGCTCTTTTAGGGTTCCGTATATATGACGAAATCATTTTTAGGGTTCCGTACCCAAAGGGTGCCAACGGGACCCTATTAGATTACTAAGCCTCCGCTGTCCGTTCGTCCGTCCGTCTGTCAGCGGGCTGTATCTCGTAAACCGTAATAGGTAGATAATTGAAATTTAATTATAACATTTATTTATAACAACAAATAATAAAAATTAAATTAAATTAAAAAATAAAGGGGGCTCCACATGGAAAAGGAGTCGAAATAAAACTTTATTTTTTATCCTGGCATGTGGGATGTCATTATCTAGAACTCATTCAGTAGAGTTCAAATATATTTTTTATTATTTTTTAGCTAGAAAAATGAAGAAATTGGGGGCCGTCAAAGTTTTCGGTTTTAGACCACTTTTGTTACGGGGTCTATTTCAAAAAATAAACTACTTAGGAATTTGAAATTTCTGTATATTATGTACTACTAGCTGATGCCCGCGACTTTGTCCGCGTGGAAAAGTATTAAAAAAAATCGCTTTGTGTTAATCGCGAGGTTTTTAGGATTGTCCTACGCCACTATATTATATTTTAGAGCTACTTGGTACTTACAAACCTACAATTACACACCACACAATCGAAATTACGTAAATACCTTCAATTTAGGTGGGCAGTACCCCAGCAGCACCAGGATTGAGGAGTTGTTAACTGGTCTTCAATGATGTAGTCCAGTGATGCAGGGTGGGGGAGGGCGATTCCCAATACAAACCGAACGATAGGAAAATTAGTTGAATATACTGGTGGCATCTATAAAAACACATAGCTCTAGGGCAGGAAATTTTCGCGAGCGAAGCGAGCGCGAAATTTTTTAGGACTGCACTACTTAACTATGTTATTCATACTTGGTTCTTACAACACCAATTCAGAAAAGACACTTTCGCAAGCGAAGCGAGCGCGAAATTTTTTCGATTGCACTACGCCTATCTGTAGTTCATACTTGGCTCCTACATTAGCAATTGAACACCGATATCTTTGCGAGCGAAGCGAGTGCGAAAATTTTTTGATCGCACAACGCCTCTGTGTAGTCCATAGTAATTGGTATCTACAAAAGCAATCTTTACCACATCATCGCGAGTAAAGCTACGTTGCACTACATCTCTATGTGAAAGTGAAATTAGCTGAATAGATTCGTACATAACTATGTTATTCATACTTGGTTCTTACAACACCAATTCAGAAAAGACACTTTCGCGAGCGAAGCGAGCGCGAAATTTTTTCGATTGCACTATGCTTCTTTGTAGTTCATACTTGGCTCTTACAGTAGCAATTGAACAGCGATATCTTCGCGAGCGAAGCGAGCGCGAAAATTTTTTGATCGCACAACGCCTCTGTGTAGTCCATACTAATTGGTATCTACAAAAGCAATCTATAATCGACATCATCGCGAGTCAAGCGAGTGCGACATTTTTTACGATTGCACTACGCCACTTTGTATACCATACTTGGCACCTACAACAGCAATGCAACAGCGACATTTTCGCGAGCGAAG
Source organism: Oeneis ivallda (assembly GCA_029955525.1). Lineage (NCBI taxonomy): Eukaryota > Metazoa > Arthropoda > Insecta > Lepidoptera > Nymphalidae > Oeneis > Oeneis ivallda. The sequence goes on along the minus strand of JARPMR010000030.1, from coordinate 5,807,612 downwards.
CGAGCGCAATTTTTAGGACAATACTAAGTTTTTAACTATGTTCTTTATACCTAGGTCTTACAATACCAATTAAGAAAATATATTTTTCGCGAGCGAAGCGAGCGCGAAAATTTTTACGACTACATTGCATCACTATGTAGTCCATACTTTGTAATCCAAAACGGACAATTTCGCAAAATTTTTTTAGGGCTGCACTACTTAACTGTGTCCTTCATACTTGGTTCTTACAATACCAACTAAGAAAAACACATTTTCGCGAGCGAAGCGAGCGCAAAAATTTTTGATTACACTACGCTTCTTTGTAGGCGTTTTTTAGGACTACACCAAGTACTTTACTATGTAATTTATACCTGGTTCTTACAATACCAATTAAGAAAATACATTTTCGCGAGCGAAGCGAGCGCGAAAATATTCGATTGCGCTACACTTCTTTGTAGTTCATATTTGGCACCTACAGTAGCAAATGAGAAAAGACATTTTCGCGAGCGAAGCGAGCACGAAATTATTTCGATTGCACTGTGCCTCTAGTAGTTCATACTTAACGTAGATATTTTCGTGAACAAAGCGAGCGCTAAATTCTTTCGATCGCACTACGCCACTATGTGAAAGTGAAATTAGCTAAATAGATTGATACACACAATATCAATTCACAATCGATAGTTTCAAAATCCCCACTAATTAGGTGGGCCGTACCCAGCAGCTCCAAGATTTAAGGGTTGGTACCAGCACTGTCCATACTTGGCACCTACATAAACTCCATACGTGGTTAATACTCAAAATACCAATTAAGAAGACATTTTCGCGAGCGAAGCGAGCGCGAATTTTTTTACGATTACATTGCATGATGCATCACTATGTAGTCCATACTTGGCAATCCAAAACGGACATTTCCCAAAATTTTTTAGGGCTGCACTACTTAGCTGTGTCATTCATACTTTGTTCTTACAATACCAATAAAGAAAAGACATATTTACGCGAGCGAAGCGAGCGCGAAAATTTTTACGATTACATTGCATCACTATGTAGTCCATACTTGGTCTTGGTCGGTTCAGGGGTCTTCGAGTAATCGGTGAACATACATAAAAAATTTAAAAAAAAAGATTACTCCTTTTTCGAAGTCAGTTAAAAAGAAATCTACAATCGACATTATCGCGAACGAAGTGAGTGAGACATTTTTTACGATTGCACTATGCCACTATGTAGTCTTCACTTGGTACCTACAATATCAATTCACTATCGACATTTTGTAAACAGCCACTATTTAGGTGGGTATTATCATCAGCAGCATCGGTATTAAGAAGTTGGTACCAGTAGTTCAATGTTGTAGCTTACTGGTTTATTGTGGGTAGGAGGATAATTTCTAAATCGAACCGAGAAATAATGAAATTAGCTGAATAGATTGATGCCATTTATGAATTTAAAGCAGAGAAATTTTAGTAAACGGAAAACGGAGACGCGAAATTTTTTACGGCTGCGTTATGCCACTTCACTATGTAGTTCATACTTGGTACCTACCATTGTCGAGCAGTACCCAGCAGCATCAGAATTGAGGCCTCTTTTTCGGCTCCACTACGCCATTATATTATTTGAAATATTTGGCACCTACAATATCAGTACACAATCGACAGTTCGTAAATATCCATGATTAAGGTAGGCAGTTCACAGCAGCATCAGGGTTGAGCAGCTAGGGCCTGGAGTTCAATGATATGGCTATGGTATGGATGTAATAAGATCTATACGTATCATCATTATAATAAGTCTATGATACGTATATATCGTATGCGAGTGACCTGGAAATCCGAGAGACGTTCTGTCCTCTATCTCCGATAATATTTGTCAGATCTTCATTAAAATTATACAAAATATTTTTTAAAGTACACACTTTCTAATAAAGAAAGAATTATTAAAATCGGTTCATATTTGACTGAGTTATGGAGTAAAATCAACAAAAACTTTCATCCCCTATCCTGGAGTAACCTTATGTTTTATCGGGATAAAAACTATCCTATATGTTGACCCGGAGTATCAGCTACCGCTATACTAAATTTCATTTAAATCCGTTCAGTAGTTTTCGCGTGATGCGCGAACAGACAGACAGACAGACAGACAGACAGACAGACAGACAGACAGACAGACAGACAAAAATTAAATAAAAATCTGTTTTGGGTTCAGTATCGATAATAAAGCATCCCCCAGTTAAAATTTTCAAAATATATTAAATGTACAGGAATCTTCCGGTTACAGTTTTATTATAAGTATAGATATAGATATAGTGTATTTAAACAACAAATACTGAAAACACCGATTTATGATGCGGTTTCTCAAATTTATTTGTAAAATTACAGACTTCTAGTACCATTACTCTCTTGAGCTAAACCGCGGACGGACAGACGGATGGACATGGCGAAACTATAAGGGTTCCATTTTTTATAACGGAACCCTAAAAAGCTAGGTGATCCCCGCGACTTCGTCCGCGTGGATTTAATTTTTAAAATCCCTCGGGAACTGTTTGATTTTCCGGGATAAAAAGTAGCCTATCTAGTGTGATAGGTTCTCAACTATGCCCATCCAAAAAATCGTCAATCCGTTGCTCTGTTGCAACGTGATTGAAGGACGAACCAACAAACAAACACACTTTCGCATTTATAATATTATTAAGATAGGAAGATGAAATCAAACAAATCAAAAAAGCAAACAAATGAAACAACATAGCGACACCCCCGTACAAAAAACCAGTAAAGTGTTATTATAGACTTTTCATGTTTTGTCAAATTTGGAATGTACGAATTGGATACATCTATGGATTTTTTTCATATTTTTTCTATTAATATTGTCGGAAATTCACACTAGTGCTTAAGACGATAAAATAGGTATGGGTTTAAATATGCAACAAATCGAAATCAAAAAGTTATTGTTAGCTATGACATACACGATAAATGAAGTTATTCTTAGCATATTTAGTTTTAACTTGAAGTAGGCTCCTTCGTAATCTCGCTAAACTATACATATTCATTTGATCTTGTTTGCTACTTATGTTGTATTTGTTAGCAGAAGTTCCTGGCAAGCAGATAATGTTTTACTATAAATTCTTGTCGTAAATAAATATTATCTCGATTTAAAACCGGTTTAAATAAATTCTTAGGACAAGCTATTTTAATATGCATTTTTATATTCACAATATTAATAGTGAAGATATTATAGTTTTTTACTTTAAAATATTATGAATCTACTCAATTTAGTTAGAGCCTCAATAGTGCAGCGGTTAAGGTGCGGTCTGAAAACGGAAAATAATATGGAGTAACATCGACAAAAAAATAAACAAATAAAAAATACGCGTCGACTTGAGAAACTCCTCCTTTTCTTGAAGTCGGTTAAAAAATAGGATTCATCACGTGTTTTGGTATGAATTCTTCTCTTCCTTGGGGATGCTGCACCTACATCCTTAGCAGTCTCATTTAACAATCCATCTGTGTCCAAGTGTGGAAAATAAATAAATAAATAAATAAAAAATCTCCATTTATAAATTTTGTGAAAACGAAATAAGCTACATCATATTTTCAATAAAATAATGTTTGGGTATTTGAAATAACCAAGACTAAAAACGTATTTCTTTAATAAATAATTATTTTTTAATATTATAATTAATTTAACTTCAAATTTGGCGCACTCTACATAATCATATAAATTACACGGTTAGCTAAGAATAAACGTAGGGAAGGGTGTGAGGGGTATAATGGGCGTTAAGGTAAATTTACACAAGCCGGTAACAACCTAAGTTATTAAATCGTCACACGAGTTGCTACCGTGTTAATGCAAGAACTTATGACATTCCTGCCGTAGCTTACGATTATTCCTCGATTACAGTGTCTAAATTAAATGGCATGTGTTATTTATTAATCTTCTGCAATAAGGTGAGTGTAGTAGTTTGCGTGGATGTCGTTTTAACAAAGGTTTTAACACCTATTCATTTCATTTCATTTATTTATATATATTTTTAAGCTTGTTCAGTTCAGTAACAAAATTTCAAAATTATTTAATGTAGGCTAACTTGTGTTTCTTGTGTCATACCTATGAAATGTCAAAACTCTACACCGATTCAGAGAGCAGTTTTTTAACCGACTTTTAAAAAGGAGGAAAAAAATGAGGAGGTTCTCAATTCTTCGGAATCTTTTTTTTTATGTATGTTCACCGATTACTCGAAGACGCCTGAACCGATTTGGAAAATTCTTTTTTTGTTTCAAAGGGTAGGTATACTTCTCAGGTAGTCCCATCGAAATTCTTATATCAACTTATTTACAAGCTTTATTTAACTTGCAATGTATTTTTGTATGTACTTATGTATGTTTAGGTCAAATCTAGCACGATGAATTAGAACCACTTCCCGATTTTCGATTGAGATGAAATTTTGCATATTATAAGTAAATCGGATCCCATCGAATTAGGGCTCGTTTGATTCGTCTTGATGAGTACATTATCCAGGGTCTGATGATGAGGCCGGAATATGATTTTGGCAACTCTGTAATGAAACGACGTAACCCCATCGAGTTTGGGCTCATTTAATTCGTCTTGACAAGTACTCTTCTTTCTTTCGTTCTCAAATGAGATCCAGGTATGATGATGTAGCCAGCTACTAAAAGCTTGTTTTTTAAAATAGAATTTTTAATTTATACTTGTCTCATCTATTTAAAATATAATGAGGCTGAACTTTCGACGAGATACAACATTGATATATCAAAGTAAATATGGCTTGCAAGTTAAATTGCTATGTTATTCTTCAAACAAGAAAGGGTTGACCCTTCGTATTACTCAATTTAACAATGTGTCAATAAATTGGTAACTCACGGAAATTCAAACATTACCCTGACACAGAAACAGAAATAGAAGATTTAGAATCTGACTTAACTTCAAAATGACTACATTCTTAACTTTCACATAATTAGCTGATACATGATACTCGTGTGCTTACAGCCTTATATAATACTAGCTGATGCCCGCGACTTCGTCCGCGTGGAAAAAGTATTAAAAAAAATCGCTTTGTGTTAATCGCGAGGTTTTTAGGATTGTCCTACGCCACTATATTATATTTTAGAGCTACTTGGTACCTACAAACCTATAATTACACACCACACAATCGAAATTACGTAAATACCTACAATTTAGGTGGGCAATACCCAGCAGCATCAGGATTGAGGAGTTGTTAACTGGTCTTCAATGATGTAGTCCAGTGATGCAGGGTGGGGGAGGGCGATTCCCAATACAAACCGAACGATAGGGAAATAATAGTTGAATATATTGGTGGCATCTATAAAAACACATAGCTCTAGGGCAGGAAATTTTCGCGAGCGAAGCGAGCGCGAAATTTTTAGGACTGCACTACATAACTATGTTATTCATACTTGGTTCTTACAACAGCAATTCAGAAAAGACACTTTCGCGAGCGAAGCGAGCGCGAAATTTTTTCGATTGCACTACGCTTCTTTGTAGTTCATACTTGGCTCCTACAGTAGCAATAGAACACCGATATCTTCGCGAGCGAAGCGAGCGCGAAAATTTTTTGATCGCACAACGCCTCTGTGTAGTCCATACTAATTGGTATCTACAAAAGCAATCTATAATCGACATCATCGCGAGTAAAGCTACGTTGCACTACATCTCTATGTGAAAGTGAAATTAGTTGAATAGATTCGTACATAACTATGTTATTAATACTTGATTCTTACAACACCAATTCAGAAAAGACACTTTCGCGCGCGCGACATTTTTTTGATCGCACAACGCCTCTGTGTAGTCCATACTAATTGGTATCTACAAAAGCAAGTAAAGCTACGTTGCACTACATCTCTATGTGAAAGTGAAATTAGCTGAATAGATTCATACACACAATATCAATTCACAATCGATAGTTTCAAAATCCCACCAATATGGTGAGCTGTACCCAGCAGCACCAAGATTTAAGGGTTGGTACCAGCATTGTCCATACTTGACACCTACATAAGCAACATAAAACCGACGCTGTAATCAGTCAATAATCGACATCATCGCGAGTAAAGCGAGTGCGACATTTTTTACAATAATTGCACTACGCCACTATGTAGTCCATACTTGGCACCTACAACAGCAATGCAACATTAACATTTTTGCATGCGAAATTTTTGAGGACTACTTAACTGTGTCCTTCATACTTGGTTCTTACAAAACTAATTAAGAAAAGATACATTTTCGCGAGCGAAGCGAGTGCGAAAATTTTCGATTGCACTACGCTTCTTTATAGTTCATACTTGGCTCCTACAGTAGCAATTTAAAACCGATATCTTCGCGAGCGAAGCGAGCGCGAAATTTATTTTCATCGCACAACGCCTCTGTGTAGTCCATACTAATTGGTATCTACAAAAGCAATTTATAATCGACATCATCGCGAGTCAAGCGAGTGCGACATTTTTAACGATTGCACTACGCCACTTTGTAGACCATACTTGGCAGCTACAACAGCAATGCAACAGTGACATTTTCGCGAGCGAAGCGAGCGCAATTTTTAGGACAGTACTAAGTTTTTAACGATTTACTTTATACCTGGGTCTTACAATACCAATTAAGAAAATTCATTTATCGCGAGCGAAGCGAGGGCGAAAATTTTTACGACTACATTGCATCACTATGTAGTCCAAAGTTGGTAATCCAAAACGGACATTTTCGTAAAATTTTTTAGGGCTGCACTACTTAACTGTGTCCTTCATACTTGGTTCTTACAATACCAATTAAGAAAATACATATTATCGCAAGCGAAGCGAGCGCAAACATTTTCGATTGCACTACGCTTCTTTGTAGTTCATATTTGGCACCTACAGTAGCAATTGAGAAAAGACATTTTCGCGAGTGAAGCGAGCGCGAAATTATTTCGATTGCACTGTGCCTCTATGAAGTTCATACTTGACAACTGCAATAACAATTTAAAACCGATATTTTCGTGAACAAAGCGAGCGCTAAATTCTTTCCATCGCACCACGCCTCTATGTGAAAGTGAAATAAGCTGAATAGATTGATACACACAATATCAATTCACAATCGATAGTTTCAAAATCCCCACTAATTAGGTGGGCCGTACCCAGCAGCTCCAAGATTTAAGGGTTGGTACCAGCACTGTCCATACTTGGCACCTACATAAACTCCATACGTGGTTAATATTCAAAATACCAATTAATAAAAGACATTGTCGCGAGCGAAGCGAGCGCGAAAATTTTTACGATTACATTGCATCAGTATGTAGTCCATACTTGGCAATCCAAAACGGACATTTCCCAAATTTTTTTAGGGCTGCACTACTTAGCTGTGTCATTCATACTTCGTTCTTACAATACCAATTATGAAAAGCAGCACTTGTATGTTTGGTACCAGCACTGTCCATACTTGGCACCTACATAAACTCTATACGTGGTTAATATTCAAAATACCAATTAAGAAAAGACATTGTCGCGAGCAAAGCGAGCGCGAAAATTTTTACGATTACATTGCATCACTATGTAGTCCATACTTGGTCTTGGTCGGTTCAGGCGTCTTCGAGTAATCGGTGAACATACATAAAAAATTAAAAAAAAAAAGATTACTCCTTTTTCGAAGTCAGTTAAAAAGAAATCTACAATCGACATTATCGCGAACGAAGTGAGTGAGACATTTTTTACGATTGCACTATGCCACTATGTAGTCTACACTTGGTACCTACAATATCAATTCACTATCGACATTTTGTAAACAACCACTATTTAGGTGGGTATTATCATCAGCAGCATCGGGATTAAGAAGTTGGTACCAGTAGTTCAATGTTGTAGCTTACTGGTTTATTGTGGGTAGGAAGATAATTTCTAAATCGAACCGAGCGATAATGAAATTAGCTGAATTGATTGATGTCATTTATGAATTTAAAGCTACTGTGAAAAATTTTAGTAAACGGAAAACGGAGACGCGAAATTTTTTACGGCTGCGTTATGCCACTACACTACGTAGTTCATAGTTCATACATGGTACCTACCATTGGTGAGCAGTACCCAGCAGCATTGGGTCCGCAGCAGAATTGAGTCCTCTTTTCCGGCTCCACTACACCATTTTTTAAATATTTGGCACCTACAATATCAGTCCACAATCGACAGTTCGTAAATATCCATGATTAAGGTAGGCAGTTCACAGCAGCATCAGGATTGAGGAGCTAGGGCCTAGAGTTCAATGATATGGCTATGGTATGGATGTAATAAGATCTATACGTATCATTATAATAAGTCTATGATACGTATATATCGTATGCGAGTGACCTGGAAATCCGAGAGACGTTCTGTCCTCTATCTCCGATAATATTTGTCAGATCTTCATTAAAATTGGACAAAATATTTTTTAGAGTACACACTTTCTAATAAAGAAAGAATTAATAAAATCGGTTCATATTTGACTGAGTTATGGAGTAAAATCAACAAAAACTTTCATCCCCTATCCTGGAGTAACCTTATGTTTTATCGGGATAAAAACTATCCTATATGTTGACCCGGAGTATCAGCTACCGCTATACCAAATTTCATTTAAATCCGTTCAGTAGTTTTCGTGTGATGCGCGAACAGACAGACAGACAGACAGACAGACAGACAGACAGACAGACAAAAATTAAATAAAAATCTGTTTTGGGTTCAGTATCGATAATAAAGCATCCCCCGGTTAAAATTTTCAAAATATATTAAATGTACAGGAATCTTCCAGTTACAGTTTTATTATAAGTATAGATTTACCTGCTAGCTTTTGCCCACAACTTCGGTGGCATGGAGTTAGGTTTTAAAAATTCCGCAGGATCCCTCTATTTTCCGGGATAAAAAGTAGCCTATCTAGGTAATAGGTGTAAGTGGTAAGTCACTTAAATTCCTCAACTATACCAATGCAAAAACTCACATCTATCTGTTCCTCCCTTGCCGCTGTGATTGAAAGACAAACAAACGAACAAACACCCTATCGCATTTATAATATTACTATATGATGCCCGCGACTTCATCCGCGTGAATTAAGGTTTTTTAATTCCCGCGGGAACTCTGTAATTTCCTGTAATTCTCTGTAAATCCGGGACAGAAAGAGTAGCCTATGTGTTAATCCTGGGTATGAGCTATCTCCATTTCAAATTTCAGCCAAATCGGTTCATTAGTTGTGGCGTTAAAGAGTAACAAACATGCACCCATACACCCTCACAAACTTTCGCATTTATAATATTAGTAGGACTAGTACGGATAGTAAGGATTAACTATAGGCGATTCTTAAAATTATTTTAAAGTGACAGGTCCTTTGAACACATCCTAACTTCTCTTGTGCCTACAGCTAAAAATATTTAACTCAACCGAGGAGTCACCGTTATCTAGAGGTTTAAAATGACACTATCGCAAGGTAAACTTGAACGATGTTATGCTAAGTTATACTAACTTGACGTTTTACCGTTCTATAATATTGTGTTAGCGCCAGTTCCGTCGAAATACCTATGCCACAATCGTGGAGTGAATAAACTTGCCAACTTCATTTGCCAAGAATTTATTCGACTTCATTGCAAGAGTACTGTAGTAGTGCGATTTGATAAGAATATACTTCTATATTTACCCACGATTAAACGAACCGTGACGTGGAGGTATGTGATTTGTCGTAAGAGGTTGTGTTTTTGTTGCCATTTCGATGAGAAACTACTGGGCCGATCTTAATGCAGTTATTTGTATTGAATACCTACGTAGATACCATACGTACATTTTGTGCATTTTCACTTATTAGTATTGTTCTTGAAAAACTACTAGATCGATTTGGATGGGTTCTTGCAGCAAATTCAGGTGATTCCGTTAGTAGGATTCCGTTTTTCCATTATAAAGTAGTGAACCCTAAACTTAAGGTTTGTTCATGGCTCATGCACTAGCATTTCTGTTTTAGTAACACCTTTTATCATCAAAAGGTAAGAGACGGGACAGCGTAAACACAAGTGCGTTCATTTCAATTTTGCTATCGCAAAGCGAAGTTAAACTGTGTTATGCTAACTTGACGTTCCGTAGTTCAGTAATATTGTGTTAAGCACCACTGCAGACTGAATAAATTTGTCCACTGTATTTATCAAGAATGTATTCGTAGTCAGAAATAATGTAGTCCAACTGAAGGATTCTTACTTTATCATAAACTATCTATTCTTATCTATACTATACTAATCGTATTCGATGACATTAGCGTCAAAGTAAAATAAACCATAATGGCATTGAATTAGAGCTCAATTTCGTGTATGCATTCTTATACGTTTGAGTATGTACGATAAGCTCCATAACGCTCCATGTTAAAATCGGTTGTACTGAATTTGTGACGTTAAATCAATACAATCAAGGATATTTTACTCTGACGCTAATGTCATCGAATACGAATACGATCAATGGAATAACTTTTCTAAAATTTGTACCCTGAAATGTCAAAGAATATTCGCAGTGGAATTGCCGGCAGACGATCTGCACAATAAGAAAGTTTTTAAAGCATAGCCGACAACACAGTTATTGATCAAACATGCCCTCAAATGGGGCTACCTACTATCAAGTTAGATAGTAAAGGGAGAGCTGAACTACTATAGAATCTCTAAATCATAATAATTAAAACAAAAGCTAACTGAATATCATCTAGGACAGTATCTATTGTATACATCATACTAAATATCTATTGTATTGTAAACTTGATTTAAAAAGAGCCACCGCCGAGTTTCTTGCTGGTTCTTCTCGGCAGGAACGGCATTCCGAACCATTGCTAGACTCATCGACGATTCAAAAGCACTTGTAAAAAAGTTTATTTGAATAAAAATATTTCTATTCTATTCTATTCACTCTAGTAGAATAGAAATATTTAGGCCTGCCCGACTTCAACTTACGTGTACAAACTGAAATTATTTTATACTTTTCAGTGGCGTTTGAAGTCGGTTTTTTTAAAAGAATTGTTATATATTATTATTAGGGTTCCATACTCATAGGGTGCAAACGGAACCCTATTACTAAGCCTCCGCTGAAAGTAGGTATTGCAATATAATAAATGCAATATATTTAACTGAAAAAGTAATGTCCCATTTCCTGTACAGTGCATAAAATTAAATCCTGCACCATGGAAAACGGTGTATTCTGTACATTTTCATGAAATAAAAAACAGAATGTGTCCTGCATGTATCGTAACGAACGTTTCCAGGTACTCCAGTGCAGTTATTTACAATACTATCGGTTGTGTAGCAACGCCGAATAGATTTACTCGAACGCCGTGATCAACCTATCGACAACAATGTTTTTTTCATGGATATTAAATCTACATGGCTCAATAAACAAAGTGATCAAAATATTTTATTGTGTTTACACTCTATTCCGGGTGTTATGGATAGATATAAATATTTACGTAAGGCGAAAGAGCCACGTAAGATTCTAAAGGTAAAGTCCTCAAAGTATGAAGGCTCGGAAATGATTCACAATAACAAGAAATATTGGGAACGTATTTTCAACGATTTGTCCGCTCCATCTAAAGACCCTGTAAGTAAATATTTTTATTATAGTCTTTTCTAGACTTCTATAATATGGTGAGAAGGAAAGCGTTTTCTATTTTCATAGCTTTGTAATATTTTTCCTTATCTTTTTTTTTATTGAGGAAGATGATGTGTTCTTTGATGTTGTTTACCTCTTTATTTTTGGGGGGTGTTGCGGGTATTTTATATTTATCATCCACGACGTATTTCATTTACATAATAAAATCCTCAATCATCAGCTTTCACCATATACCTATCAATGTTTAGGTGTTCAATTTTCAATCAGATAAAGAACTTTACATAGACTTTTTCTCAATAGATTCGAAACAATCTTGTTCAAGATTTTCGATAGTTCTAAAAATGTTTTTCAATTCAGTGGGAGAAAAAAGACATCAACATTTTGTCGGAAGTCCTGCCAAATGACCTTTGCGATAAAGTTTGTAATATATTGCACATCGGAGTAACACCAAAGAAAGTCAAAGGAACAGACAGCGTTGAAGGTAGGAATTTGAATTTTAGTGATTTAAAATTTTAACACATTTTTTCGAAACTTAAATTAATGCAAAGTAAATCGTAAGTCTCTTGTCGCCGCCAAAGAACCTGCAGTAACAACATAAAACCTATTGGTATGGCACGTATCCCTCAAAAGCATGGAAGGTCGCTAGTCACTTCCAGGCAGCCGCAGCGATGCAAATAATATATTCAAAATAATTCAATGAAATTTTATTATTTGGTTAATATTTTATTTCATGATTTCAGTGAAAAAACCACGTAGATTAGTTAAAGAGCCGTTGTTATCTTTTAGAAAAACTCTTTACATAAATCGAGAATTGGACTCAGACACCGATGTTGAATTTATCTCAAGGTAAGTGATAATTTAGATAACTCAATTTATCGTACTTGCAACTAGAAAAATTGCAAAAACTGTTTAGGAATTATTAAGATGAACCAAAATAACTATCATATATTATATTGTTTTCATTTTTTTATTAGACATTTAATGATGTGTGTGTATAGTTTACTAGCTGATGCCCGCGACTTCGTCCGCGTGGATTTAGTTTTTAAAATCCCGCGGAAACTCTTTGGTTTTCCGGGATTCCTAAGTCACCTTCCAGGTTCTCAACTATACCTATCCAAAAAATCACGTCAATCCGTAGCTTTGTTGCAGCGTGATTGACGGACAAACCAATAAACCAACAAACAAACACACTTTTGTATTTATAATAATATGTAAGGAAGAATTAATACTATGATAGTAAAGGCGATATAATTAAATTTAAGAACACAAAAGCTACTATTTTGACTTGTTGTGATAGTTTTCTCAGCACACGCCAAATAATGCATTTTATAGGCAAAATTTTGTTACTTTGGGTTACATTATTGCAATTTTTCTTAAGGATCTCTAACTTTTTTTTAAATAAATTATAGCCTATGTTACTTCCTGATAATTTAGCTTTCCATTGGTGAAAAAATGGTTAAAATCGGTCCAGTAGTTTCAGAGCCGGTACAAACAAAAAAAAAATCTTTCCTCTTTATAATATTAGTATAGATAAGTAATGTTTAAAATATATAAGTTTTGGAGTCCTAATAAATAAATAAATAAATGATTGTAAAAAACTGTGAAACACATCGCAATTTTCGTCGCTATAAGTACATGAAATAAACAGTATTGAGATATTTAGAATAATCTTTTTTCTTTACATTGTATTAAGTAAATACTATTAAGCCTATCTGATGTATTTATTACATTATTCATATCATTTCACATTGTACGAGTATTACTCATTCTATTTAAATGTTCCCAGATAAAAATCGTACGATGATATGGATTTGATTACTATCTCGTTATTGAAAAAGGTTTTCTTAAAATATTTTAAGTAGTCTCGGATATAACAACTTATTTTTGGAAAATACAATCTTGTTATAATTAAGAAAAGAGAATGAATTTTCTGTTTTTTCTATATTTTTGCTAATTTTGTCCTAGGAAGAGAATTGCAAAATACTTTTTAACACTAATTTAAATTTCAAAAATCATATTATTTCGCATTACATTAATATAAATTATATTTACATAGAAAGTTATGATTGTTACCACATTAGTTCTTTAATAGTACGAAACATATTTTTGTTTAGCCTTTGAATAAAAATTAAGCACTTATAACCCTTCTCTGTGAGGAGACCAACACTCAGTAGTGAGACGTTTTTGCTCATGATGATAGTGATGATGATGATATGAAACTTCGCAAACTAATTGAGCAAACCACTGTTAAATTACATATTCTTATTAAATAATTAATTATCAAAGAAACTATCTTAGAAATATACAACAATATATTTTACAATATTACAAATTATACTTACGTTTATATTTTCAGCGATGAAGAAGAAATTAAGAGCAACATTCATAAAGAGTTTTTGAAGATACCAGAACGAGAGCAGATAACGTGGAACACCCACTACCTTGAACCCGAAAAAGAAGACGAAAAAACTTTAGTCAAGCGTGCTAATGACCTTACTGACCGGGTACATTATTTACAGCGTGTTTCCTGAATACGTAGGCAGATTCCACCACGTATTCTAGACGTATTCAAGAATTAAATGTTGACATTTAAAGGCCGATTACACCAACGTAAAATGAGTCTTATTCAAGCGTAAAATTGATATTTTGACAGTATTTTCAATGCAAAACTGTCAGAACGACGCCCAGTTTATTCCTCGGTTAAGCGTCACTCGACTTTGGTGAAATCGGGAATGAAGCGTGCAAATATAATTAGTGTTTAGCTTAAATTGGGTTCAAATATTTTTTTCTGTAATTTTAACGACACAAAATCAAATCTAAGCCATCCAGTTTAATATAATATTATATGCTTTATAAATTATGCGCGTGTTATTCAAATTGCAAAACGCAACAAATTACTATTGTCAATGCGTGACGTCAGCTAATTCCAGGATAAAGTAGCCTATGTCACTGTCCAGGTCCTCGACTATACCCATGCAAATCACGTCGATCCTTAGCTCTGTTGTGGCGGGATTGAGGGACGAACCAACAAAAAATACACTTTCGCATTTATAATAAATAATAATATAATATATTGATAAAGTTACACTGGTAGTGGATGCCGACCTCTTTTTATTTTATATTTATTATTTTTATACAAAAAACAGTATCAATCATTATATTAAATGAAATAGAAATAGGTGAATCTTTGAGCATGCAACTCAATATTTATTAGCTTTAGGTACTAGGTATAAATATGTAATAAAGATGTAGAGGCTACGCTTTCAGTTATTCAAATCAATAAAACTGCTATTGTCTTTTGCTCTAATTAATGATTAATATTTAATCTCTTAGATTGCCCACAATTTCTGCGACTATATGAAACAATTGGGTGGGGATCAGCAGTCGCAACTTTTCACTCCTAAAGCTATTAAAGAACTATTTCAGGTAAGTAATTTTTTGCCTTTTTTCTGCTAAATATCCCATACCCTACGTAGTACCTATTGGAGGCAATTAAAATTTTGGACCTTTTAGAATTCTTAAAATGTTCATTCTGCGGTCTGCTCTTTCAGTAAAATAATTTTGATTGCATTTCAGATTGAATTTGATACTCATGTAGCCCGAAGTCTGAAAGTGGTGCCAAAAGAAATGCCCACTGTACAAGAAAGTATAGCGAATGTCACTGAAAATCCGGAGGTGTGTGATTTGTTTTTTTGGAGTTTACTCCTTAAGAATCGATTTTAGGCGCCCGGTATGAGAAAAATCCGAGCAGTAAAATCAATTTATCAATGACCTCGTTACGTTTTTCTGTCACGTTTTTCACAACGATGCAAATTTCTACCCTAACGTTGAGTAAATAAGGTTGGTTTTCGTGCGAAAGAGCTTTCGCTTCGGGTAGCCGAGCGCGTAGCGATCCCCGAAGCGAAAGTCGGTCGGGGCGCGCTCGGACCCGAGTCGCACGTAAACTCCAGTCGTGCGTCGGAGGCCGGAGCTGACACACACTTTTTTTTAATTCTTTATTCGCTGGTCTATAATCGCTGGACTGGCAGTACTCGTACCACTTCTGCGATAGTAGACATGATAATAATATGATGACAGAAGGATGACAGTAACCAAGAATCAATGAAATTATGAATTTAGCTAATGAAATAGGATTCATGGATTTTGAAAAAACGTATTTATTTTTCTATTTTGAGCAAGATTGATATTTATTTTGATAAAATAAAACTATGAAATACAACAATCCGTCATATTGGACTGAACACCAATCAGAGCGATACGTCACATCACATCTATTTGGTCAAACTAACGTACTATGAAAAAACATGACGACACGATGAGATGACGACACGGCCGACGCCATGACATCGCCGAGCGTCTTTGCATGAATTTTAAAACTTAAAATTAAAATGGCAATTTTATATACCAAACTTTTTTATTGCTGAAATAAGCTTATTATTTTTTCGAAATGGTAGATACTTCCGAACATCATCCAACAGTTTTTCAAAATCGGTCATCATGCCTATTGTGGGGTTGTCTCCTGGTATGTATCAATTAATATGGTTGAGCGAAGCAATGGCTGGGTCATGCGTCATGCTCGTGAACGGTCCCACCGGCGGGAATAGGGCTACTTTCTGTCTGCCCGTCTTAACATGTGTTGAATTATAATTAGGTATGCTTTTGTGGAATTTCCCCTCATTGTGGAAACACTGCTTATATAGCATATCTAATATCTATTATATTGTAAACTTGTTTTGAAAAGAGCAACTGCCGAGTTTCTTGCTGATTCTTCTCGGCAGGAAAGGCATTCCGAACCCGTGGTAGACTCATCGACTATTCAAAAGCACTTGTAATAAAGTTTATTTGAATAAAAACATTTCTATTTCTATTTCTATGTGACAACCTTATTGTATAGTGCAACTTATTGATTCTGGTAGTTTTAAAATTAACGTTTAATGTCTAGAGGTCAGAGTTTGCGGCTCTCGGACGAGAAATAACAAAGGACATAAAGGCAGAGAGTCGTGATGACCACTTTCGGGCTTTTAATAGAAGTTTACCAAGACTAGAACAATGGCGTGCACCTCGCAATGACACCAGGAATATGTGGCGATCAGCGCGTCACGTTCCTCGGGATCTCGTCACTTTGAAGACTGTTTGGGATGGCATCACTAACCTGAGGTATGTTTTCACCTAACCCAAAATTTTCTTTAAGAATATATTGAATGCTTTTATAAAAAACTAGCTGATGCGGAACTCTTTGATTTTCCGGGATAAAAAGGAGCCTATGTCACTCTCCAGGTCCTCAACTATACCCATGCAAAAAATCACGTCGATCCGTAGCTCTATTGCGGCGTGATTGAAGGACAAACCAACAAACACACTTTCGCATTTATAATATTAGTATGACGTATTAGTAAGGAAGAATTAATACCACGATAATAAAGGCGATCTAATTAAATTTTAGAACACAAAGCTACTATTGTGACTTAAATAATATGATAGGTAGATATATATTCCCTCGGGGACTTTTTTGTAGAGAATAATGAGTACTTTAATCATGTAGCACATCATTTTTATGTATCATCAATAGTTTTCTCAGCACACGCCAAATAATGCATTTTATAGGCAAAATTTTCCTACTTTGAGTTACATTATTGCAATTTTCTTAAGGATCTCTAATTTTTTGACAGTAAATTATAGCCTATGTTACTTCCTGATAACTTAGCTTTCTATTGGTGAAAAAATGGTTAAAATCGGTCCAGTAGTTACAGAGCCTATTCGGTACAAACAAACAAACAAACAAACAAAAACATCTTTCCTCTTTATAATATTAGTACCTATACCTATGGAAGTATAGATGGAAACGAAAATAGTTTTTTTACAGGCGATTTTTTTCTCATTGCGGTTTTTGAATTTAATATAGAAACATTATAATATTATTCAAAAACTTCATACTAATATTAAAAATAATTATGCCAGCTGGTCACCAAAATTATATTAAAAGAATACCAAAGACCTACCGCACCGAAATTGGAAATTTTTGCCATAGGCCTTGATAATTTGTGGGCAAAATACTTCAAAAACGTTTTTAGGGTTCCATACCAAAATGGTAAAAATGGAACCCTTATGGTGAGACTTTCTCCGTCCGTCTGTCCGTCCGTCTGTCACAGTCGATTATTTCAGTAACGATTAAAGCTATCGACATGAAATTTGGCATAGTTGTGTATAATAGTGGCCCAAAAGTATTGAAATAAAGAAAAGTCGAAAATTATTTTTAGTTTTATTAAAAAAAGGGGGAAAATCGGCGGTTTGAAATTTCAAAGTAAAATAACTATATCGAATGGGGTATCATATGAAAGGCCTTTACTTGTGCATTCTAAAACAGTTTTTTTTTTATTTCTATATATAATAGTTTTTGAATAATCGGCCAAAATGTCGAAAAAAATACCGTTCCCCCCCTTATCTCCGAAGTTTACCAATTGAAAAATCTGAAATAATTTTGGTCAATAGAGGTTTATGTATATTTTACAGGAAAAATAAAAGCAACGCGAAAATTATTTTACTTTGATTAAAAAAGGGGGAAAATCGGGGGTTTGAAATTTCAAGGTAAGATAACAATACCGAGTGGGGTATCATATGAAAGCCCTTTATTTGTGCATTCTAAAACAGTTTTTTATTTATTTCTAGATATAATAGTTTTAGATTAATCGGCCAAAATGTCGAAAAAAATACCGTTCCCCCCCCCCCCCCTTCTCTCCGAAGTTTACCAATCGAAAAATCTGAAATAATTATGGTCAATAGAGGTTTATGTATATTTTACATGAAAAATAAAATCAACGCGAAAATTATTTTAGTTTAATTAAAAAAGGGGGAAAATCAGGGGTTTGAAATTTCAAAGTAAGATAATTATACCGAGTCGGGTATCATATGAAAGGCCTTTACTTGTGCATTCTAAAACAGTTTTTTATTTATTTCTATATATAATAGCTTTTGAGTAATCGGCCAAAATGTCGAAAAAAATACCGTTCCCCCCCCCCCCCCCCTTATCTCCGAAGTTTACCAATCGAAAAATCTGAAATAATTATGTTCAATAGAGGTTTATGTATGTTTTACAGGAAAAATAAAATCAACGCTCTAACTAGCAGTTTTCTTTATATTAACAATAAACCTCTACAAACAAAGTTAACGATAATTATGCAAATTAATATAATATTATCGTTTTACTTTTACTTTTGGAGTATGGAACCCTCGGTGCGCGAGTCCGACTCGCACTTGGCTGGTTTTTTTTATTTTACTCTACAAATAGTCAATAATTAAAGACTTCAGTTTGAATTTTAAAAAAACTTGTTAACAGAAGCGTTAAAGAATACTGTAGATGGATGATGGAACACCCAGAGCATCGAAGAGCTCCCTACCTCCGCAGTCTGGGAATGTTTGATGCCGCATTCTTGAATTCAAGGTTGACCTACGAGTTACAGCAACATAATATTATGTCGCCGCCTACCGACATCCCTGAACCCATTGATCACATCCGTAGACGACTCTCTGAACTTACTGACACCACTACTGGTTTAAATAATAGTTCTACCTTGTAATCAAAATAAATTATGCTGAAAAATATAACGTCTTTTGTCTAAGGCCAAGGCGTCTTTTAGGCCAGCAGTGGGATTGTCTAAAAATGTTTTTTTTTATTATCCAATAAGAGGAATATACAAAAATGTTCTTATTAGCACACGAAAAACCACTTCGGTTTAAATTGTGAGCTATAAGCCGATTCTGTTAAACACAAATACCTATAATAACATTAACAAACCAACTTATCCAAAAAATATGATTTTAGTTTACGTTTTAAATTATTTTCAGTAAATTGTAATCTTACTTTACTATCTAAATTGTTTATTAGACGAGGGACTATGTATGCAGTGGTGCGTTTACCATATTTATTTTTAGATCTAATAGTTTGTAATGTTTTATGATTTACTCTACGTGTATCACATTTAATTGGAATAATAATATGTTGTATATTTAAATTAAAAAATTGCTCCTTTAGCAGCTGATATTGGACCTTCTCAAAGATGGGTATTACTTTGCAATGCTTAAATAGTTATTTTTCATCCGTTTTAGCTAAAGTACTTTATCATTGTACTTTTAATATTTAAAGGTACAATGGATTTTAAAATTCTAAATTGTAATCGATAAATATACTGAAGATATGATATTTTGTCTGTTCGACCATAGCTGCTAAGACCATAATTGTTGCAGTGTGATTATAATCAGCTTTGATTGGCTGAATTTACGGAATTCTTGCTGCATCAATGCATTTTAACCAATAATTCAGGGTTCAGCGATCGTTACACTGAAGTAATCGTTTTTATACAATCCAACAGCTGACTTCATCAAACTTACTGGAATTATATTTTACTATACATATTAGGTATTAACTCCTAGAAAATAGCAGTGTTTTTTGCCGGCTAGGGTACCCCTCCGCAACGCCCCATAAGGAACTTCGTTCCAAAAATTTAACTAACTTTTGCCTCGTCTGCGTCGAGCTGGCGTTAAGTTAGATTTTTAAAAATATCGCCAAATTCTTTGTTTTCCGTTACTTTCTGAGTCTTTAATATATCCGTGTAAAACAACAAGTCATTCCGTTGCTACATTACTGCGCGATTAAAATACAAACGAACACTATAATACTCTACAACCATTTGTAGATAGGTATAATGTACATCTTTTACCTAACAAGTTTCTCATGGGCATACCTATAATCTGTTAGTGTAATGAGTACTCGCAGTTTAGTTACCTGTAGACCGTAGGTATAGACTGTACTTTAAACAGTGTTCACTGTCGGCAATTTTGCGTCTCAAGACTCGAAGACTAGATATTTTTAACCTACTGCTACTATGCAGCGATAAGGCAGTGTCGGGTTTTTATTGTTCGATAATCTGTATCATTTGCATTCGTGTTTAGAATCGAATCAGATTATTTGGTGTTAAAACAAACTAAGTAAGGTCATACATATTATTAATAATGAAAGACCACATTTAACAAGCCAGTTGGACTGAACAGGAAAAATGTTGATTATTTCATAGTTGTGCTAGTGAAGTGATGGAAAGATGGAATTTGAGACGGTATTAAACAGTGAATTGGGGGAGTTCGGAAAATATCAATTGATAAATATTATATTGCTAGCTCTACCAGCAATAGCCTCTGGATTTATGGCTGGCGATTATGTGTTTACAGCAGGTAAATTGCCTTATCGGTGCGCGGTGCCTTTATGTGACGAGGAGCCTGCGGAATATGCACCAAAATGGATATTGAATGCCATTCCAAGGACAACGAGCGGCTTTGAAGACTGTTCCCGTTACGCTGACTTATCGAACACTACAACGTTTCCGAGCGACGTTTGCCCGGCTGACCTATTTGACAGAAATACGGTTATTTCGTGTGAGGGATATGTGTATGGTCGAACTAACTCCGTTGTTTATGATTTTGGCCTAGAGTGCAAGGAGTGGCTCAGAGCGCTGGCCGGGACGTTAAACAGCCTAGGTGCAATGATTGCCCTTCCTTTAGCCGGCTTCGTATCAGACTACTTCGGTCGTCGAATTTCAATAGTGTTTTTTGCATTCAATGTGGCGCTTGTAGGTTTGCTTAAAGCGTTCTCTGTGAATTACACAATGTATGTAACATTACAGTTCATGCACACGGCAATAGGTGGAGGACTTTACAGTGCTGCTTATATCTTAGCCACAGAACTAGTCGGTCCTAAGTACCGTGTTGCAACGAGTGCGGCGATGTCGTCTTGCTTTGCCTTGGGACAAGCTTTGTTAGGTGCCATAGCCTCAGCCGTGCACGAATGGCGTAAGCTGACATTGACATTGTTCATCCCCGTATTTTCCCTACTTTCATACTATTGGATAGTAACGGAGAGCCATCGTTGGCTACTGAGCAAAAGCAAAACCGATAAAGCCAGATCTACGCTAGAAAACGCAGCTCGTTTGAATGGAAGAAAGATATCTGACAGTAAAATGAATTTTCTACTAACCGCAATACCTCAGGAAATTCACGAGAAAACAGATACGAGCAGCAGCCTTTTGATTATTCAAGTCATAAAATCGCCAGTTATGTTACGTAGATGTTGTACGACACCGGTGTATTGGATAGCAACTACATTCATTTATTACGGCTTGTCTATAAACTCGGTCAGTTTGTCAGGCAATATGTATTTTAATTACATATTGACATCGCTTATCGAAATTCCTGGCTATTGGTCTGCATATAAGGCTCTAGATAAAGTAGGTAGAAAAGCGACTCTGTTTTCAGGTTACATGCTATGTTCAGTATGCTGTATCGCGTTCTCATTTACCCCAAAAAGTATGTATTCTTTATCCTTAGTTTTATATTTAACGGGTAAGTTTAGTACAGGCGTTATATTTACGTCTCTATATTTGTTTACTTCTGAATTATATCCTACAAGGCATCGGCATTCATTTCTTGGTTTCTCTTCAATGTTAGGTCGCATAGGCTCAGTGGTATCTCCTCTTACTCCTCCATTAATGGTGTACTGGTCAGGAATTCCTTCTATGCTATTCGCAGTTATGGCAGCTTTAGCAGGACTATTGATACTTACTCAACCGGAAACCCGCGGTCGAACAATACCGAATACATTCGAAGATGCTGAACAAATAGGAATAAGGACAAAGTAACGTTAAGATAAAGTTTAATAAGTATGCACCTATATAAATGTATGTCCTATTATTACAACGAAGTCTGATTAAAATTATTTCAAATAATATAAATTGGTCGTTTAAATATAATTTTAATGCTCAGAAAAATTGCATTTAATTGCATTTAATACTAAAGGTTTATTATTTACTACTATTTTTGATAAAAATTATGTATGGAAATACAGTAAAAAATAAACCATGAGAGAGCGCCATCTATTAGTACTGTATAACATCACTTTGCAAGCATATGACTCTCGTAAGCAACAGTTGCTTTCAAGCGATTATGTACATCAAGTCAAAGTCTTCTTAATTTACTCATTTTTTAACAGATGGCACTGTAAAGGAAAAAAAGTCTTATGTGATAATCGCTAAAACACCAAGAAGCTTACCGTTAATAATACTTATTCATTTTCATTATTAGCAAACCTCTTTGAAATAGTGTAATGTAATGTAATCTATATAATCTATGTCTTTGAACCAGAGATAAAAAAATGATTCCCTGAGCTCAAGAAGCTTAAATACCTATAATACAACACGGTATTTAAGCTTCTTGCCTGAGCTGCATGAACAATCATAGACGAATGATATTTTACCGTAATTGATTTGTCAAAGTGAAGGAGAGTAGTATGTTCCTTGAAGTGAAGAATGCATGAAGATGGGTTCCAAAGAGTACCTACTCGTATAATAATATCTTAGAATAATAATATATAGAAGGGTTCCATAAAAATAAAATTAAAAAAATATTATGACTAGAAAATAATTCGAGTAACTTTTTCGAAATTTATAATATAGGGACGTGGAAAAATAGAAGCCATTTTTTTTCCACTTATAGCCATGCCATGTGGAAAGCGTGTGCTAGTTAAAAATTGGGATAAGCCGAGAGAAATCCGGGTGATCAAGCCTTCCCGGTATGAACAAAATGAGGCTTCTGTAAAAGTTCACTGGAAGAAAGTTATTCGTGATCTGGAGTTGTCCTACCAAGATGAAGCGGTTGGTATTACAGTGGTTGTCGGGTAGGTTATGGGAACGTATTTAAAATTTTGGGAATGATAACAGGCTAATAGCCTTTAACTAATAGCCGTTTATTTCTAATACTAATTTGTACTTAGGGCATGCGCAAACGAGGGACTAATGTCCGCGGAGGACGATCGAGTATTGCACCATTTGTACTAAATACATTGTGAAACGAAAGAAAGAAATAGATTTATTTTATAATATTCATGCTCAGTTTAAAAGTAATAATATTGACAGCATTATTTCCACTAACTGACCTGATGAATTTTTAATATTTTAATATTTTCATTTAAATATCATTTTGTATGTAGTTAAATTGTATAATATCTAGGATACCTGATGCCCGCGACTTCGTCCGCGTGGATTTAGTTATTAAAATCCCTCGTGAACACTTTGATTTTCCGAGATAATAAGTAGCCTATGTCACTCTACAGGTACTATACCTCCCAACTATAGTACCCATGCAAAAAATCACGTCGATCCGTGGCTCTGTTGTGGCGTGATTGAAGGACAAACTAACAATCAAACACACTTTCGCATTTATAAATCATAATATTAGTATGATTAAAATATTAAATTGCATTGGAAAACACTGTATGTATTACATCCATACCTCGGTCAGTTTCTTGGCGGAAAAGTACGACTCGCTTGCTGCTAAGTATGATAAACTCGTTTCGGATCGTAAAGATGACCTCAGATACATAAAAAAGTTGGAGGACTCACTGGAAAAGGCCGAAAGGAGTTCAAGAGTTACTTGCCTAGAAATTAGGAATATCCCTATACAAAGTGCCGAAACTAAAAGCAGCCTGATTAACACAGTTATCAACACTGGTAAAGCCGTCAACTTAGAGATTCAACCGCATGATATTAAAGATATTTTTCGCATCAAAACCAAGATTCCAGAGAATAAAACCATAATTGTCGACCTAACCAGTGTCATTATGAAGGAAAAAATAATAAATGCGATCCGAACATTTAACAAGGGTCATAACAAACTCTCAACTGAACACTTAAAAATCAAGGGACCGGCGAGACCTGTATTCATTTCCGAAAATCTGACGTCGAAAATGAAGAGAGTTTTCTTTTTAACCAGGGACATCGCAAAGACAAATGATTACAAGTTTTGTTGGATATCGCACGGCAAGATTTACCTACGCAAAAGAGAGGGTGGTCCTCTGATTCGAATCAGTAGTGAATCTGATCTAATTAACTTTCAGAATCAAAAGTGACTACACCTGCAATCTACTTTCGAATTAGATGATCATTCTTCTTTCTTTCGTGATACTTCTTAAGACATTTCTTTGTATTATTATGTATGTATTTTTCATTAATGTGGTAGATTTTTCACTACTTTTTTTCTATACACAGTTATCACACACATATCAATATCATCATAATTACAATACACTTACATACCATTTTATTAAAAAGCTTTACACATATACACTTTTTAGAGATGTAATCAAAAGGTGCTTTATTGACTCATTTTCTTTAGTTCCCATGATACTTTTTAACTTAGTCCCTAATGGATGACGCAATTATGATAGGAGATGAAATTGATAACGTGACCATTTACAAATCGTTCTGTTGCCCGGCCGAACAATGTACCTCATACTTATCTATTTATAAGCAATCTTTTAAGGTACTGCATGTGAACATTCGTAGTATTCAATGTAACTTTGACAGCTTAACAGTTCTTTTGCATCGCATCAATATGCATATAGATATCCTGATACTCTCCGAATGCTGGCTGAGTAAATCACCATTATTACCTAGTTTGCAAGGATACACATCTCATAAATCACAGTTTAGGAATCAAAATGATGGCATAGTAGTCTATATAAAGCATGGACTTAAATGTTCTATTGAGGAGCCACAATTTCTTGAAGCAAACTGTTTACTTATCAAATATAAAAATGAAATGGCTATACTTGCCTTATACCGTTCACCATCATATAGAAGCGCTCATAGCTTTATTGATAATCTTGATGATACCTTATCTAAATTAAATTCCTTCGCAACGATTTCTATTATTGGGGATATTAACATAAATATTGCATCTGGTAGCAAAGATTCCAATCTTGATGTGTATCTTAACGTCACTGCAGCGCATGGGTTGCTGCCTGCACACACATTTCCCACACGTGAGCAAAATTGCTTGGACCATATTATCTTAAGAACCAATAAAAGATCGACAACTCTTGTACTGGAATCATTAATAACAGACCATGCTCCAGTCTTATTCTGTTGTGATACACGCTTCAACGCAAACGTTACAAATAAACCCATACAAAATCGCATAGATTTACCAGCCATAGTCAAAACATTAGAGAATACGGACTTCAGCTCTATTCTCAATTCAGACAATCCTGAACAGGCCTCAGAATCATTAGTTAATATCTTGTCCTCGACAATTAATAAACATACGTACTCCGTTAAATTTCGAGTAAATAAACATAAAAAGCCATGGATTACGGAAGGTATTTTACGCTGTATGCGTCACCGAGATAAACTATATAAAAAGTTTAAAAGAGATCCCAATAATATTATTTCGAAAATTACATATAAAAGATATAAAAACTTCCTTAATAATCTCATTAAAAAGCTTAAAAAGGATTATGACCAAAACGAATTGCAATGCGCAAAGTCGAAACCTAAAGACACTTGGAAGGTAATTAAAAGGGTTGCCAACCTTGAGACAACTAAAAACTATAAAAACGATTTATTAAATATTACTGAGGATAAGATTGATGCACTTAACCAAGTTAATAATTATTTTGCATGCATAGGCAGAAACTTGGCTGAAATTATTAAAAATAATACGAACCCAACCAATTGTCATGATCCACTATTATATAGTTGCCGACAACTTAACTCAATGGTGTTTCTCAGTTGTGACATTAAGGAAGTAGATCAGACTATTCAGGGTTTAAAAAATAAATGTGCAGTTGGCTGGGATGGTATCCCTAACGCGCTATTAAAGAGTTCCAAACACATCTTAGTTCCTATATTGACGCACATTTTCAATAACTGTTTCACAAAAGGAATTTTTCCCTCAGTCTTTAAAAAGGCTTTAATTCACCCTATTCATAAAGCTGGGGATGTACTCAGTGTCAACAATTATCGTCCTATCTCTATTCTTACTGCTATATCAAAAGTTATGGAAAAACTAATAAATAATCGACTGGTTCAATATTTAAACAAATATAACATTTTATCTAATAACCAATATGGTTTTCGTAGAGGAATTTCTACGGATGATGCTGTATTAGAACTTACCACATCTATTACAGAGAACTTAAATGAGAAAGAAAAAACTATTGGCGTATTTCTGGACTTGTCCAAAGCGTTTGACACTGTGTCTATTCCTTTACTACTTCTTAAACTAGAATGCATCGGTATAAGAGGTTGTGTTCTGGATTTATTAAAAAGCTATTTATCAAATAGAACTCAGTGTGTTAAAATTGATGGTTACCTTAGTCAAGAAGAAACACTAATGTATGGGGTACCTCAGGGAAGTGTTTTGGGACCAACTCTTTTCCTTAAATACATGAACGATCTTTGTGATATACCTATTTCCAATGGTAGAATAATTTCTTATGCTGATGATACAGCACTAATTGTTCAGGGAAAGAGTTGGTCCGAAACTCAGTATAACACTGAGGTTGCGCTGCAAAAAATAATGTCTTGGCTCTCCTCTAACCTATTGTCACTAAATATCACAAAGACTAAATTCATAACCTTTTCGCCTAATAAATCTACTCAACCGGATTCACTTAAAATAACCGCGCATACATGTGCATTAAAACAAAACACTAATTGTAGTTGTGCCACCCTAGATCATGTCCAAAATATAAAATACTTAGGAGTTATTATAGATAACACACTTTCCTGGAATCAACAAATAGACTCACTTGTGAATAAGACTAGAAAACTAATATTTGTTTTTAAAAATTTAAGATCAGTCCTAGATTTTAAAACTTTAAAAATAGTTTATTTCGCGTTAGCTCAAACTATCTTATCTTATTGCATTACGTCTTGGGGTCACTGTAACAAAACTCTTATGCTAAGACTTGAAAGAGCGCAGAGAGCAGTGCTGAAAGTAATGCTTAGTAAACCGGTTAGATTTCCAACTATTGAATTATATAGTATCGCCGAAGTACTTTCAGTTAGGAAAATTTATATCTTTCAAGTTATTCTAAGAAAACATAAAGAATTGTATTACGACCCTAGTATTTTAAATAAAAATAAAAGAAGGCCTGATCGAGTATGTCTGTTAAAACCTTCTCGCATATTACTCGCTAAGCGGCAATACTATTATGCTAGTCCGAAATTATACAATAAAATTAATAATCTACTTAATATCTATCCGTTAAATAATAATAAATGTAAAAGCGTTATTACAAGATGGCTAAAGTCCCTGACCTATAGTGATTTAGAAGATCTTATGAAATGAAATACATGCACATACATAAAACACGCACACACACACACACACGCGCACACACACACACACACACACATGCACACACATGCACACATGCACAGACACATAGGTACACACACGCAATACTTTTTCCTTTTTTTATTCATAATATTTATTTAATTGTTAATTATATTTATGGATATGTAAGCGTTAATGGTTGCGCGACAGTTTTATACTATTGTAACCATTAACGTTCTATATTAAGTACATGTTTTATTTCCTTTGTATATTAAGACTTATATATTATATTAAATTAAATTAAATTAAATTAAATTAAACCCGAGTGGTTTTCTGATATCTACTATGTAGTATGTAGGTATAATGATCGTTTGGCAAAATCTGACGCCTTTGGAGTAGTTTGACTTTGACAAAATAGGGCTACATCCACGATGGCTATATACGATAAAGTACAATTGCCAGCTTAAGATGAGCCGTACATTCAAAGTATCCTGTAGATTCCGGGGTTCAAGTTATTTGGACCTTATACCGAAGATTGTGATGTCTATAATTTCTGAACTACTAAATTGACGACCTTGAAATAATTACAGGACAATTTCTAAAGAACCTGCTTTCTAACAAAAAAAGAATGAATGAAATCGGAATACGCCTTAATGAATTACAGCTAAATACACATTTTGACTTTCATCCCCTCTCCCAAGGGAACCGTGCTGAATTTCGGGATAAAAAGTATCCTATATTATACCTCGTAGTATGTACTTAAATCATGCCAAGTTTCATTTAAATCCGTCCAGTAGTTTCGGCGTGATGCGCGGTCAAGATACAGACAGACAGAGAGACAGACAGACAGACAGACAGACAAAAAATTAAAAAAAAATTGTTTTGGCTTCAGTATCGATTATAGAGTGCCCTCAAACAATAATTTTCAAAATATCTTCAATGTACAGAATTGGACCTGTTACAGTTTTATTATATTACTAGCTGATGCCCGCGACTTTGTCCGCGTGGAATAGTATTAAAAAAAATCGCTTTGTGTTAATCGCGAGGTTTTTAGGATTATCCTACGCCACTATATTATATTTTAGAGCTACTTGGTACCTACAAACCTACAATTACACACCACACAATCGAAATTACGTAAATACCTTCAATTTAGGTGGGCAGTACCCCAGCAGCACCAGGATTGAGGAGTTGTTAACTGGTCTTCAATGATGTAGTCCAGTGATGCAGGGTGGGGGAGGGCGATTCCCAATACAAACCGAACGATAGGAAAATTAGTTGAATATACTGGTGGCATCTATAAAAACACATAGCTCTAGGGCAGGAAATTTTCGCGAGCGAAGCGAGCGCGAAATTTTTTAGGACTGCACTACTTAACTATGTTATTCATACTTGGTTCTTACAACACCAATTCAGAAAAGACACTTTCGCGAGCGAAGCGAGTGCGAAATTTTTTCGATTGCACTATGCTTCTTTGTAGTTCATACTTGGCTCCTACAGTAGCAATTGAACACCAATACCTTTGCGAGCGAAGCGAGCGCGAAATTTTTTTGATCGCACAACGCCTCTGTGTAGTCCATAGTAATTGGTATCTACAAAAGCAATCTTTACCACATCATCGCGAGTAAAGCTACGTTGCACTACATCTCTATGTGAAAGTGAAATTAGCTGAATAGATTCGTACATAACTATGTTATTCATACTTGGTTCTTACAACACCAATTAAGAAAAGACACTTTCGCGAGCGAAGCGAGCGCGAAATTTTTTCGATTGCACTATGCTTCTTTGTAGTTCATACTTGGCTCCTACAGTAGCAATTGAACACCGATATCTTTGCGAGCGAAGCGAGCGCGAAAATTTTTTGATCGCACAACGCCTCTGTGTAGTCCATAGTAATTGGTATCTACAAAAGCAATCTTTACCACATCATCGCGAGTAAAGCTACGTTGCGCTACATCTGTATGTGAAAGTGAAATTAGCTGAATAGATTCGTACATAACTATGTTATTCATACTTGGTTCTTACAACACCAATTCAGAAAAGACACTTTCGCGAGCGAAGCGAGCGCGAATTTTTTTCGATTGCACTATGCTTCTTTGTAGTTCATACTTGGCTCCTAAAGTAGCAATTGAACACCGATATCTTCGCGAGCGAAGCGAGCGCGAAGATTTTTTCATCGCTCAACGCCTCTGTGTAATCCATACTAATTGGTATCTACAAAAGCAATCTATAATCGACATCATCGCGAGTCAAGCGAGTGCGACATTTTTACGATTGCACTACGCCACTTTGTAGACCATACTTGGCACCTACAACAGCAATGCAACAGCGACATTTTCGCGAGCGAAGCGAGCGCAATTTTTAGGACAATACTAAGTTTTTAACTATGTTCTTTATACCTGGGTCTTACAATACCAATTAAGAAAATATATTTTTACGACTACATTGCATCACTATGTAGTCCATACTTGGTAATCCAAAACGGACATTTTCGCAAAATTTTTTTAGGGCTGCACTACTTAACTGTGTCCTTCATACTTGGTTCTTACAATACCAACTAAGAAAAACACATTTTTGCGAGCGAAGCGAGCGCAAAAATTTTCGATTGCACTACGCTTCTTTGTAGGCGTTTTTTAGGACTACACCAAGTACTTTACTATGTAATTTATACCTGGTTCTTACAATACCAATTAAGAAAACACATTTTCGCGAGCGAAGCTTTTTTTTTTTTTTTTATTTCGGGATAGGCTTGCGCTTGACGACAATCAATGCTGGGCAGCACTGATGAGGTCTAGGTTGGAGCGCGCTTGCCTAGAAAATGCCTATTCACTCTTGCCTTGAAGGTACTGAGGTTATACGTGGCGAAGCGAGCGCGAATATATTCGATTGCGCTACACTTCTTTGTAGTTCATATTTGGCACCTACAGTAGCAAATAAGAAAAGATATTTTAGCGAGCGAAGCGAGCGCGAAATTATTTCGATTGCACTGTGCCTCTAGTAGTTCATACTTGACAACTGCAATAGCAATTTAAAACCGATATTTTCGTGAACAAAGCGAGCGCTAAATTCTTTCGATCGCACTACGCCTCTATGTGAAAGTGAAATTAGCTGAATAGTTGATACACACAATATCAATTCACAATCGATAGTTTCAAAATCCCCACTAATTAGGTGGGCCGTACCCAGCAGCTCCAAGATTTAAGGGTTGGTACCAGCACTGTCCATACTTGGCACCTACATAAACTCCATACGTGGTTAATACTCAAAATACCAATTAAGAAAAGACATTTTCGCGAGCCCAGCGAACGCGAATTTTTTTACGATTACATTGCATCACTATGTAGTCCATACTTGGCAATCCAAAACGGACATTTCCCAAAATTTTTTAGGGCTGCACTACTTAGCTGTGTCATTCATACTTCGTTCTTACAATACCAATAAAGAAAAGACATATTTACGCGAGCGAAGCGAGCGCGAAAATTTTTACGATTACATTGCATCACTATGTAGTCCATACTTGGTCTTGGTCGGTTCAGGCGTCTTCGAGTAATCGGTGAACATACATAAAAAATTAAAAAAAAAAAGATTACTCCTTTTTCGAAGTCAGTTAAAAAGAAATCTACAATCGACATTATCGCGAACGAAGTGAGTGAGACATTTTTTACGATTGCACTATGCCACTATGTAGTCTACACTTGGTACCTACAATATCAATTCACTATCGACATTTTGTAAACAACCACTATTTAGGTGGGTATTATCATCAGCAGCATCGGGATTAAGAAGTTGGTACCAGTAGTTCAATGTTGTAGCTTACTGGTTTATTGTGGGTAGGAAGATAATTTCTAAATCGAACCGAGCGATAATGAAATTAGCTGAATTGATTGATGTCATTTATGAATTTAAAGCTACTGTGAAAAATTTTAGTAAACGGAAAACGGAGACGCGAAATTTTTTACGGCTGCGTTATGCCACTACACTACGTAGTTCATAGTTCATACATGGTACCTACCATTGGTGAGCAGTACCCAGCAGCATTGGGTCCGCAGCAGAATTGAGTCCTCTTTTCCGGCTCCACTACACCATTTTTTAAATATTTGGCACCTACAATATCAGTCCACAATCGACAGTTCGTAAATATCCATGATTAAGGTAGGCAGTTCACAGCAGCATCAGGGTTGAGCAGCTAGGGCCTGGAGTTCAATGATATGGCTATGGTATGGATGTAATAAGATCTATACGTATCATCATTATAATAAGTCTATGATACGTATATATCGTATGCGAGTGACCTGGAAATCCGAGAGACGTTCTGTCCTCTATCTCCGATAATATTTGTCAGATCTTCATTAAAATTGGACAAAATATTTTTAAAAGTACACACTTTCTAATAAAGAAAGAATTATTAAAATCGGTTCATATTTGACTGAGTTATGGAGTAAAATCAACAAAAACTTTCATCCCCTATCCTGGAGTAACCTTATGTTTTATCGGGATAAAAACTATCCTATATGTTGACCCGGAGTATCAGCTACCGCTATACCAAATTTCATTTAAATCCGTTCAGTAGTTTTCGCGTGATGCGCGAACAGACAGACAGACAGACAGACAGACAGACAGACAGACAGACAAAAATTAAATAAAAATCTGTTTTGGGTTCAGTATCGATAATAAAGCATCCCCCAGTTAAAATTTTCAAAATATATTAAATGTACAGGAATCTTCCAGTTACAGTTTTATTATAAGTATAGATATAGATATAGATTATAGAGAGATAGGTTAGCAAATTAATTTATGTAATTATTCTAATTGTATGCAGGTTAAGTAATTATTAAGCATGTTGTGATAGTCTATAATTAGTTGAGCATTTAATCAAGTGACTCTCATGAGTTGGTTATTTAATTATAAATGTATTATTGTATCAACTGTTGGCTTTCCTAAATAAATAAATAAATAAATAAGTACAAAGTCGCCGTACTATTAATCCCTTGTAAATATTATGCGATGCAGTTATGAGTAATCTACATAATAATATTTTGAGGGCTGCAAAGTAAGAGTACGTCGAGAACTATCCTTCGTCTGCGCATACCATCAGTAGTATAAGCAATATTGAGAGTAAAGATGAAAAGATGAGTTGTTAGATGAGGCTAAGAAAAAAATAGCTGGCTGATTTTTTGTGGGCTCTTATCAGACCAAGGTGCCAAACTTTTCTTGAACCAGCCTCAGCATCATATAGAGTGTCGTCTCTGTCAGCCAAGTAAGTAGATTGACTCACTTCGTTAGAAAGGACTTGAGGTAAACAAAAGCATATTATGCCTATACCTATACCTAATGTCGATTCAAGGTCACCGGCTATTCTTAGACGTTGGTATGCATTCAACGTGATACATGCGTGAAAATTGATAGAGAATGATAGAGAGAAGCATGCAGTATAAATAAATAATAATCAACCATAAACATCTGATTCCAATAATCGTGATGATTGTTATCAGTGTGAAACGGTTTCGGTGTGTTTTATAATTACTAGGTATCTGAAATGAAATGAAACAGACAGATTGGTAAAATTTCATGATAAAATGTTTGACTAACTTTTATGTAAAAAGGTTAATAATATGTTTGATCTCGAATAGTGACTTTCTTATTACAAAACAAGCCATCAATGTACCTATCTAATTCACTTAGTGCCGATTTCACCAACGTCGAGGGACGTTTTACCGAAGAATAAATTGGGCGTTTTGACAGTTTTTGTATTGAAAATACTGTCATAATATCAAATTTACGCTCGGATAAGACTTATATTTTTACTTTGGTGAAATCGGTCCTTAGTATATATATCAAGGTAATACCAGAAATAAAAAAAAATATACGGGAAAGCGCAGTGTTGGCAGACCCCCAAGCTTCAATTTTACATACTTAATTTAAAAGTCGCTCATTAGTTCAACATTGCAGTTTTGGGCCTCGCAAAGTGACACGGTTCGTGAACTTGTAGGGGCAAGAATATTTAAAAGGATAGTCAAGATATTCGACTTGCCGGATGAAAAACAATATCAGCCTCGTTCAGAGAGATCTTCTCTGGACCCTTCAGAACTGTATTACCAAACAACATGTGCTCCTGAAGTAAGTATAGAGAAAAAAGAAATATAAAAATTATTGGGCCAATTTTAATGCTTTTTTTGCATTAAACAGGTATTTATCAAAGAGCAGATTTTTAGATGGGTTGGGATGGGTTAAGATTGTAGAGGCCACCAGTGCCGCAACTATTAAAATAATTTTATAATTCTATTTCTTGATTATTCATACAAAATAAAAAATAGCTGTATTAATTGGTTAGACATATACATTATACAGTATTTACAGATAAACACGTTTGTGTTCCTTTTTGCGTCATAGTTATATCATATTTAATTAAAGTAAGGTATTTTCAAAACCTATGTTTCCGTGAATCTAGGGTCCCATACGAGGAGCTTTCTCAGAAAGCGATTTTGATCCAACAATGTATGACGATATTGAAGAAGAGGAACCTGGAGTAGAACAATCTGAACTTTGGACCATAAGTTCAGGATCTACCGACTTAAGAAGACCATCGAGATCGAAGTCGATAATCAGAGCAAAGTCACTCAGTACATCAAAGTCAATGTCTAAATCCTTCTCGAAAGTGATGGCTAAATCTTTATCAAAGTTAAGTAAGACTCAAATGAAATCAGCATCCCGATTATCAAGAATTATGAAGTCTGGACTAGAATCAAGCATTGGTGAACCGGCTACAACTCTAGATGACTTAGAAGTCCACGTCAGTGCAGAAAAGATGAAGTCAGTCTATATAATTGTTATTATATCAGAAGTAGAGTAGTAGAGTATTCAATAAGTTAGTAGTTCGCTCTTTCCCATTTCATTCATTTCGAACCATCGCCGGCCCACTATTGGACACAAGTCTCCTCTCGAATGGATAGTGGGTTGGACTATGGCCTACGCCATAGCCGTTCAGCCCACTGGCCTGACTGGATTGGCAGACTTCACACGACTTTGAGAACATTATGGAGAACCACTTGCATGCAGTTTTCTTCAGAATGTTCTCCTTCACCGTTAAAGCAAGTGATATTTTTTGCTTATTTATGTGGACAGGTTGTTTTTTTACTATCAATTTGTACTTTAAGTTATTACCCTAGGCCAATTAAGTAAAATAGTCAGAAAATAAAAATTGTCAGCAGCCGAACTATCACAGCAAAAAACGTGACGAAAGGTGACGGTATTCACTTTGCATCAGGTGACGGTTCATCAAAAAAAACGATGTTAATGCATTAGTTTAATAATACCTAATATTGGTATTGCCGGTACTGTTCAAAGTGAAGCTAGATGATAAAAATGCGAACTGGAAAACCCCTGTATTTTCGGTACCGTTCTAAATTACTTACCTACATGAAGATAACATTTTATTAATACACCTATCGTATCTAACAATTGCAGGCAGGCCTTCGGGCCAAGGTTTCAAACAAAAGGGAGAAACCCTCATTTTGATATGCTCTATTGCAATAAATCTGAAACGGACATGATAAAATGGAAATCAAATTACAAGCAAAAGACATTTGAAGTTTCTGCGTCGGATGAGTTCAGCAAGAAAGCTGAAATCATGACAAAGAAGGTACACTTCACATTGCTACCTATGTTTAATTTAACCGTCCAATCGAATTTGCTCATTGAACGAAGAAACAGCTTACAACCCGTTGTGGCGAACTAAAAAAGACGATGTCACAATTTCGTGTCGTTGTTTAACCGTTTTAGGAAACAAAATAAGACAAGTACATCCCACTAAGAACATTTTCATGTAAAATGTTGCCGAGACCATAAGGCTCGCAGCGTCAAAAAGTTATCAGATCTCATGTAGGGCCAAGCTTCTAACTCTACAAGCCCTAACTTCACAAACTCTTCACCTTAGTCAAATTTGGTCATTTCGCTACATTCACATGGGCATAAGGTGAAAAATTTATTCACTGTTCATTACTTTTCCGTTATACAATAGTTCTTGTAGTAACGAAACGGCCACGCCACATATTTTGACTAAGGTGTAGAGTTTGTGAAGTTAGGGCATGTAGAGTTAGAAGCTTGGCTCTACATGAGATCTGATAACTTTTTGACAGTGCGAGCCTTATGGTCTCGGCAACATTTTACATGAAAATGTTTTTGGTGGGATTCCACTTGTTTATGTAAGTTGCTTATGACATTATTTTAATTTTGTTTATTATTTATAATAAGGAGTCTCTATATATCAATTTTCAGACCTCTAGCATCAAAATTTGCGGAAGTTTCATACAAACTTCCATCCCCTAATGCAAGGGGTTGGGAGGTAAAAGTTCCAAGCTTTAGGATTTTTTTGTTTTTTGTGTACTAATACTAGCTTACATACCAAATTTCAGCTTTCTAGGACATCAGGAAGTACCCTACGAATTTTGGTGATCATCAGTGAGTCAGTCAGTGACAAAATCGGGGTATTTAAATATCAATAAAATCTATAAGTATAAGAGCTATGCAATTGAAACTTTATATGTTTAATAACTCCACTATTGACATCATATCTCGAGAATTTTGTTTATACGGTATAGTCTAAACCCAAGTTGTAGTTTCAAAAAAACGACAAATCGCTTCGAGAAAAGGTAGGTAGCGCCCTTGCGCTTCGCTTGGCGGGGACACTACCGTGTTCCCAGATATTTTCCGTTATATGAAAATAGGAATATTCCTATTATACTTGCTGTTTTCAAGGGTAGAAAATCCCGAAATTATTTAATAAAATTCTGCAAACTCTTCTTTTATTTATTATTTTATCTGGTTATTAAATGATAACTACTTACATATGATATTATCTACTTTTCATTTGCCTTTTAAAATAAATTTAGGAAAAGGAATATCTGTATTAGAACATTTATGATTTTTTTCAGATTGCCAAAGAATTCTATGACTGGTGGACAGGTTTAGGAAATGTGGAATTTAAGAGCGAAATTAAACGACCAGAAGATATTGAAGATTTATTTCAAGTAAATTGTATAAACTTATTTGAATAGTAGATTCATTTGATTAATGAATTAATAATATTAATATTTCTTTTATTGTTCAGGTATGGTTTGATGAGCACGCTTCGCGAGGTCTCGTGCTGGACCCTAAGATTCTTCCCTGTGTACTTCAAAGTATTGCAGATTATGTTGGCGTTAAAAAGGTAACGTTTATCTTATTGCTATAGATATTATATATTAAAAGTATGTTTCTTAATACAAACTACACCACCTTTTCACCATTTAAAGATAGAATCCTCCGAAGTATATCTCTGGGGTAGGTACTATAGGAACATTTCTTCCACAACTCAGTCTTTATCCATGGGTTACATCGATTAAGGCTGTACGATGCATCAGATACGAAACTCTTTTGTAGGTATAGAAGATAGGGCGGTTGACGATTTAACTTTTGTAAAGTTGGCAATATTTTATCCAACTATACGATGACCGGGGCTTATTGGATATTTAGTGTTTTAAAAAATTCTTAGACTTGGAAGTCTTGATTTCACGACAATGAAAAAAATCGGCCAAGTGCGAGTCGGGCCTCGCTCTTTTAGGATTCCGTTAAAAAAATTAAATTAAAATATTTCCATGGGTTCATGGAAATATTTTTATTTAATTTTTTTTATTTTAGTTTAATTTTTATTATTTGTTGTTATAGCGGCAATAGAAATACATAATATGTGAAAATTTCATCTGTCTATCTATTACGGTTTACGAGATACAGCCCGCTGACAGACGGACGGACGGACGGACAGCGTAGGCTTAGTAATAGGGTCCCGTTGGTACCCTTTGGGTACGGAACCCTAAAAAGTAGTCTACATCCGTCTCCGGGACGAAAACTATTTCTGTGTCATATTTTAGCAAGATCGGTCTAATGGATAAGAGGTTTTATCCTTTATCAAGTGTTTATTTTATTCACAAATGAATCTCAATTATTTTCGGGATGGAAGGAAGCCTAGGTAGGCCTTATATAATTTTCTACCAGCCTGTGAATATCCCGTGAGGCAGAGAGGAAAACCGACAGACAGACGAAAAATTTTAAAACTGTTTGTGCAGCTCAAATACCATAATTTTTTTTCTGCTTAATTCAAATACAGTCCGACATACTTATCAAGCAATGGCAAAAATTGGCGCTAAAGGATTTATTGAATGAAAGCTGCAAATAATAATTACGAGCTTAATAAGAGGCAGTTATTTCTAAATGCACAAACAGACACTTCAATTTTATTAATTTGTGTATGTTGTTCCTCTCGTTTTTCAGGCATCGTGCCCACGGGTTCTTAAGCGACAAATCGCGTTCGACATTCACGCAGAGACCAGTCCGGCGCATACCATGGCTTTCGGCACGTGTCTCCCTCAGAAGATGAAACACGTTCCACCCCAGAACAACACGGAGAGCATATGGCATAGTGTCAAGATACCGGGAGATTTGCGCACAATGGCTTGCGTTTGGGATGACATACAGCATCTAACGTACGTTGCCGATTTAGGTTATGATAGGTGTTTTTTTTTACAAAGTGACTATAGTGAATTTGGTTTGGTGGGAGGCTTTGGCCATGGCAAGGCAACGCTATCGTCAAAACGGTTGTATTTTGTTCGTATACAACGTAGCCTATATCACCCAGACTATAATAAACAATCGATTGACACCAATCTCATCAAAATCAGCTAAATAATTAGGAAATATAGTGGAACATACATAAATACAAACATACATAGACTGCTAAAATCATAAACCTTCATTTAAGTTTTGCCGTAGTCAGGTAAAAATTAACTTTTAAAACAGTAATATGTTTAAACTTTCTTTAACTTCGTTACTTCAAAAGTTAATTTTTGAGCAAGTGGTAGAAAGAGTTCATAAATAATGCAGATTCAGATTTCCTTTATTTGCAAAAACATAATATTTTCTGTATGAAAAATAGTACTAATAATAATAACAAAGATGTACAATTATTATACATTGTTTCTTTTATAATTCAGGTCGACTAAGGCGTTCCATGCGTGGTTGCAAAAACGACCACATTTCCCGATGCCGCCTTTCCTAAAATCACTGGAAGAGCCCGGCGAGAAGAAACAACCTTTCGTTGTTCCATCGGATTATGTTCTAAAGGAAAAGGCTTCCCTCGCCTCTGCACAAGACTTGGCTTTGCCAGTCTCAGAATTCTCTCTAGAATTGAAAGAAGTTCTGAGCAAACTTCTAAATGATTAATTTATAATGATTTCGTTTACTGTTTTTCTGGTATTGTATTTTTATTATGAGCATTATTTGAAATTCCTTTGTTTTATCGCACAATCTTTAATTGGCACTTATGAAACTGAATACACGTTAGCGGTATTCCACTGTCTTCCCTTTTAAACTGAATCATAGTGCTAGTTATGAGTAATATTGTTGATTTTCATAA
Source organism: Oeneis ivallda (assembly GCA_029955525.1). Classification (NCBI taxonomy): domain Eukaryota; kingdom Metazoa; phylum Arthropoda; class Insecta; order Lepidoptera; family Nymphalidae; genus Oeneis; species Oeneis ivallda. The sequence goes on along the minus strand of JARPMR010000030.1, from coordinate 5,768,456 downwards.
TATTGTCTGATAGTGCAGCTGTAGGGTTCATCCCCGTTTTTTTAAGCATTTATAATTATCTTTTAATCATAGACACGAATTGCATTAAATTCATTGCGTATAGCTTTAGCGTTTTAATTTCAGTGTCTTATCAGATTCATTATAATCATTACATTTATCAATCTATACCTTCCGAATATATTATTATATTTTGTCGGTAGGAAGTAGATTCATACAATTGTTTTATTTCTTGATCGTAAAATTTAGGATATCTCTGCGCCTTAGGAAGTAGTGCTACATTTTAACCGATATTGTGTTCTAATCGCTATAGCTTAATATAACCATTATACGTTAAATGTTGCAGTAAATGCAGGAAGTGTTAATTTGATACATTGATTACGTCTTTATTATTGATATGTCTGGCAAGATAACAGACGATAGTATTTTTTCATTACATTTGTGGTTTAAATAGCATATTGATTGTTTAGGAAGTGGACATGTCGTACTTCCGTAATATAGCAAAAGTGATACGTTAATAATTGTGATTTACACATGGATATTTTCACATAAACTTGACTTAAGTATTCATTGAAAATGACGGAACCTACAGATAATAAAAAAGAGATTTTGGAAGAAATATTGAACAGAAAGAATTTGGGTGAAAAGAAATACCACTCAGAAACATCTTTGCAGAAATTTGGTGAAGAGGATGAGGAACAAAAGCCAGAAGTGACGCAGGATCCCGGTGTAAGTACACACTCGTTTTTTTATATTTATTTTCAATATTAAAGGTAGAATTAATTTATCTATTCGCATTATACTTATGAAACTCAGAGAATTCCACGATCCCGCACTAAGCGCTTCGCTTCCTCGTTCCTAATACGCACCGCTATAATTTCGCTTCCGGCTTCCGTTTTTCCGAACGACTATAACTTGGGTACCTTTAAATCAAGAGTGAATAGGCATCTTCTAGGCAAGCGCGCTCCATCTTAGGCTGCATCTTCACTTACCATCAGGTGAGATTGCAGTCAAGCGCTAGTCTATATATTTATAAAAAAAAAAAAAAATCAGAACTTTTCAGAGATTACCGAGAGTTTCTTGTTATCAAAAATATATTTTTCTCAAAATGATCGAAAGATTTTCAATTTTGCACGCGAATGCCCCTCCCGTAATAACATTTTTATTGTCCATGTTACTCCTTAATCCTGATGATGGAGGAGCACTGGCCACTGCCTACCTAAATTACCAATCATTGCCTACCTCGTAGAATTTCGTAAAGAAAATAATAAAGACAGTGACGCAGTCCTTAAGAAGAAGTTAACTGACTAAAAACTGATGTTTTAGTTTATTTATTTTATACTGATTTTGAATGTCAACAATTTATAGTTCAGTTAAATCAACCACATACGAGTAGCTGTACGAGTAAATATACCACCTTTCAGGTATAGATCTCTTAACTTTTTTCTTTTTTAAAAGCTAGACTAAACCGTTCGACGTGCAGCTTGCAGTTCAGTTCAGTAACAGGATATTTACGTTGGGGATTTTGTCCATTGCGGAGCTTCCCATTTACAAGTACACCTAGTTTATAGGTGTACATTTCACAGTTTTTCTATAAACAAAGACAATATTTCAGATTATGCTAAAACTACACAGAACTTGTAACAATATTAATATCCTTTATACCTTCGAACCATCTTTATGCATAATAAGTAATAACATTTACTTAACTTTATTTTTCGATATGAATAGTATATTACACATCTAGGGCAGTAAAATAAGAAATGTCTCAGATCACATGTAATTGTTGTCCGAGGCGAAGCCGAGGTCAATAAACATGTGATCTGAGGCTTTCTTATTTACTGCCCGTGGTGTGTATACTATTTTTCTCCTCGACGGAGGCAGAAAGCGACATTTTCGTTTAGCGCAGCGGGAGGAAAATTGACGCTTTCCGCCCGGAGGTGAGAAAAAGTATTTACGATTGTAGGATACAAATAACGTTGATAAAAGGAAATGTATACTGCTGAGTAGTTTGTACAAATTAAAGAGTAATAGTCGACTGAAAATGTAAAAAAAAAACATTTTATGATGAAAACATCATACTATGTTGTACAGTTTGTGTACAGTGTACACTCTTCCAAGTATGCACGTTGTGACAGGCAACTAAAGAGCGTTACAGAGCGCGTGGCCCAATACGCCGCTTTTTTTTCTTCTGAGAAAGAATCGCTTCGTTTAAAGGAGTTACTTTACGGGTATCTCATATACATACTCAAACATTAAGGCAACAATAAGACTAAACTAAATGACTAAATACAATCAATGCCTACATTTGACAAGTTAGTAACATAGGTCAATTTCATATTTTATTAATGAAGTTGATGATATCCTAAATTTGATGTTGATGATTAAGCTTCTAAGTATATCTATATAAATAAGCTATCTAATCAACATACATTATGATCAGCAATAAAATATTATATTCATCGTTTAAAATCATGTTACAAAATAAAACAAATTCAGTAGCAGAATAGTAATCTCGTTTGTACTAAACAATACCAGCAGCACTATTCAGTAAAATACAAAAATACAAAATACAAAATTCAAAGTACGTTAGAATTTAGTGAATACCCCAGAATACCCCTAAGGGCATAATATTTTATATTAATAAAATTCTCATGTCGCGGTGTTTGTTACCAAACTTCTCCGTAACGGCTGGACCGATTTTTATTAAATTGTATGCATATCGGGTAGGTCTGAGAATCGGCCAGCATAGACTATTTTTCATACCCCTAAATGATAAGGGTGACCCACCCTTAAATATTTTTGTTGGTTAGAGTGGGCACGACAAAAGTGTCATCATTAGCAACCCATCAACAGCTACTGAGCGAGGTCTCCTCTCAGAGAAGGGTTATAGGCCATAGTCCACCACGCTGGCCCAATGCGAATTGGCGGACTTCACACACCTTCAAGAACTATGAAGAACTCTCAGGTGTGCAGGTTTCCTCACGATGTTTTACCTTCACCGTTGAAGCCAGTGATATTTAATTGCTTAAAAGCACTTGACTCCGAAAAGTCAGAGGTCCCGGGATCGAACCTGCGACCCCCTGAATAGGAGACCACAGTCCTAACCACTAGGCTGTCACTGCTTCGACAAAAGTGTAACGGGTGGGAATTGCGTGGCGTCGACCTTTCCGTTGTCAGTCCTCGCCCTGAACCAAAGCCCTGAACCGTTGCGCTGTTGCATTGCGAGACTTCAGGCGAGGCGAGTTTATGAGAGTCATATCTAAATTGGTTCAGTAATTTTTGTGCGATGCGCGATCGGACAAACTGCCCCATCCATCAAAATTCCGTGGGACCATAGAAATAGGAAGACTAGTCGTAATTCCTAGTTCTATGCGTGGCACCGACTGTGAATGTCGAGTGTCAACAGTCACTGGTTAAGTAAAAACTAAAAACATCTTTTCTTATTCTTCTTTATCAACCGATAGACGTCCACTGCTGGACTATAGGTCTCTTGCGTACACCACATGCTTCGGTTTTGCGCCGCATGTATCCAGTGACTCCCTGTGGCTAGTCTGATGTCATGAGTGGATGGGGGGGGGGGGGGGGGAGTCTGCCATTTCTTGTTCGTGTTTTTTGTTGGTTTGTACTTCAATCATGCAGCCACGGAGCAACGGATCGATGCGATTTTTGGATTTTTGCTTGGGTATAGTTGAGATCTTGGAGAGTGACCATAGGCTACGTTTTATCCCGGAAAAAAGAGGGTTCTTGTGGAATTTTTCTAAACGCGTGTCACGCGAACGAACTGACGGGCAAAAGCTAAATAAAACCATACCTAAGCACAATATCGAAGAATCGAAATGGAAGAGCTGATTTTCGTTGGGGTCCCAAGGTGCTGGAGTGGCGACCCCGCACCGGGAAGCGCAGTGTTGGCAGACTCCCCACCAGGTGGACCGACGACATCAAACGAGTCGCAGGGAGCCGCTGGATTCAGGCGGCGCAAGACCGAGGCCTGTGGAAGTCCATGCAAGAGACCTTTGTCCAGCTGTGGACGTCTATCCGTTGATAAAGAAGAAGAAAGAAGAAGCCCAATATAATATACTTACCTATATATTATTATTTTGGTACGCCAGGTCCACAATAGGTCTGTGAACACGCTGTCTTCAGAGGATGTGCACGAGCGACGGCGGACCGTATCGCAGCCGGGACCCGGCTCGGGCAACTTGCTGACTGCCACAGCCGACCGCAAGCGGCGGCGACCTCCCCGCAACGTCATGTACGCCGCCGATCTTGAAAGAAATGTGAGTTTGAGTTCATTTTAAGTTAATTCGTCATTTAAGGGCCATGGACAACCTTTTAAGCAGGTAAGCTCCACGCTCAGAGCTCCACGCTGATCCAAACACTTTCCATCGGCTTTCCTTCGGCTGTCCATCGTCATACAAGGCAACAATGCTGCGAGCGTAATAGGAACCTTTGTCCCGGAGGCCTCCATGGATCGACTTTTTGACATAGGTTATAATGTAATTGTAACATTTGAATGATTATGGAATTATATCAAATTATTAATTAGCTTTTATAAGTTAATCCTTCAAGAAAAGTTTCACCCTAACTGCAAACGAATTTCGATTCTCATTTGTATAGTGACCCATCAAACTGAAGTAGACATGAACAAGAAATGAATATAGATATTACTTACTATTTTAAATATTAATAGATTTTAAATATTAATATTATTAAAAATGTGTAGAATTTACAAAATTTTCAAAGTTTCATGTTTTGATTCCGTGATTCAAAGATTGACATTAATCTAATTACATCTTAACTAATTAGAGACTATTTCAACATTCGAATGTGGAAATTGGTATGAATTTAGGAGATCAGCAAGATTATTAGATTCCATTAGGTACCAAATTTAGGATTAGTAGATAAATCGACGTAACAGTGTGATAAAATTCTTAGAACGAACGCTAAAGGTTTGACATGATTGATTCAATATAATTCTTTTATTTTTATTACAAATCTGCTTATCGATTAAAGTCTTGACACAAAATGACAAACATACCTACTTTCACAAATATTTTTTATAATGTTATTTTTTAACAAACAAAACAAAGGGAGAACTTTAAAATCAAGTTCAAAATTATTTATTTCCCATAGGTCAACTTAAGGCTCTTATGACAAGATAAGGATCTACCATGACACCCGGTTCGAAAAGTATTCTTCTGAGAACAGCCTCAAGAAATTCAGCAGTTGCTCTGTTCAATACAAAATATTACAATATTGTTGCCCTGCTATTACAATGTAATAATTTATTTCATTATTTCGTGGGTAGCTGAATTCAAAACTTGCTCCCATGCAACTTTGTCATTAAGATATTCGTTAATTGGAATAAACTCGACTTAATGAAAATGTTTTAAAACATTGATTTTTGTGTAATGGCAAATCTAAAAATTCTATCGGATTCATATTATTATTAAAAATATACCTACTTTAACCACAGTGACGTCATATCTGTGATATGTGATTGCAGTGATCTGTATCTATAAATCTTTGTTTGCCATCATTATAATGTCCAATATTATGTTAAGCACACATTTAATCACTCAATAACCATGAAATCTCATTATATTGGTTTGATAGAAAATCTAGTGGCCCTATTTATCGATACAATCTTAAGCTACGATTAATCAATAATAAATTTTACATGCCGCTGTTCAAAAAGTATTTAGTTAATTTACTCGAGTAACACCAAAATAATGGACCGAATAAATTTGCAGTCCTAATAGAGTCAGACCCCATGTTATGCATTATTTCAAGTGTTAACACACTGTTTTTGGGGTTCCGTAGTAAACAAGGAACCCTTATAGTTTCGCCATGTCCGTCCGTCTGTCTGTCTATCTGTCTGTCTGTCCGCGGTTTAGCTCAGTTACTATTGGTACTAGAAATCTGTAATTTGACAAGGGTATAAATATCAATCACGCCGACAAAGTGGTGAAATAAAATTGTGAAAAATAAATTTTTTTAGGGTACCTCCCCTACATGTAAAGTGGGGATGAAATTTTTTTTTCTCGTTTATCCCATAGTGTGGGGTGTCGTTGAATAGGTCTTTCAAAAATATTGTGGGTGTGGGAACACCATTTTTCAATTCAGGGATCCGTTTGTGAAATATTATATTTTAAAGTGCTAAATTTTATTAGAGTCAAGTGTCCCCCCCTCTGCCAGCTAAATGGTTGTATATAGGGAACAAGAAAAAATTCACAGCAGTAGTATATATAATGAATTTTAAAGGAAAACTATCACGGCTAAGTAGGGTTCATTAGTTAAGGAGTTATATCTGTTTTTTCGAAGATAAGTATTACACGTAGTGTAAGTTGCATATTTTGTGGTATATTATAGTATTTAAACCATGGAACTCAAAATGTATTCAATATTCATAAATAAAATAAAAGCACTATCCTAGGTCAGCAATAATATTTGAGACTTTCAACTACGGAACCCTACACTGCGCGTGGCCCGACACGCACTTGGCCGGTTATTTGTACTATTATATATTTTGTGACACGTTGTCATTTTTGGAAATCAACTTTTGGGAAAACTTCATGATTTTAAATCTTCGTGTTATTAAATAACATGATTTACGCATAGTTAACGTAGCATAACGAACATAACGTAAGATAAAGTTAACGTTAACTTGATATACACTAGTGGTTCGCCCCGAACTGAGACCTCGCGGTAACGGTATCCCATGATTATTCATTCAATCGATACATGATAACCAAAACTGACATTATTATTATGCTCGTTTTCACCAAACATACCTAAATCATCCCCTAAGTAGGAGTCTCTTAACGTAGGTAGCTCCTAAATACAATCCTAAGTCCTAACATCCGTCCCAATATCCTTTTAGGTGTCCCGTACAGGATCGTGATAAATAAGTTGACAGAAAACATCAATCACCTAACTTATAGTAAAGGTTAGGGAACGTTAGTGAAAACATTGAATTATTTATTAAACATTGAATTATTTATTTATTATGTAGGTACTAAGGAGTGAAACCGGGTTACGGGCATCTGTACAAATCGTCATCTATCGACGCGAATAGAAAATATACAATATTTAACTAAAATTTAACTAGTGGTTCGCCCCGAACTGAGACCTCGCGGTAACGGTATCCCATGATTATTCATTCAATCGATACATGATAACCAAAACTGACATTATTATTATGCTCGTTTTCACCAAACATACCTAAATCATCCCCTAAGTAGGAGTCTCTTAACGTAGGTAGCTCCTAAATACAATCCTAAGTCCTAACATCCGTCCCAATATCCTTTTAGGTGTCCCGTACAGGATCGTGATAAATAAGTTGACAGAAAACATCAATCACCTAACTTATAGTAAAGGTTAGGGAACGTTAGTGAAAACATTGAATTATTTATTAAACATTGAATTATTTATTTATTATGTAGGTACTAAGGAGTGAAACCGGGTTACGGGCATCTGTACAAATCGTCATCTATCGACGCGAATAGAAAATATACAATATTTAACTAAAATTTAACTAAAAAATAATTTTAATTGAATAATATGGTACAAAAAAAAATTACAATACAATTATTGTATTAAAATAAGTAACTAAATAATAATGGTCGTAGTCGTAACTCGTAGTTCCATGGGAATAGCTACTGACTGCGCCATCTATTAGCATTATTGTGAAGCTATGTTGATGCTATATGAATTACTGATGTACATTAAAAATTAAATAATCTCGTTTCTTTATAATATTCATATAATTTTAGTATTTGTTGTTCAAGTACAGGATATAAGTGACCTAAAAACATAAAATCAGTTTGAAAATCCATAGCGGATTTTTCTAGAGAGCGTCTTCAAGCGAGCGTATAAAATCGCCACTTTGAAAGCCCCCCATTTCGTCAATTTTAAGGGAAAAATTAAAAAAAAAATATTTTTGTACTCAGTTCAAAATTATCTTTAAAATGATACGTAACAATTTTATGTAACGCGATATTTTTTTTTTTACTTCGCATTCGCTTCTATGAGAGCCCCCCTGAAATAAAGATTTTTATAACTTTTTAAGCCATTTTCGGCTGGAGGCCATCGGTTTACATATTATATCTAAATTTGAAGTAATTACGTTCAGTAATTCAAAAGTTATAAGGCTCTGACAGACGGACGGACGGACGGACGGACGGACGGACAAGTGCAAATCGCTCTAGTTAACTCAGAGACCTTCGCTTCGCTCGGTCGACAAAAACTTTAAAAAGAAAGTCACTAATTGGTAATTAATTATATTATAATAACTAATTACTATTTAATATAAAGGGACTGTCTTTCCTCTAGGGAGTCAAAAATTTTAAGACTGAAAAAAATTATATCTACGGCCAAGCAAACGGTTTGCTTTTTGTCCGGAGCGTAACCGTTTCTAATCAACCAATATGTTAACATGACATGATATTGTGACATTTTCATTGTAATGTAAAACTGTAATTACTATATATCCACTCGTATTTATATCACAAACGCCAAGAATAATAAATAATCGAAAGCATTTTGTAAAAGTTTATTTGAATAAAAAATTTCCTATTCTATAAACAATATAATATTAGGTATAATGTAAAATATACAAAATTCCAATAATAAATTATATTGAGATGCAAAACGTATAATATAAATAATAAGTGTGATACATAAACCAGAATTTATCTGGATTTAAGGATTACATAAAATGATATCCGTAGGTAATTAACATTATCAACTTTTACATTCAAATAGAGCTGATTTTTTCTGATTTTTTTCTTCATAATCAATCAATGAATCTTATGGAAATTAAAATATTATCATAGCTTTACAGTGATACACAATCAGTGTGGATTGATATATTGTTGTACATAATCTAACTTGAAACGATATTTAATTTTTCTCTTATATATTTATATATTTAAAATCATAAAGTAATTCTACTTTACCAAACTTACTTAAATTATTTAAATGTTAGAGGAAATGAAGTATATTATTAAATACTAGCTTTTACCCACGGCTTCGCTCACGTTAAATTCGATTTTTCAAACCCCTATTTTACTCCCTTAGGGGCTGAATTTTCAAAAATAGCTATTTTTATGCCAGACAGCTCGATCCGGCCAGTGGTTTCATCTGTGCGTTGATAGATCAGTCACTCAGTCAGTCACCTTTTCCTTTTATATTTTTAGATTTCTCGTATTTCCCAACCTTGCAGACACCTATGAAAATTTTATTTCATAAGTGTCTAGTCTAGGTGTGTGTGTTCATAGGAATGTGTGTGCAAAGGTCCGTATGGAATAAAACGACGAGCTTCTTGTCTCTTGTCGTGTAAACTAATTTTATTTCATCAGCATAAGCATCATTATTTTAGACTTTTATGAGGTCCCTGTCCCTGCCGCGCGGCCATTTTTGGTATTTAATCGACCGAGCGAAGCGAAGGTCTTTGAGTTAACTAGGGCGATTTGCACTTGTCCGTCCGTCCGTCCGTCCGTCCGTCCGTCTGTCAGAGCCTTATAACTTTTGAATTACTGAACGTAATTACTTCAAATTTAGATATAATATGTAAACCGATGGCCTCCAGCCGAAAATGGCTTAAAAAGTTATAAAAATCTTTATTTCAGGGGGGCTCTCATAGAAGCGAATGCGAAGTAAAAAAAAAATATCGCGTTACATAAAATTGTTACGTATCATTTTAAAGATAATTTTGAACTGAGTACAAAAATAATTTTTTTTTAATTTTTTCCTTAAAATTGACGAAATGGGGGGCTTTCAAAGTGGCGATTTTATACGCTCGCTTGAAGACGCTCTCTAGAAAAATCCGCTATGGATTTTCAAACTGATTTTATGTTTTTAGGTCACTTATATCCTGTACTTGAACAACAAATACTAAAATTATATGAATATTATAAAGAAACGAGATTATTTAATTTTTAATGGGCGTCAGTAATTCATATAGCATCAACATAGCTTCACAATAATGCTAATAGATGGCGCAGTCAGTAACTATTCCCATGGAACTACGAGTTAAATTCAATGTTTGATAAATAATTCAATGTTTTCACTAACGTTCCCTAACCTTTACGGGCTACCTATAAGTTAGGTGATTGATGTTTTCTGTCAACTTATTTATCACGATCCTGTACGGGACACCTAAAAGGATATTGGGACGGATGTTAGGACTTAGGATTGTATTTAGGAGCTACCTACGTTAAGAGACTCCTACTTAGGGGATGATTTAGGTATGTTTGGTGAAAACGGGCATAATAATAATGTCAGTTTTGGTTATCATGTATCGATTGAATGAATAATCATGGGATACCGTTACCGCGAGGTCTCAGTTCGGGGCGAACCACTAGTAATTTAGTTTTAAGAAAAATCACAATCACTGATAAATTATATGCTATAAGTTTTTGTAGCGCAATTCAAGTAATTTTTATAATTTTTTTGCAATCATTTGAAATAAGATAAAGTCAAGTTCTGCTGGAAAAATAATTATGTAACAATAAACTTCACATTTAAATCCCCAATCTACACGACATAAATATGGCTAAACAGATATAGACTCATAAAAGGTCCTTTTTATTGAAGCTCGACTAGATTATTGTCAAATGAATTATTATTATCAGTAACTAATTATTATTCATCAGTCCTACTTACCAGTCCGTACCTATAAAGTTTAAAAACATTTTTACTCTTGTTTTAATGATTGAGAGTTACTACTTCAGACTTTTTCAGCATTTAACTATGGTGATATAAGTCATTGACACATCCTTAGTCATTAATTATAGTCATGATAAGATATCCATTATATGGACAATTTAACAACAAACGCAAGACTAACAGTACAATGATAAACATTAATTAACTTGCATTTTGAATTCTTAGGCAACAACAAACTGACTAAATTATAATATTTATAGAGATCGCATGATCCAGTGGGCAAAAGGGCACAATTATATTTTGTAGTATACAATTTTATTTCCTTTAACCATGCTAATTCTCTCTATGTTCCGAAGTACCTACCATTGGAGTCATACCAACCATGTATTGGCTGAACTGAGCGAAGTTAATTATAATATTGTATTATGGGAGTACGTACCACGATAATTGTTTTTATAATGTCGATATTTCGATCCAGTGGCATGGACCGTGGTCACGACGGGACTCACGAACGACGGGTCACGTGGTCACGGGACGGGGCGGGACCGGATCGAAATATCGACATTATAATAACAATTATCGAGGTACGTACTCGTATAATACATTTTAATTATGTCATTGAACCACGAAATAAGTCTAAAATCTTGAGCAAAGTTAAGTTTTTGTTATAACGCAATAAGTATAGTGTGATAGTAAATATCACATCATCAGATGTATTTCTTTTAATCTTTGTTCCTATACGTTAGAATAACTACTGTATTGAAGTTTTTGTAATACCTAGGTCTACCAACGAAACTTTTTACTATGTCCTGCTTTCAAAGTTTATTTCAAGCTCCGCTGGCAGTTTAAACAAGGAATTCATAATATATATGGGGGCAATGGGCTGCGATGATTTTTCCATAAGAATGGCGTGGACATGGCCTCCCATAGTGGATAAGATTTTTTGTAGTTACTTATTCAAAAAATTTAACTGACCACCAAATAATGTACGGATCTTCACATATATAAGATTTCAAGATTACGTCTTTATTGTGGGGTTTAAAGTTTAAATATGGGGTCCGCAAAAAATAAACAACGAGTAGGTATGCATCTACATATTTGAATTTGCAATTGATATTATTTAACGCAGTCGGGCTTTTCTAGTTTTGTTTTGATAATTTGCGTATTTCAATAATATTTCAATTAATGTCAATCTCAACTCATAAAACCGGTTCACAAGGCACAAACAAAAGCTTGCGCCAACTGATAATTTCTCGTCCACGTCCATTTTTCACAAACGTTTGCGCAAACTTTTGTTTGTGCCGTGTGGTCCCGGCTTTTAAAATTGAGTTGGGAAAATCTATACTCATGAATTAGTACTGAAAGAATGTATGAGACAATACCTACACATAAACCGGTGGGTGGACCCAGAGTTTTGAAATTTGGAGAAAATTATTTCTATTATATTTTTTTTGGAATTCTATCCCTTAAAAAGATTGGTAAAGTTTGTTTGGAGAAACATTTTTGAACCTATAAATCCATGCGGACTAAGTCGTGGGCTATCAGCCAGTTGACACAGGGAAGCGTTTTATTAAAATAGTACTCAGTGTCATCAAAAGTTATTGTATGGAGTAAAAATAGAAGGCAATTGATTCTGTGTAAAAGGCCAGGTTCAGTTCCATAGCATCGAGCGCGGGCCGTGTTTGTTAGGCGGGACTCCCGCGCAGCGAACTGTAAACCTTTTGAGTCCAGTCGACCGCGTGCCTCCCTCGTACCACCCCCACCCCTCAGCCCAGCTGTAAATACCGGCCGCGGACACATCGTGCTGCCCCAACGCGTCGCCTAATGAAAATTCAATCTCTTTACTTTTTATACATACTGTTGACCGGCTTCGTCATAAATGGTCCATGGAAATATTCATTAACAGCTCCAGCGCTCGCCTTCACCTATCAAAATGTAATTGAGTATCACGATAAGCCAGGCTAATCGTCTATTTTTAATCGTTCATTTTTTAATTACGTCTTACTTCACGTGATTTACGATGTTTGAAAACATACGCGTCTATTAAATCTGAGTTCGATCGTTTTCTAGTAGGTACATAAGAGTAGTTTAAAATGAATAATTTAAATACGATCTATACCTACAAATAAAAAAATTAAATGTCCGTATGTGTTTCGAAATAACTACATCTTATTATACATTACTAGCTGATGCCCGCGACTTCGTCCACGTGGATTTAGTTTTTAAAATCCCTCGGGAACTCTTTGATTTTCCGGGATAAAAATTAGCATATGTCACTCTCCAAGTCCTCAACTATACCCATGCAAAAAATCACGTCGATCCGTAGCCCTGTTGCGACGTGATTGAAGGACAAATCAACAAATCAACAAACAAACACACTTTCGCATTTATAATATTAGTAAGGATTACCTACCTACCTCAATTTTGAACGACAGCAAAACTCATACACACATTCTTTTTCACGAGTTTTTGTGGGTCCAGGCTTATCTTCGGCACTGGAATTTGTATGGGATTTTCACCAAGTGAAAATAAAGGGTGAGGGTAAGTAGAGCTTCACACAAGGTGTAATCTGGGCTATATTTCAAAAATAAAAAATTGTTGATAACTTGATATTACTTACTTTTAATACAGCCTAGCCGCCGATCTTGACGAAAGACAGAGATAGTACTATAGAACTTGCATCTCGGAGAAATAAATACATTTATGCTACTTATCCTATGGTGGAATAATATGGAAAACCCAAGAGTTCCCACGATTTTTTTAAAACTCAATATCTCTGGTATCAACTGGTCTTATAATAAAGCTAAGCTGAATACTACCAACAGATTAGATATTATAGACACGTACCTACTCATCACGTGCTCATAACTATTTTTAGCTTTGCTTTTATGAGGGAAATAAAGTTAAGATATCCAGTAGGTAGATACTCACCTGGGCACCTACAGTAGAAGTGAATGTAAATGACTTTATTGAAAACTGTTTTTATTATCATAATAAAAAGATTATTTCGTAGAATTGTGATTATGAAATCTGATATTAACAGGAACTTAAGAAATAAGGAAATTCCGAAAAATCTGTAAATTAATACTTAGGTGTACCACAGAATATAAGGACAGTAATAATACCTACCTTGTTTCAAATCAACATCCAACTTTACTTGCTCTCAAAGCTTGCTCTTAAAAACACATTGAAAACGTGGTATGCCAGCAAAAACGACTTTGTATTATCAAGCTACTTTTTATATCATGATGCTTTACGTAAAATTACCATTTAAAACGTGAAATGAAACGTGAAAACGTGAAATTAACATTAATTTGAAATCTGACAGTAACACTGAGTAGACACAGTTTTCATTAAATTTAAATTTACTCTAATTTGAAATCTTACAGAAACAATTAGTAGTCTTAACTGTTCTAAATGGGACGAATAAAGTTATAGGGATCATTCTCTTGGTGGCGTGTGACCTTTAGGGCCAAAATCGTAATCACGGTGGAGTCTGTTTACTAAACGTTACTACTTACTTACGTTCTTACGTTCCCTCAAATATGGTCGAGCGAAGCAACGGCTGGATCATGTGTCATGCTCATGAACGGGTTCCGCCGGCGGGAATGGGGCTACTTTATGTCTGCCCGTCTTAACATGAATTGAATTGAAGTACTTTTTTTTTGGAACTTCCCCTCATTGTGGAAATATTATATTTTATTCTAACAAAGTTGCATAGGTTAAAATCGGCTTGGCATCCAGCTGCCCAAAAGATAGTACAAAAAACTTATTACAATGTAATAGCTTCATAATAATATTGTAAAATGATTATTTTGAAAAGAGCAACTGCTGAGTTTCTTGCTGGCTCTTCTCAGCAGAATCCGCTTTCCGAACCGGTGGTAGAGTCATGACTTGTCATAAGAGCCACAGGTTGGCCTAATTGAAATAAATAATTTTGAATTTTGAATTTTTAAAAGTAGATCCTGAGCCATCATGGAAAATACTATACTAGAAAAGAATAAACCTTTATCCTTTGAGTAATAATTGCTGGTTTACTACTCAAAGCCTTTATCAAAAAATTAACGTTTAAGAAGTGCTTTCAAATACTACAAAAACTAGTAGGTAATGCGTAGTCAAAACTCTGCTGACTTTGTAGCTTTTCACAAACGTATGGGAGTTTTTCTTCTCTCGTTGAAAAAGGACGGCCGAAATTTTTGTTTCGAGACCACTGCAACGCCGTAATGGGATTATAGTGAAATACAGGGTGGTGTCAATCGGGAGAAACAAGCGAATAATGAAGTTATTAATCCGATTTTGTCCGGCTTTCCATGTTCACGCAAAATTTTTAGCTCTGGTTTACGGTGTGAATATCGTGCAAGTCTATTTGAATACAACATTGCTGCACTAAGTAATAAAGACATTTTTGTTTACAGGACTCTACAGAGAGACTGCCGAAGCTTATCTTAAGTAATAAGGACGATTATGGTTATCTTCCTACGCCATTATGTAAGTAAGAACCTTCCTGCTACGTACCTACATTAGAAAAAAAAATAATTTCATTCTTTGAATCGATTCGATCGATTTCAAATCATTTTCAATAATGTCATACGTAAGTATATTATTAGGGAGATTATAATATTATTGTAAACTAGCTGATGCCCGCGACTTTGTCCGCGTGTATTTAGTTTTTAAAGTCCCTCGGGAACTCCTTGATTTTCCGGGATAAAAAGTAGCCTAGATGTTGACCCGAGTAATAAGCTACCACGGTATAAAATTTTGTAGAAATCTGTGCGGTAGTTTTTAGAAAGAAGGACAAACAAACAGACAAACAGACAAAAATTAAATAAAAATCTGTTTTGGGCTCAGTATCGATAGTAAAGCATCCCCCAATTAAAATTTTCAAAATATATTAAATGTACAGAAATCTTCCAGTTACAGTTTTATTATATGTACCTATAGATAACTTTATTTCATGAAAAATAAATTTAATCTTTTGTTGTGTGCGACTCAGGTACGTACTACGTATCCAATTAGCACACTAAAATTATGTCGTTAAACCAAGAATTGAGTCTAAATTATTTAGTTTATTTTTTGAGTTTTTTATTGTCTACGTATCACTTAATATTTTTGTATTATGGCTGTTTGACTTACTTACTCTGTCTCTGAAATAAACATGATACAGGGGTGGGATTGTCTAAAAGTTATTCCATTGATCGTATTCGATGACATTAGTGTCAAAGTAAAATAAACCATAACAGCATTGAATTGGAGCTCAATATCCTGTATGCATTCTTATATTACGTTTTTACGTATATGATACGCTCCATATTAAAATCGGTTGTACTGAATTTGTGACTTTAAATTTTTACTATTAAGGATTATTTTACTTTCATGTGGCAGAATACGATCAATGGAATAACTTTTAGACAATCGCACCCCAGTTCAATAGAGAAATTAATTTATTTTGTGTCTTGTTGCTAAAGCTTACGAAAACACACCGAGTCCGCTTTCGTACAATGGAAATGGAAATGGGAACATCTATGGAAACTTTAGAAATGGAGACATCAAATCTCTTAGTAAGTATAATTGCTTATTTGACTACATAAACAAATATAGAAAAACCTTATCATGTTTTTTTTAAATAGGCATTAGTGTATATCATTATCATCATCATGAACAACCCATCAACATCTCACTACTGAGCGCAGGTCTCCTCTCAGAGAAGGGTTATAAGGCCATAGTCCACCACGCTGGCCCAATAAGCATCAAGCACTGCAAGTAGCAGTCATAGCCTAGTGGCTAGGACTGCGGTCTCCTGTGATGTAACGAAAATAATTACATTAATTGTCTTAATTTTTTCTTTTCTATTATTCGAATAATGTTAGCAGCGCCATCTCGTGAAAGATGAGACGTTAAATACCAAAATTCAATGTTGATACAGTCGCGCCATCTAGTTGTCGTTTGGAGATAAAGTATTCCATCAAAAATTAAAGGAGTTGAAAATATCATAGATTATAATTTTTATATATATAGAAATAAAAACTTAGCTAAACTTAACAAAACCTTTATTCTTTCTTTATTTCGACGAGAAGGAGGCCTGAATGAAATAAAAGGCCAAGCTAGCATTTGAAGCTTAGGAAAATTCATCATTACAAAATAGGGTTGTAGAACCCCTACTACATGTCAACATCGGCTTTGAATAGTTCCAGTGGTAATGGACAACGCTAGATTCAGGTGAAATGTTTAAATATTATTGACTAAAGTTAAGTGGAGTGAATTCACCGGAACATTTATAAATTTAGACTTGGTTTATCCGAGCAAGCTATACTTGCTGTCAAATTTGGTTATATATGTGAACTAAAGGTGACCTCTAGAATAAGTGGTAACTGGTATCTGTGCATACCACACTATGTGTATATTAAGATAGATTGTAAAAGGATTTATAGTCGCTAATGTCTAACAGAGTTTAGTAACTAATATAAGTATGAGCAACCAACGGTATCTATTTTATTTCATTTGAGTCCACATAGGGAGGGTTCAACTCCATGTCAAATTTTTGTGCCTTGTGACTTACCTGTTGTGAAGTGTTTAGAACCCACGTTACAAAAGAGTCTCACACATAAAATTTATCACCACAAGTCAGCGGTAAGGAACAAGGTTACAAATGGCGCCCTTGGGAATTGATTTAATATTTTTTTTGGAACAATAACAGTTGTTTTAAATAGTTTTCTTTTAACCTGCAGATAGAACCCTGAAGATAGTTACAGTGTATACTCATTAAGTATTCAAGTGAATAATTAGTACATACAGGTTGATTCTTGTTTATATGATTGAAATATTGCATTTTATGTATTGCTGTTGTGATTTTATAAGAATTGTGAAACATCTACTAAATAAATAGACTTTATATAGTAAAATATACTAATACTTAATATTGTACAGTAGTGTAGTATACATATTTGATGTGGAGTTGAAGTTAATTATAATTGAAATGAGAATTACTTGTTTAAATTAATAATGAATAGAAATTCAATTAAATTCAGTTTAAATATCGTTGGTTGTTAGGAACATTTATCCTAAGTGTTAGGGAATACAATTAAAATACAAGTACAGTTTAGTAGGTATTGAAAAAATTGTATTATAATAATAGACTATTTAATTAAAGTTTGGCTTGCGAGTATAAACCAATTATCTTAGTAAAACGAAATGGAAAGAGTTATACAGTTTCACTCCTTGAGGAAAGATGAACTGACTTATGAGGTTAGCATTAGGTCGGAGACACCAGCTTCCACAACTGATGGTCTTAGACGACAACTTCGGAAACTAATGATAGAATGTCCCTCAGACGCAATATTTGAAACCGATTTTAGTACAGAATCAGAACTAGAAATTATTTCAGAAAAATTAACCGACTTAACCACAATTTTGGATAAATGGGAGAAATGTAAAGCAAAAACTTCACTTTCTCGAGCTAAAGCCCTAGGTTACCACCTGTTCTTTAGACTGTCACGTGTCCAAGTTTTAGGTAAAGATAGTATCACAAAGAAAGCGGAACTTAGTAAAAATTTAGAAAAATTATTAGGTAAATTTGAAAATTTGTCGTCTTCATCAAGTGTTAAGCAGTCAATGGAGGTGATTACAGATACTGACCCGGTGCAAGCCGTAAATATAGAATGCTTAGGGGATAAAAATATTTCTAAATGGAACGTAAAATTTAATGGAACTTCTGATGCTAGATCCTTCATCGAGCGTGTCGAAGAATTGAAATGTTGCTATGGTGTTACAGAATCAAAACTATTTAACTCGGCAGCTCAACTATTTTCTGAGCAAGCTCTCTTATGGTTTAGGGGTATCAAAGATCAAGTGTCGTCCTGGCAGGAATTAAAATCTTTAATTTTAACAGAATTTGATCCAGTTGATTATGACTACAGACTGAAGGGTGAAATTCGATCAAGAACTCAAGGCATAGATGAGCCCGTGCACATTTATTTTTCCATCATGTCGTGCTTATTTAGTAGATTGAAGGAGTCGTTACCTGAAGAGGAAAAGTTAAAAATCCTATTACACAATATTAGGCCCTCCTTTTCACAACAATTAGCCTTGGTCGAAATCAAAACAGTTACAGAATTAAAAGAAAAGTGCAAGTTATTAGAGTCAGCAGCTCAAAGAGCAAATCTATTTTCAGAACCATTGAAACCTAACAGTAGTATACTTAGTGCAGAATTTAGTTATAAACAGAAAAATAAACAGATTGCCGGAATAGAAAATAAAAAGAAAGAAAATAATTCAGAAAATACTTTGGCTAGTAAAAATAAAATTGCTGCAATTAATCAACCCCAATATTCAGGGAACAATAATTATCATTCAAAATTTAAACCAAAATATTCAAAGAATAATTATCATTCAAACAATAAACCCCAGCATTCAGGGAATAATTATTATGCAAACAATAAACAAAAGTTATTTCCCAGGTATCAAAATCACACATATAACAGGAATTATAGTTCAAATTATTCAAATGCCCAACAATTTAACAAATTCAATAAAGGACAGAGTAATTATTATGAGAAAAATAACTCAAATCAAAGACAAAAACATTGTTACACTTGTCAAAACCCTGGGTTTACTAAACGAACATGCCCAAAGTGTAATAATATACAACAAAAGGAAGGTCAGCAAATAGTAGATCCAAAAAACTAATACAGCCGAATTGTAGCACAAATCCGGGAAAATATGAAAAATTAATACAAAAATTTTATAATTTAGAGTCTATAGCTACAATTCGATTTACAGCAAAAAAGGACGATATTAGGCCATATTTAAAAGTTAATATAAATAACCGAGAAATAGTAGGGTTATTAGATTCTGGTGCATGCATTTCAATCTTAGGCAACAACTGTCATAAATATTTCATAGATTGGGGTTATCAATTTAATAGTTGTTTAGATAATTCATGTAGTGTTGCAAACGGTGTAAAGTAAGAATCATTAGGTCACATGTTTATACCGGTAACATTTAATAACAAAACTTGTGTTATAAAGTTTTATGTTATGCCAACCATTGTGTCAGATGTAATATTTGGGTGTGACTTTTGGAAATCATTTAATTTGGCTCCTGAAATATTCAAAAGCATCGATTATATAAATCCACCAGTAAGTTTCTGTGAGTCAATTTCAAAAAATAAAATAAGTAGTATACAACCATTCGATTCCCTAACTCTAGATCAACAAGGTATAGCGCAAGCAATAATTGGAAAATACAAAGATATTTCTTTTGAAAACAAAGGTTTAGGTAGGACACACCTAGTAGAACATGTAATAAACACTGGAAATTCCCCTCCAATACGGGTGAAACAATATCCTCTTTCACCTGAGAAGAAAATTGCTTTGCAAAGTGAATTAGATAGAATGCTAAAATTAGATGTAGTAGCACCTAGCGAAAGCCCATGGAATAATCCTGCAATATTAGTAAAGAAATCAAACGGTGATTGGCGATTTTGCCTAGACTGTAGAAAATTAAATGCCATTACAAAAGGAGATTCGTATTCTATCCCATATATTCCACAGATATTAGATAGTCTTAAGGAGGCCAAATTTCTCTCAACAATAGATTTATCCTCTTCTTTCTGGCAAATTCCTTTGTCAGAGACTTCACAAGAAAAAACCAGTTTTACTGTACCAGGCCGTGGTTTATATAAATTCAAAGTTATGCCATTTGGATTATGTAGTGCTCCAGCCAGACAGCAACGTTTGATGGACTTATTAATAAATCAGAATTTCTGTAACGATATAGAAAATGGAAAAGTGTTTTGCTATATAGATGATATAGTGATTTGTTCGTCGGATTTTTCCACACATTTGTTGTTGCTAAATCGTGTGCTTGAAAAACTTAAAATGGCCAACCTTACAGTATCATTCGAGAAATGTAATTTCTTTAGAAATTCTATTAAATATTTAGGCTATGTGGTCGATGAACATGGATTAAGAACAGACCCCGAAAAGATTTCAGCTATCTTAAACTTTCCAACACCTGCGTCTGCACATGAAGTTAAGGTATTTTTAGGGACGTGCTCATGGTATCGTAGGTTCATTAGAAATTTTTCCACTATAGCGGCACCTTTAAATAAATTAACGAGTCGTGGCAAGAATGCACCTAAGTTTGAATGGAGCGAAGTAGCAGAGCAATCATTCACCACACTCAAAAATGCATTGGTTTCCGCGCCTATTTTAGCAGTTCCTGATTTTGATAAACCATTTGTCGTTCACTGTGACGCGTCAGCGTATGGTATTGGGGGTATGTTGTCACAAGAAATAGAAGGTCATGATCATCCAATAGCGTATGTTAGTAGAGCCCTGAATAAATCTGAAAGAAACTACAGTGCGACAGAAAGGGAGGCCCTAGCAGTTATCTTTGCTGTGGAAAAGTTTCAAGCATATTTAGGCTCGCGTAAATTTAAAATTATAACAGATCATTCATCTCTTAAATGGTTTTTAAATCTAGAAAATCCTTCTGGCAGATTAGCCCGTTGGGGATGTAGACTGTCTCAATATAATTTCGAGATCGAGCATCGGAAAGGCTCCGAAAATGTGGTGCCTGACGCGTTATCGCGATTATTGAAAATAGATGCAATTCATGCAACTCCACTACCGACATCAAATGAGAGAGATGAGTGGTATGAAAGGATATTTAACGGGTGCAAACAAAATCCAACACATTTTCCAAATTTCATGGTAAAAGATGACAAATTATATAGATATAGTAAAGGTAAATATAAATTGTTGAGCGAATTTGATTGGAAAGAAGTAGTGAGAAAAGATATGAGAGTAAATATTATTAAAGAAAATCATTGTGAACCTACAGCGGGACACTTTGGTGTTTTCAAAACTCATAGACGTATTTGTCTACGATATTATTGGCCAGGCATGTACAAAGACATAATGGAATTTATAAAAAACTGTGATATTTGTAGGGCATATAAGCACTCAACGCAGGCAACGTCAGGGTTAATGGGAAAACTAAAGATATGCTCTAGACCTTTCCAGGTAGTGTCGTTGGATATAGTTGGTCCATTGCCACGATCCCGGTCAGGATATTCTTACCTATTAGTAGTTACATGTTGCTTTTCAAAGTACACTCTCATGTTCCCATTGCGTCGTGCTACTGCCGCCCTTATAGCGAAAAATTTTGAAAACTATGTAATTCTAGCCCATGGGGTTCCGGAGACTGTAATTCTCGATAATGCCAGTCACATGACAGGTTCAGAACTAAAGAACTTATTCTCTCGCAATAACATTCCTAAATTGCACTACTGTCCGAGGTACGCTCCTCAAATTAATTTAGTAGAGCGTTATAACAAAACAATAATAACAGCTGTCGCCTCGTATGTTCAAGAAAATCATCGCTCATGGGATGAAAACCTATCAAAAATTCAGTTTGCAATTAATAGCGCTATAAATGAGTCGACGGGATTTTCCCCATTCTTCTTAGTACATGCTAGAGAACCAATAATAAATGGAAATTTTTATAAAGATACAGAGCGCGAATACGAGGTTGGCATGCCTCGTGATAATAACGCGGGGGAATTTGGAAATTTAAATCAGATTTTCAATAAAGTTAGGGAACACTTATGGCAAGCACATGCTAAAAATGCGTCGCATTACAATATGAGACGTAGAGATGCAAGATATAAGGTAGGAGATGTAGTTTGGAAAACTACGCATATACAAAGCGATGCCCAAAAGTTTAAAATGGCTAAATTAGCCCCAAAATTTGAGAAATGTAAAGTTAGTAAGGTACTATCTCCATTAGTATATGAGCTAGAAGCAATGGATGGGCATCTTTTAGGGTCTTGGCATATTAAAGATATAAAGGCTTAACAGACGGTAGGTACTCATAAAATATCAACCTGAATAAGTGTATAATTAAAACAAAAAATAAAATAATTAATTACACACATAAATGACAAGTCCGTGGTTGACATTAATATAAATGTCTACTACTAGTTTAATAGAGGAAGCATGAATGGAAGGAATGAAAGAGGATGTCGGTACGAATTTGCATGGGTTGATCGATCCAGATTGTAGTGAGACTGCCACATAGATAAGCTACATTATATAAATATTCTTAAATCGTTGAAAAAAAGGTTATATCACATTATACATATTATAAAGGATTTTTTTTTCTCACAGTCTAATGAGAGCTGTTGGATTTAGTTTTCTTTGTTATGTTATCACATACATGAAAAGTAGGTTGCAAAATAATGCTATGAAAGTCATATCTATCAATATAATTAGCGATGCTGTTTTGTGCTATATAGATGCACTTTTTGTTTTAACATTCCGTAGGCCTAGATGCATTGTAACCAGTATGCCTGATTACAATGATGCCAAGGAACCAGTAGGAGTTTAAGTGATATATATTATAAGTAGTAGTTTAACATTAATTGTTAGGAAATAGGTACAGGTCAGTTCACAAAAGAATTCCATGGTATAAAATAGTTTTTTTTGTGTTGTAAATATTGTAAATTAGTTAAGGTTGCTCATGTAGGTTAATTACTATACCTGTCAGCTCATTGTATCTGCAAGTAGCAGTATTATAAGTATCCCTCCATATTTCTAATTGCTAGCAGTATTACTTTAATATATTTTTTTATGCCATTTTGGTATCGCTGAGGGCAGCGAGCGGTTCAACCCTGTTGAACCTTTTCCGTTGGAAGGAGGGTATTGTAACGAAAATAATTACATTAATTGTCTTAATTTTTTCTTTTCTATTATTCGAATAATGTTAGCAGCGCCATCTCGTGAAAGATGAGACGTTAAATACCAAAATTCAATGTTGATACAGTCGCGCCATCTAGTTGTCGTTTGGAGATAAAGTATTCCATCAAAAATTAAAGGAGTTGAAAATATCATAGATTATAATTTTTATATATATAGAAATAAAAACTTAGCTAAACTTAACAAAACCTTTATTCTTTCTTTATTTCGACGAGAAGGAGGCCTGAATGAAATAAAAGGCCAAGCTAGCATTTGAAGCTTAGGAAAATTCATCATTACAAAATAGGGTTGTAGAACCCCTACTACATGTCAACATCGGCTTTGAATAGTTCCAGTGGTAATGGACAACGCTAGATTCAGGTGAAATGTTTAAATATTATTGACTAAAGTTAAGTGGAGTGAATTCACCGGAACATTTATAAATTTAGACTTGGTTTATCCGAGCAAGCTATACTTTACTCACGACTCAAATGAAATAAAATAGATACCGTTGGTTGCTCATACTTATATTAGTTACTAAACTCTGTTAGACATTAGCGACTATAAATCCTTTTACAATCTATCTTAATATACACATAGTGTGGTATGCACAGATACCAGTTACCACTTATTCTAGAGGTCACCTTTAGTTCACATATATAACCAAATTTGACAGCAAGTATAGCTTGCTCGGATAAACCAAGTCTAAATTTATAAATGTTCCAGTGAATTCACTCCACTTAACTTTAGTCAATAATATTTAAACATTTCACCTGAATCTAGCGTTGTCCATTACCACTGGAACTATTCAAAGCCGATGTTGACATGTAGTAGGGGTTCTACAACCCTATTTTGTAATGATGAATTTTCCTAAGCTTCAAATGCTAGCTTGGCCTTTTATTTCATTCAGGCCTCCTTCTCGTCGAAATAAAGAAAGAATAAAGGTTTTGTTAAGTTTAGCTAAGTTTTTATTTCTATATATATAAAAATTATAATCTATGATATTTTCAACTCCTTTAATTTTTGATGGAATACTTTATCTCCAAACGACAACTAGATGGCGCGACTATATTAACATTGAATTTTGGTATTTAACGTCTCATCTTTCACGAGATGGCGCTGCTAACATTATTCGAATAATAGAAAAGAAAAAATTAAGACAATTAATGTAATTATTTTCGTTACAGTGGGGGGTCACAGGTTCGAACATGGGCTCTGACTTTTCGAAGCTATGTGCGTTTAAGCAATTAAATATTTACATGCTACAACGGCGAAGAAATATCGTGAGAAAACCTGCACCCCTGTGTGTTCTCCATAATTTTCTCAAAGGTGTCAAAATCTACCAATTCTTAGTGCATACATTAATATATAAAAATTATATAAAAAAAACCGACTTCAAACTCCACTACGAAGTAAAAAAGAGTTCCCTTGATTTCTACAGGATCTCATCATCAGATCCTAACCTGATGACTATGGGACCACCTGGGAAGTATTTCAAACAAAAGAAAAATTTTCCAAATCGGTTCATGCGTCTTAAATGTAATCGGGGAGCATCCTACTAATATTATAAATGCGAAAGTTTGTGAGGATGGATGAATGTTTGTTACTCTTTCACGCCACAATGAATGAACCGATTTTACTGAAATTTGGAATGGAGATAGCTCGTAACCAGGATTAACAGTTAGGCTTCTTTTTTTAGGCTTATTATCTCGAAAAATTACAGAATTCTCGCAGGAATTAAAAAAAACCTTAATCTATATGGACGAAGTCGCGGGCATCATCTGGTATTATATTATAAAAAAAAGCTTCCAACGAATTAAGAACCTCCTCCTTTTTTGAAGTCAGTTAAAAAGATGTATTCAAATTCCATCATATGGTGGGATCTCGAATTTTCCTGAAGCGAAACATTTTGGATTGGATTGGATTCAAATTTAAGAATGTTTCTAGGTAGCTATCGCTTAAATACGCCAACCGAGATGCGTGGCGGCACAACCCCGCGCAAGAGATCAGTGGCGACGATGGATGCTCAGTCCATTCGCTCTGTGGAGACACAAGCGCCGCCGCCCACTACTCCAGAAGAGAACGCCCGACTCACCGTGTAAGTACGCATATTATGTTGCGATTTACCTAAAAAGTTTTTAAGCGCGCAATAAATAATATAGCGAAGCCACCGAAGCGCCTTGAAAACTTGTCCTTGATACATATTTTTATGACAAGCGAAACTACCTACTGTGGGATTGTCTAAAAATGACTGCTACAGTGGACAATCGCAATTGCTTCTGACTGGCTGGTACTCGCTTGCTCGCCTAAACTGCATTGATGTAACAGAACGCCTTAAGCGATTGCGAGCATAAGCCTTAGGCGATTGCGATCGTCACGAGTATTGATTTTAAATCGCTATCTCACGCGATCTTAGCAACGAGCTCTAAGCGCAATAACAAAATATTTAACTAAGCCGAACGAAGAGATCTGACTGCTGTCTGAGTCTTTTTTCATTTTCTTCTTCTCCATTTATGATTTTTTTTTCATCAGGCGACATTGTTTTAATATCGGAATTAAATTCGATAACTCTTATAATAAGAAAGTACCCGCCTGAGCATTATTTCTCCCTTCATCCCTTTTTCATCCGGTATTGGGATTGAAAACTATTCTAGGTTCTTTGTCTTTCCACTTATCATTTCCATTTTGTATACTCATGGAATTTTATTTATTTTTCAGAAAATATCTTACGTTGATGTTAAGCTGTATGTACGCAGTATTATTAGTGACACTTGGTTTCATAGTTTACCTCACGGATCCATTTCTTCGTGATATATCTATATCACCGGTAATAATTGCTTATTATTGATTAATTCTAAGTAGGTAAATAATATTAAGACTCGAAAGTTTCAGCTTTTATTAAGTACTTCCTTTAAAATTTTCTACGGCCTCTCGGGCCATTAGTACAGTGAAAAAAAGTTTAAGATATAAATGCTTCAATTATTTACAGATATACTCACTGGTACTTCTTGGAATCGGATTTCTCTATCATATTTACTTGGTAGCAGATATCACAAGATATAAAAAGATAGCAGTGAAAAACCAAAAGATCAAAGGCCTTCATGATAAAAATATTCAAGATTTTTTCAGAAAACAAGAGGTAAGAGTTTCACAATATCTAGTTAATTATTCTTCTAAATTACGTCAATAATCGTAATCTTTGAAGCTTGTAATTTACCAACTTTTTAAATTAATGAGAAAATAGCAGGATAGCTATGTATGTCTACCGAACTTTGAAAGGGTTACTGCCATTAACTAATTACCATGAAATCTGCTGTCATAAACGTGCTATATAATAATTTAATATAAAAAATTATTTTTTTTAAACCGCCTTCAAACGCCCGCGCCACTACAAAGTATATAATTTATTGTTGATATTTTAAAAACCACTCAACCGATTTCGATAACATTTCGATGGGACCACCTGGGAAGTATAGTCTTTGAAAAAAAAAGAATTTTCCAAATCGGTTTAGGCGTCTGCGAGTAATCGGTGAACATACATAAAAAAAGATTCCGACGAATTAAGAACCTCCTCCTTTTTTGAAGTCGGTTAAAAATTAACTTGATTGTGAATTTGTGTATGTTTCATATGGCCTCAAAACTAGCTAGACCGATTTTGATGAAAGTTTCAGACAATCTTCCGATTAGCCCAACAGATGATCCAGTGAAATTTGGTAGCTAACGGTAAACATATTTTTTTATCTTATTGTTATTGGCTATAGATAAAATTAGAGCGACCCGTGTGAAGCCGGGGCGGCTCGCTAGTTTGCATATATCAACGAAGCGTTATGAGGACTCTTAGAGTAGTCCTTTTTTAAATCTACACTTAGGAGACCCTTAAATAACGATTAGCGACTCTTAAGTGCGGCAGTTAGTGGCATATTAGAGTTTCTCTATAACTTCACTTTAATTTATATAGTACTTAACTACTTAGTAGTAAGTAGATATTATCTTAAAAATTAAATTACTGACGAACTTTCTAAAATTGTAGGAGGAATATGGCTACAGTCCCGGTGAGGGTACTCCCGGTAGTACGGCGTCACAAGCGTTTCCCTCCGCGGCGCTGCTGCCCATGAATCACGACTATTGTTTCAGCCACGGACGGCATTCGGGCAGCTTTTACCTGAAACTGGGAGCTGCTGGTAAGACTTCTAAGTTTTAGGTCTCAATACTCACAGAGGCTCTATTTCTAAAGATCGTCGCTCACTTTTCAACTAGCCACCGCCTCGCCCCGTGCGGTCTAGATTTCTTATATATGGACTTCCATACACGGCGAGCGTCTATCTGAATTTGGGGTCTACAGCTCGACAGCCGTAAGGTAGCCAGTTGAAATTTTCGCAGTATACAAATGGTCTCTATCGTACTTAGATACCTATATAAAAATCGGCCAAGTGCGAGTCGGGCCTCGCTCTTTTAGGGTTCCGTTAAAAAAAATTAAATTAAAAGATTTCCATCTACCCACCTACCCATTTTAATTTAATTTTTTTAATTTAATTTAATTTTTATTATTTGTTGTTATAGCGGCAATAGAAATGCATAATATGTAATTTCATCTGTCTATCTATTACGGTTTACGAGATACAGCCCGCTGACAGACGGACGGACGGACGGACAGCGTAGGCTTAGTAGTAGGGTTCCGTTGGTACCCTTTGGGTACGGAACCCTAAAAATGGTCTTCGAAAATAATAAAAATTAAACCGAGTCCTCGTACAAAAACCCTTAAAACAAAAAAATAAATTGTCAGTCATAGAGTGCCGATAAAAAAAAAATAAAAAAAAAATTTAAAAAAATTAAAAATAAATAAATATAAATAAAATAAATATAAAAATAAATAAAAATAATTAAAAATAAGCGCACTGTCACGTTTCGTCAGTAAGATTTGAACCTGCGACATCATACATTAAACGGTAAGGAAGGCGGCTGCTTGCCGACTGCGCTGTACAAGTTTGCTTGAGAACCTCTAAAATGTTGAACGCTTACTGAAATCTCCAGGTGATGGTGACGATGTTGACGGTGACGATTTCGCGAAATCCATGTTTTTTCTCACCCAAAAAAGTGCTCAACGTGCCTAAAGAAGTTTGCTCTTCAATTACATCATGACTTGTTAATTGTTGAATTCCTATCAGTATATCTCGCTTTAAACAGTGCAAGCTCTCTATCATAGTTGAAGAAATGAGGAGATGCGTAAGAAGGGATCTCTTCATGTGGCCGAGCGAGCGCTTCGAATATTTGCAGTTATCTTATGAAGTTATTAATAAGAAGTGAAAATTAAGCGAATCATAGTACAAAAGCAAACCATAATAAGTATTATTTATTAGTGTGATTAATTATGTATCAGATGCTAGCAGCGTGTGATAAAACCGTGTTTCTATATTCCAGGTTTCGCACTAGGTCACTTGATCCACTCCGTCCTGCAGATAACCGTCCAAGTCGGCTATCTCGTAGACGATGACATTAGCAACGATGACTGCTTAGATTATCCGCAATTTGCTTACGACATCGCAAGTCCACTGTACTGCTTTATACAGCTATACTTCATCTTCAAATATTCTAATGTCCACATATTAAAAGCACAGGTATGTACCTACTTACCTATTAAATATTATGTGAGTTTTAAGCACTCTTGCTTTAACGGTGAAGGAACCTGCACGCCCGAGAGTCCTCCATAATGTTGTATCGAAGTGGTATCTATTCGCACTTGGCCAGCGTGGTAAGAAACCTTTCTTATTCTGAAAGGAGACCTATAGTGCGCGCGTTAACAACTAGTCTAGTCAACAAGTGCCTTTTTGGTCAACTTTTTTCAGCAGTCTCCGAAAATTATGATTGAGGTGTCATTCGATTCGGAATGGCATCTAGATAGTTTTCGAAAAACAATGAAGTTCCGCAAATAAAAATTACAAAAGTTATTAACAATTAACTAAAAAAAAAAAGGGGGTTTAGTTTTTTGCAAATATCTCATAAACTAATAAAGATTTTTCAAATTTGAAAAAAGATTCAGAAAAAAGAGGAAATTTCCTAAAAAAAATTCCGACTCGGAATTGTAGGACTAATATTTATAATTTTCCCAGAGGGTTGAAAATACGCCCGAAAACGGGTACTCCGGCTTGCTTTTTAGGGTTCCGTACCCAAAGGGTACCAACGGGACCCTATTACTAAGCCTACGCTGTCCGTCCGTCCGTCCGTCCGTCCGTCCGTCTGTCAGAGGGCTATATCTCGTAAACCGTAATAGATAGACAGATGAAATTTTCACATATTATGTATTTCTATTGCCGCTATAACAACAAATAATAAAAATTAAATTTAATTAAAAAAATTAAATTAAAATGGGTAGGTGGGTAGATGGAAATTTTTTAATTTAATTTTTTTAACGGAACCCTAAAAGAGCGAGGCCCGACTCGCACTTGGCCGATTTTTTTTTTTCATTTTTTTTTAATAATCCGGCGATCAAAAATGTTTATCGCGATTTTTCAATTAATTATCCATTAATTAATTAACAATTTTTTGTAGCACGTACATCAACATTGAAAGTACGATAGTTGTTAAACTATTAACCTGGGATTTTTTTCCTTTTATGGAGCTATCATACAAAGGCTATAGAAAAGATTCCCGTTGGAAAAATTAAAAAATTGTTAATTTTCATTTTGTAATTAACAATTTACTAAGGTGAAAAATTATAAAGCTTTATTAAACATTGAAATTTGTTAATATGGGATAAAAATTATTAAAAATCATTTTTAAGTAGCTTATGATCATAAGAAAACGGACCAATAGCAATATTATAAAAAAATATTTTTTTCAATGTTTAATCGAGGTTGATAATTTTTAACTTAAGTAAATTGTTAATAACAAAGTGAAAATTAACAATTTTTTAATTTTTCCAACGGAAATCTTTTCTATAGCCTTTGTATGATAGCTCCATAAAAGGAAAAAAATTCCACGTTAATAGCTTAACAACTATCGTACTTTCAATGTTGATGTTCGTGCTACAAAAAATTGTTAATTAATTAATGGATAATTAATTGAAAAATCGCGATAAAAATTTTTGATGGCCGGATTATTGTTTATTGATCCGTCTTGTAGGCACCTGAATTTTTTCAATTTTTAATTTTTATATTTAATAAGTTTAAATAATATTTATTCATTAAAGGTCCGAAGGAGGCGTGGCTTGCGCAAGCCGGAGTACCCGTTTTCGGGCGTATTTTCAACCCTCTGGGAAAATTATAAATATTAGTCCTACAATTCCGAGAGTCAAAATTTTTTTTAGGAAATTTCCTCCTCTTTCTGAATCTTTTTTCAAATTTGAAAAATCTTTATTAGTTTATGAGATATTTGCAAAAAACTAAACCCCCCTTTTTTTTAGTTAATTGTTAATAACTTTTGTAATTTTTATTTGCGGAACTTCATTGTTTTTCGAGAACTATCTAGATGCCATTCCAAATCTAATGACACCTCAATCATAATTTTCGGGACTACTGAAAAAAGTTGACCAAAAAGGCACTTGTTGACTAGACTAAACTGAGTTGTTGGGCAATAAATCATTCTAATCAGTCAATCTCGCTTGCACTCATTGGGCTTATGGAGCGTGATAATGATGTGCGTAACAGCAGGTAGTCGATATCGATAAGATTTAATAAATGGATTTTTGAAGTTATGAAATTACAAAATAACACAATGAATAAAATATAATCTATATTCATAAATATTTTATAAAATTACAAATTATCTTCATCCGAATCATCTGTGTGAACTGATTACTATCGTCTTTCTGTAGATTTATAATCATAGGTTCAACTTGATCTCTCAAAAAAGCGTTTTTCAAATCTGTTTCCTGGAGTTCTTCTGCATGCTTCACACATTTAACCCAGTTTTCCCTGCTAACGTTTTCTATTGCTTTATGCAGAAGAACTTCAACATCAGCTATTTTAAAAGTATGGTTTTCAATTCATTTAAAAACAAAATATATTATAAATAACTATTCGAGTTTGCCGGTTAATATCACCTTTTAATTTTTTGAAATCCACGTTAGAGAATAAATTTTCCATTATGTACAACCGTAGAATATAAAAAAATTGTACCAATCTGTTATTCACTTTTAACAGGGTTTAGCCCACTTTGGTTTTATGCACATGATCGGCAGCAGTCTGTGTTTTTGGGTGTACAACATAGTCCGCGAGACAGTCCTTGCTTTGACTATATATGCTGGTATTTTATATGGCAACAGAACAAAATTAGAGGAAACTCCAGTGGAACCCGAGCTTGGTAAGTGATATTCTTTTATGTTTTAAAGCCCACGTTTCTAACATTATAAGGGTTTTTAGTTATTATAGGAGCCCTTACAAATCAAGGAATTCGTTCGATTAGTGCAATAAAATAGCGAGTGTTTATTTTTTTTACAAGCGAATTTTAGAAAACCTTTGAATGCAGTTTTTTTATTTTTAATAAGAATGTTTCCTTTAAGTAAAATGATCTAACTCAAGGATTTAAGGTAGTTCCCCTCCAGGGCCCATATTTTTTTTTCACCCTATATAATATGTATATATATATACACATATATATTTACCTACATATTAATATTATACCAGGTGTAACTTG
Organism: Oeneis ivallda; assembly: GCA_029955525.1. Taxonomy (NCBI): domain Eukaryota; kingdom Metazoa; phylum Arthropoda; class Insecta; order Lepidoptera; family Nymphalidae; genus Oeneis; species Oeneis ivallda. The sequence goes on along the minus strand of JARPMR010000030.1, from coordinate 5,736,417 downwards.
AGAGTCTAAAAATGGTTGTGTGGATACGTTCGCTTTTGTTCGCCAGCTCCTCTTATTAATATTATACTTCTTGCCTTTAGTTAATTATAATTATATAAATATTTTACCACCAACGATCTCATGCGTGTACACGCAGAAGACCAGTTATTTCACAGTCAGACAGTCAGTCAGTTAAAATTTGAGTTTTTTTTTAGTTCATCTACCTGCCCTAGATGTAAGCATTCTACACAACGAGAACTGCACAGGTTCGCAGGCCATTACGTCGATTATTGAAAACTTTTCACCTTATCTATACCCGTTCGGCGTGGAATATAATATACTTATTGGTGCGTATTTTTAAACAGCTTTTCAGCTTCACTTTTATATATTTGTTTTAAAACTTGCGAGGGTTTATTCCATTTTCTATACACTAAGTGCCGATTTCACCAACGTCGAGTGACGTTTATCCTAGGAATAAATTGGACGTTCTGACAGTTTTTGTATTGAAAATACTGCCAAAATATCAAATATATGCTCGGATAAGACTTATTTTACATTGATGAAATCGGCCATAAATAGTAAAGTGCGGCTTAGTTGCTTAAAACCAGTTAGCAAAAATCCATTTTTCTCTTAGTGAGGAAAACTGCTTTGAATTTAGAACGCCTTAAAGTGGCAGTTTATATTATTAGGCGACAGTCTCCACTGATTTAAGGATTGTACTTTTTTGCAGCCTTAACCGTAACTCATTAGACAATATTTTCCTTTTCCCTTCTTCGCTTTATTGACAGTAGTATTGTTTAATATTTTGCAGTTGCCGTTTATTACATCATCTGGAACCATATCGGAATATGTGACAACGAAGATTCAGATAGCAGTTCTGATTCGGGTGATAACCAAACTATTTGCAAGTACGTTTAGTTGATTAAAGTTTAGAGAAAATAGCATTTTAATATTGAGTTAACGAATTGACGAAAGAATCGACCGCAGTTTTTGTAATTTTAATATCTATCTTTATTTATATTATATCTAAATGCGAAAGTGTTCTTATTTGTTGTTTTGCTCTTTAATCACGCCGCAACAGTGTTAAGAATCGATTTGATTGCTTCATGGGTAGGTTGATTTACTTACATATGTTATTGATTGATTTACTTACTACTTTTATAACGGCAAAGCAAACGGCTTGCATTTATTAATTTTATATATACATTTAGTAATATGTAATCTATAGAGATTTACCTAGATAGCATTTGCCCGTGGCATCGTTCGCGTGGAGTTAGGTTTACATATAAAAATCCCGCAGGCACTTTGTTTTTCCGAGATAAAAGGTGGCCTGGTGGTGATTGACACCAGATCCTCAACTATATACCCACGCAGTCACGTCTATCCGCCGTTCCATTGCTGCGTGATTGAAGCAACAAACAAACAAACAAACATACTTTTGTATTTTGTGGTGTGTAGCTACAGTAGTGTGGTGACAAGATACGATATTTTCTGTTTTTAGGATACCAACAGCTAGCGAGGAGAATGACTACACGAGTAACATTGTGATCCATGCGGACTGCCACGCGTCTAACAAGGGTCTGTTCGTCGGGCTCATACTTAGTGTGGCAGTCGCTGGACTGCTCATACTTGGATTTGTTTTCAGCAGCGTTGGGAGGTAAATCTTAATTTTTAACTATTCTCCCCACTTGATCCGGATACGATAATTATTATTCTAAGCCATTATTGATGGTAACGCTTGTTAGCAGCATAGAAACCTTAACAAAAAATTTTATGAAGATTTCTATGGTTAGCAGTGATCTAGACTCTAGTGCGTTAGCACTGCGGTCGCCTATTTCGGGGGGTCGCGCGTTCGTTCGTGGACCTTTGACTTTTCAGAGTTATGTCTGTTGAAGCAATTGGGTAAGTATCACATGCTTCAGTGAGGAAACCTGCACGCCTGAGAGCTAACCTTATAATGATCTCGAAAGTGTGTGAAGTCTGTGAATTTGCATTGCAGGAAACCTGTGTTCAGTAGTGAGCAGTTGATGGGTTGCTGATGATGTTAATGATGCATTGGTTCAGTGCAAATATAAACAGAATCATGAAAACAAATTCTGCTTCATATTCTATCACGAATTGCAATGTCTTATAGGAAAACAAGTTTTAAAATTATAAATTGAAATGTGCTTAGTAATAGATTCCAATTTAAGATGATTTCTTGTGTACTTGTAAGTTGTAGCTCTACTTGTATAGGGACATTCACAGAATGCATTTGTATTTGCTCGAAAACGTTGGATGCCAATGGAATGGAAATTATTATTTTTGATTCAATCTCTACGCAATTGGAAATTGTGCCGTTAATTACAAGAATTTCATGAAATTATAAACCCAAGCTGCAATATGTACAGAATGGACGATTTATCTATTAAATAAAAATAATTTTATTACTAGCTTTTGGCCGCGACTTTGTACGCAAAAGCACTTCTAATGAGGTTTTTAAAAATCCCGCGGGAAATCGCTGTTTTTCCGGGGTAAAAGATACCTTCATAATTATGACACACCATGATTGAAGGACAAACTAACAAACATATTTTGTACACAAAGCACACTTTCGCATTTATAATATACTAGATGATGCCCTCGACTTCTTCCGGGTGGATTAAGATTTTTAATTCCCGCGAGGACTATTTAATTTTCCGGGATAAAATGTAGCCAATGTGTTAATCTAGGGTATGAGCTATCTTCATTCCAAATTTCAGCCAAATCCATAAAGTAGTTTTTACCGAAAAGAGTAACAAACACACACACACACACACACACACACACACACACACACACAAACTTTTCATCATCATCATCATCATCATCTCAGCCTGCGGACGTCCACTGCTGAACATAGGCCTTTCCCAGAGAACGCCACCACACCCGGTCCTCAGCCTTCCTCATCCAGCCACTTCCCGCCACCCGCTTTATATCGTCAGTCCAACGTGCTGGAGGGCGCCCCACACTACGCTTACTTGTTCGCGGTCTCCACTCTAGGACTTTTCGGCCCCAACGGCCATCGCTTCTGCGACAAGCATGGCCTGCCCACTGCCATTTCAGCTTGCTAATGGTTTGAGCTATGTCGGCGACCTTGGTTCTCTTACGGATCTCTTCATTTCGAATCCTGTCCTTAAGAGAAACTCCTAACATAGCCCTCTCCATAGCTCTCTGAGTGACTTTAAATTTGTGGATCAAGCCTTTTGTTAGTGTCCACGTTTCAGCGCCATAAGTGAGGACGGGAAGGACACATTGATTGAAGACTTTCGTCTTCAGGCATTGAGGTATTGACGATGAGAAGACCTGACTTAATTTTCCAAATGCCGCCCAGCCCAGCCGTATCCTTCTGTTGGCTTCTTCGTCGAAATTGTTTCTACCCAATTGTATGGTCTGGCCAAGGTAGTTGTACTCTGAAACAATTTCGATTCCAACATTTTCGACGTTCACGGGTATCGGGACAACATGTTGATTGAACATAACCTTGGTTTTGTCCATGTTTATCCCGAGACCAACTCGTCTGGAAGAGCGGCTTAGACTACTCAGCATCTGCTCCAGATCTTCTGGAGTCTCTGCAAGGATAACCACATCGTCGGCGAACCGCAGGTGTGAGATGTATTCGCCATTTATATTAAATCCTCGTCCTGTCCAGTCCAGCGTTTTGAAGAGGTCTTCTAGTGCACTATTAAACAGTTTTGGGGATATTACATCCCCCTGTCTAACCCCCCTTCTCAAGTTGATTGGTTTTGTTTGCTGAGACTGTACTTGGACGGTCATTGACGCAGTATCGTAAATACATCGCAGCACCTCGATATAACGCCAATCGACTTGGCATCTCTGCAGTGACTCCAGAACAGCCCAAGTTTCGATAGAGTCGAAGGCTTTCTCGTAGTCCACAAAAGCAAGGCAGAGTGGTAGATTATACTCTTCGGCCTTCTGTATAATCTGCCTCAAGGTGTGGATGTGGTCTACGGTGCTGTAGCCTTTTCGAAACCCAGCCTGCTCCGGAGGTTGAAAATCGTCAAGCCTTCGGGCGAGGCGATTTGTGATCACCCTCGAAAACAACTTATAAACATGGCTCAAGAGTGATATCGGCCGATAGTTCTTCAGAAGCTCCTTGTCACCCTTCTTAAAGAAAAGAATTACCACACTCTTGCTCCATGCTTTTGGCGTTGTTCCGTTTGCAATGACGTCATTAAAGAGCTCTGCTAGCTCTTTCAGGATCACACAAACACACACAACACACAAAAACACACAAACTTTTACCTTTATAATATTAAGTGTGATGGTGTAAAGGATGATAGTGTGATGTGAATACATACCATCGGATATTTATTGTTCCTATCACAATACTCTAGATTCTGTTACTCACATATCCTAGAAATCTTATAACAATATTGTATTGTTTCAGCGAGTACCTGGAACTGGGCTACTTCCTGAATTCCTGCACAAAACTAGGGCTGCATATACTCATGCTCTTCGCTGTTGTTATTGCCTATAACCAGACAAGGAAACTCGATATAAACGAAAACCCAGTATCACTTCTGGATGATATTCTTCTGTTCATATGTTTGCCGGCTTTCTTCATGGAGACAGTTTTTTCCCTGATTGCCACCATAAACATATTGAATATCATCAAATCTATCGACGTCCTCGTCATGGTAAGCTATTTTAAAACATTAAATAAGTGTAACGTGATAAAAAATATAAATGAGAAGTCGTCATTTAACATTGAGCAAGTCACAAATTATACTTCTTTTTTGTTAATTTGACAAAATAGTAGCATAATTTCACGATATTATAATTATATAATTTACATATATAATTATATATAATATAATTTACACGATAGGCAGATTAGAGATCCAAACAGGCTCGTGATTCCTCGATTGCGCCTCAAGAGGGTCCGAAAGACATTTGTGGGAATGGGCGTGACGTTTTATAATAAATTCCACAGTCGATCTTAGACTTGCCTTTACACAAGTTTAAGAAATCAGTTAAAACTAACCTCATGAAAAAAGCATATTATACAATTGAAGACTATATAAATGACAAAAAAGCGTGGATATAATTCGTTTCCAGCGATTCATGAGACAGTAGGTAATGATTAACCTGTAAATTCTCTTTTTCCTCATTGTGGAAACACTGCATACATAGCATAATATCTACTATAATGTAAACTTGTTTTGAAAAGAGCAACTGCCGAGTTTCTTGCTGGTTCTTCTCGGCAGGAACGGCATTCCGAACCATTGGTAGACTCATCGACTATTCAAAAGCACTTATAAAAAAGTTTATTTGAATAAAAAACATTTATATTGTATTCTATTCTATTCTAATATTCTAATGACAAAATTCACCCTCAGGCACTCCAAGTCATAATTCAAACGACTCTGCTGGTGGACGGGCTGCGACGTTGCAGCAACAGCCGCAAGCTACGGCGATTGAAGCCAGGCAGAGAGGTGCTCATGTTCCTGCTCATCGGCAACGTGGCGATGTGGCTCCTATACACCTTCTCCTACAAAGCGCCCGACAGCCTTGACGAAAGATACGAGTTCTATGGCAAAGTCCTGTGGAGTATACTCGGTCACGTCTGCTTGCCACTTATCATGTTCTACAGATTCCACTCCAGCGTGTGCTTTGCGGATATCTGGGGCGCCGCTTATAAACCTGGTTCTGATCACTAGTAACATGTGGCCATACATCTCAATAGCTCACTATAATATTATGATCGAGTAGTTTTGAACCGGTACAGCAAAGCGGTAAGGTCTGCGCGACCATACTAAAAACAGTATACTCCGACGCATCATAGTCTTGAGTTAAGCAATTGGGATACGTTGTTACAATGAGTAACACTCATGACAATTATTTATATTTACATTCGGCGAAGTGTTACTTAGCAGAAAATTGTAGGCAATTCTGTCTCTAAATTAAATACTGGTGGGAGGCTTTGGCCGTGGCTAGTTACCACCCTACCGTCAAAGACGTGCCGCCAAGCGATTTAGCGTTCCGGCACGATGGCGTGTAGAAACCAATTAGGGGTATGGGTTGAATGTTCACTGCCATACCCCTTCCAAGTTAGCCCGCTACCATCTTAGACTGCATCTTCACTTACCATCAGGTGAGATCGCAGTCAAGGACTAGCTTGTCATCGAATTAAAAAAAAAAAAATACAAAAGTTTAAACATAATGCTATCTGTAAGTATCCAATCTATTATCCCAAGAATCGACACTGTACTATCTTTTTGCGATGTAGCTGAAGACGAATAACTATAATAAATGTATGATAAAACTGTAACTGGACGAATTCTGTACATTAAATAAATTTTGAAAGTTTTAATTGGAGGACGCTTTACTATCGATACTGAGCCCAAAACAATTTTGACGTGATAACGTCTTTTAAATCGATGAACACCGGCTGCATGCACGAAAAAGTGTCACGTTCCGCCTGAGCCTGCGCGTGCAAGCGAGAGCGCGGAACAAGCGATAGAGAGGCACGATCGGCCCAAGCATTGGCTTGTGACTAGAGAAAATTGAAAATTTTCAATTAACTCCTCCTTTATATTATACAAAATAATGAGAATTTAGTGATAATAATTCAATTCATAAAAGTATGCAATTTTTGATCAATGTTTATTTATTAACGTTATCGCGTAATTCTAAAACTATTGTCCGTAAACCGACTTTACAGACAGCTTTTTTTTTTTTGACAATTTTTAATTTTTTATCTGACTGTCTGTGCGCGCATCACGCGAAAACTACTAAACGGATTTGAATGTAATTTTATATAGTGTGGTACCTAATACTCCGGGTCAATATAATATAGGGTAGTTTTTATCCTGATAAACAATAAGGTTCCTCCGGGATAGAGGATGAAAGTTTTTGTCCATTTTACTCCATAACTCCGTCAAATCTAAACCTATTTGATAAATTGATAATTCTTTCTTTATTTGAAATTGTAAGCTATCAGGTATGCTTTGTCTAATTTTGATGAAGATCCGATAAATATTATCGGAGATAGAGGATATAACTCTTCACGGATGGCAGCAAGTCTTTCGTATAAGAAACGACAATTGAATACATGCATACCATATTTATGAGGGTATTAGCCACAGGCAATAATTACAAATATACTAAATCATTAACCTCCAGGCCCCAGATGTTTGTACCACTGTGTTTGTTTTGTAGCCTACCCGTGTGAAGCCGGGGCGGGTCGACTAGTAATATAATATAGTAGCTGTTATTTACTTGAAAACAGATTTTGTACAACCGATTTAGCACCAATTTAAATTGCTACGAGTTACTTAACACTTCGTAGAGTATTATACATATAATTATGTAACGGCCTTTAATTTTGTTGTACTACTTAGCTTTCCATGAGTGCTTATTCGGTTATACATCAAAACAGACGATAGGTTCTAATATTATGTAAGCCGTTGGCAAAGTTTCTTCCTGAAAAGCAATCAATGTTTAGACCTGTTAATTTCGTTTAAAAATTTTGTGTTGTATAATATAAGAGGGTATGTGTAGTATACTGCGTTAAGTTTAAATTAATTAAGTTTACTGTCGGTTTAGTTATTAGAAATATCTTTTATAAAGACTTGTAGATAGCTCAGTTATTTATTAACTCTACTAGTACAGAGATCTTACAATATACGTTTATTTCAATTTGCGGTTTAATTTATTCACATTTCCTGCAACAGTGAACTTTTCAAACTATCCTGTGGGCAGTTTGATGCAAAGCAGACTGCTTTCATGCAACTTTGTCGTAAAGAATTTCTTTATTATTATTCCTTATTTTAGGAGTGGGTACGACAATAGTGCAACGGGAGGGGATTGAATCATCAACCACGGTTTTAGTTTGCACCTTAACGTTACGCCTAGGCTTGAATAATGGTCTAAATAATTGTTTAATAACATCGACATAAGTATAATGACAGATCTAAAAAATCCTTCTGAATCGAGCCATAAAAGCGTTATTAGTTATTACACTCAACTTCATAAATGATTCCTGTACTTTGCACAGACGGCTTGATCTACAATCGATGAAGATCTATAGACTTACAATTGAGACCAATATAAACTAGTAACCCTTAGTTTGCTACAGTTTTTTGTAAGTCCATACATAAGTTTGGCAAAATACAAGCCCTCAGACTCCTATAGGTACATGTGATCTACAAAGCACGTATCAGTTCGGCGTCTTAGCTAACCAAGTCGGAGAGGCAGTTAATTAGTTCTACTGCCCTATAATACAATTACCGAATATTAGGTTAAGTACTCGGGCGGTCCGGCACGGTGCAGGCCGCACTTACTCGTAGTAGCCGAGATACAAACTAGTTACCGGAACAACCTCCCTACATGCATAAAGTCGTCTGCTGTTACTGTTCATACTATAGTAAATATTAATGCATAAAGAGTAAACTTTGTACCCATTTTTAAGCATTTTGCATGGAAAAGTTTGGGATTTAACATACCTATTTAATGTTTATATTAAGTATACAGAAGTGAAGAAAATTATAATTTACCTATTTATTATAATATCAAAATCACGCCAATTCCTTGTTCCGTTGTTGCGTGAGGACAAACTAATAAACCAACAAAACAACAAATAAATACACTTTGCAATTAAATATCTATATAAATAAAAATGAATGTTGGTAAGCGCATAACTCAAGAATGGATGGATCAATTCGGTTAATTTATTTTTTTGTATGTTCCTTAAGGTCCACGGAAGTCGGAAGGTTTTAATACTTAATAAAAAAAAACAATCAAAAAAAAATTTAAATAGGTAAGTTGGCGGTACGAAGTTCGCCGTGTCAGCTAGTAATATTATAAGTACTTTCACTTATTGCATACAAAACGGCAATTTCATAGGTAAAGACCTATTATTTGTAAGTTAGAATAAATATTATAATTGTAGATATGTGTAATATCTCATAATTATTAAAAATAATGCAAAAATGGATTCCTAAAAAAAATTATTTACAATTAAATGCAAAACTAGTTTTAAATAAAAAACTGTTTTAGAATGCACAAGTAAAGGCCTTTCATATAATACCCCACTCGGTATAATTATCTTACTTTGAAATTTCAAACCCCTGATTTTCCCCTTTTTTTAATTATACTAGCGGCACGCTATGATGGCCGGTTTAAAATTTATAAATTAATAAATTTTGAGTCCTAAACCTAAAACTACATTCGATAAAATTTATGAATCTCTGCACATCACTATCGTCAATAACGTAATACAATTATTTCCTTCAAAGTCGTTATCAATTAACGGAACTTCATGAGCGGACAAACGTCAAACCGGCCATCATAGCGTGCCGCTAGTATAAACTAAAATAATTTTTGCGTTGATTTTATTTTTCCTGTAAAATATACATAAACCTCTATTGACCATAATTATTTCAGATTTTTCGATTGGTAAACTTCGGAGATAAGGGGGGGGAACGGTATTTATTTCGACATTTTGGCCGATTACTCAAAAACTATTATACATAGAAATAAATAAAAAACTGTTTTAGAATGCACAAGTAAAGGCCTTTCATATAATACCCCATTCGGTATAATTATCTTACTTTGATATTTCAAACCCCTGATTTTCCCCCTTTTTTAATTAAACTAAAATAATTTTCGCGTTGATTTTATTTTTCCTGTAAAATATACATAAACTTCTATTGACCATAATTATTTCAGATTTTTCGATTTGTAAACTTCGGAGATAAGGGGGGGGGGGGGGGGGGGCACGGTATTTTTTTCGACATTTTGGCCGATTAATCAAAAACTATTATATATAGAAATGAATAAAAAACTGTTTTAGAATGCACAAGTAAAGGCCTTTCATATGATACCCCACTCGGTATAGTTATCTTACTTTGAAATTTCAAACCCCCGATTTTCCCCCTTTTTTAATCAAACTAAAATAATTTTCGCGTTGCTTTTATTTTTCCTGTAAAATATACATAAACCTCTATTGACCATAATTATTTCAGATTTTTCGATTGGTAAACTTCGGAGATAAGGGGGGGAACGGTATTTTTTTCGACATTTTGGCCGATTACTCAAAAACTATTATATATAGAAATAAATAAAAAACTGTTTTAGAATGCACAAATAAAGGCCTTTCATATGATACCCCACTCGGTATAGTTATTTTACTTTAAAATTTCAAACCCCCGATTTTCCCCCTTTTTTAATAAAACTAAAAATAATTTTCGATTTTTCTTTATTCCAATGATGTTGGGCCACTATTATACACAACTATGCCAAATTTCATGTCGATAGCTTTAATAGTTACTGAAATAATCGACTGTGACAGACGGACGGACGGACGGAGAAAGTCTCACCATAAGGGTTCCATTTTTACCATTTTGGTACGGAACCCTAAAAACACACTATTTGGCGTTAGAAATGAAACAATGTGTGCACTCAAATATTGTGTTTCCCCGCTCTCATACCTACCAGAGAAAAATAATCTGCAATTATTGTTCGATCTGCAACAAATTTTTATTGGAATATGCTATTTGTGTCACAGGCAATAAGAGATACGCGTGTACAGTAGGTGAGGCCCAATGTATCACTAGGGCAGAACGCCAGCACGGATATGCGCTCGGCTGACCAATGCTACAGTTGTCTAATTGTTTCCGATCTTCTCTACATAACCGCTGCGTTGAATTGACAAAATTTGAACACGTGAATGGCGGATGGCGGCCGATAAAAGGTGTCCAAATGCTCCAACGATCCCACTTTGGTGATTCGGCCGTATTTCAGTGTCGATCCGATATATGAATGCAAAATATAGGGCAAGAGTAATTTGTAGACTTGTTGCGAGCATTTATTACACCGTCTGAAAGAACAGAAGTAAAACATTACATTATTATGCCTACCTCTTTACTGCAATAGTATCACCACACCACAGCATATGATACTAAAATAATCATATCATAAAATCTGCCACATATATCTTCAGAATCTATGCAGATTTTTGCCCTGACCAGAGGTCCCACAAAATTTTTATAAACTTAAATCCGCGAAAACGAATATAATAATATAGTGACAAAATAAACCTTATGTTATCCATTGATTTATTATTATAATTATTACTGCTTATCAATATAATTTACTGAAGAACCTAGTCAAATCGGTTACGAAACTCAATCTTATCATTACGTAAAGTGTACAGTATGGTGAGTACCATTCTAGGTTGTGCGTACTTATATAATGAGGTAGGTACAATGTACATGTTTGAGTTTTCGCAGCCTGTCTCATGCAGTTTTGATCCATAGACAACTTTTTAATTTTCCCGAAAGCAAAAAACCGTGATAGTAACACAATTTTACCGTCGAAAAGGCTGAAAGGTTAAATGTTTTTGATGGATATCAGTGTTTTCCAGGAACAGTGAAAATATAATGAAAATATTTTAAAGCAAACGCTGAAGTGGCAAGCTTCCATTAGCATGCCACTATTAAATTGATACCCCCGTTTGTTTTTCGCAACATTTAAAATGTATCCCTTAATTGCATCATAAAAGCGATTAATGTACATGGTACCTACTAATTAGTTTAAACAATGGACTCTTTAATTATTGCGCTTTTATAAAGATAATTTAATTACATTGCCAATAAACATTCTAATGCAGTTAAATTATTACAAAATACTACATAATTTTCTTTGTAAATTTTCCTAGTGCCCAAATAATCCTGACCGATTTTGATTTTTTGTTTCCAATTCAAGAGCTATTTATTGAATTTATTTTTAATGTTAACTCCTTTTTGTTTTAGATCGAACTAGATGATGCCCACGACTTCGTCCACGTGAATTAGGGATTTTTTGATTCCCGCGGGAACTTTTTAATTTTCCGGGATAAAAAGTATGTGCCTATGTGAATTGTAATTCTGGATATGAGTAAAATAATGTTACAATAATCCTGGGTATAAGTACAATAATGTTACAGTAATCCTGGGTATGAGTACAATAATGTTACAATAATCCTGGAACCTATAATCCTGGAGCTATCTCCATGCCAAATCGGTTCATTTGTTGTGGCGTTAAAGAATAACAGACATCCATCCATCCACCCATCCATTTATCCATCCATCCATCCATACATCCGTACATCCATACATCCATCTTCACAAACTTTCGCATTTATAATATTAGTAGGATTTATAGATCTCATCATCTAATGTTCGGATCAAGATTTAAAATCTGTATTTAATTGTTGGCATTTTTATTGATATCTTACTGTAAGTTTTAAGAGTTGCGATTCAATATGTACTAATATTTAGCTTTCTTTTATTGTAAAGTTTCATTACAATCGCTATCAATGATATTTGTACTCTATCCATAATTGCGACTATACATAATTACAGGTTCATCTCAGCAAAGATAGTTAAGCCAATAACGCAGAAGATAGAAGATAGTGCAAAAGTGTCTGCGCAAATAAAGATACAATCTCGATTCTCTCAAATTCAAAATTCAAATTCAAAATTAGTTATTTCACGTAGGCCAACCTGTGGTTTGTGTCGGATGGTTGTGTGGTGGCCACGTAGGTCTTATGACACGTCATGACTCTACCGCCGCGCCGGTTCAGAAAGCGGATTCTGCTGAGAAGAGCCAGCAAGAATCTCAGCAGTTGCTCTTTTCAAAATATTCATTTTACAATATTATTATTGATGTAGGTATTACATAGTAAAAAGTTTTTTTACTATATTGTGGGCAGCTGGATGCCACGCCGATTTATCCCATGCAACTTTGTTAGAATAGAATATCCCCTCATTGTGGAATATTTCCACAATGAGGGGAGGTTCCAAAAATGCATACTATAATTTTATTCAATACGTCATGTTAAGACGGGCAGACAGAAAGTAGCCTCATTCCCGCCGGTGGCGGGAATCTCATTTAGAATAGAATATTTTTTTAAACTTTACAAAGTGCTTTCGAATTCAATCCACACAGTCTGACTGCAATCCAATACGACCAGAGAAAAATTAGGTGCAGGACTCGCGGTTTACGAGCTATTACCGCGAAATTATGCAACTCAAGACTGCTTCTGAAAATTTCACTAAAGGAAACCCAATAACTTCTTTACTCCTTTTTTGGAACCGGGCCTGGATACAAACCCAGGACCTCATGATCTGCAGCCGATAAATGATCTCCTAGATCAATGAGGCAGTGGAACGAAACGGTACTATAAACTTGTGTAAAATATAACAAATCCGTGAGCTAGGTACATGGTTGGTCACGGTGGTTGCATCGGCGCCCGCGCACCGGAAGGGCGCGACATCGCCCCGACCAGTGACATGGGCACACGCGCTTTGTTACCCATATACGACACACGCGATAAAATATACGATTTGGATTTCACATACTATGAATTAACATGGAAAAATCCTTTGTCTATAAAAAAAACTTAATTTTGTAAATTTTTCGTAACCTCAGTGCCAAGACTATGAGCATAATATGTGACCAATTACAATGTGTCAATGCAATTTAAGTTAATTGAAACGAAATACGTTTTTGCTTGGACTGAAAAAGCTTTGAGCCGTACGTATAAGTACCAATAAGAGGTATTGACCATCGACTATAGTGTAGCACTGTATCTGGACGTGTTCAAGAGACACAAGAGACCCTCTGTTACTAGAGCTGACGTGAAAAGGCAATTCCTGAGCTTAATTTTCTCTTTTAAAGGTAAGTGATCATTGAATCTCTCAATCAAGAAAGACGTTAGATGCGTCGACTGTTCAAACACTAATGTTGGTCGTAGTAAAATAGGCAAGTTGTCTATTTTCTTTTAATTCAAAAGCTTAATCTGTTCGAAGTAATGATCGTAAACCATAAATAACAACGGAATCCAGCAATGTTAAAAAATTACAAAATTATAGAAGTTTAAAGATTGCTCACGAAACAGATATGGCAGTATGAGTGGATATAATTAAAAAAGAGAACTAAACCTTACACTGCGATTTAAAATGACCGATTTCGATAATTTTTCAGCCATTGCATTCGCTTTAAACATTTAAAATAATTATAATGATTAATATTTATATTATTATCATTATCTATTGTCATTTATGTTGTTGTAAAAAATACAAACAGGATTTAAAGATTATTCAAAGAAAGTAAATAGGTAAAGAACCCATAAAAATAAGGAAAATTGCCTACGTATACTTTCGCCCTCGCGCTAGTTGATTTTGATAAAATTTGTCATTTACGCTGTAGTAAATTCAATATATTTTGCTCCTAACTGTAAGTAAAATATCACGAAATCTAATCTTTCCCTCTATTTTATTTTTAAAGGAAATAATTATATCATAATAATAGTTTATACTCCTTAACTTACTCGTAACTTAACCGTAGAAAGTTGAAAACGTAATAAATTGTTTATGTTTAATATTTCTACACTTAGCTATTAAACTAGCTAAATTAATATGAATAGGTTATCTTCTTTACTTAATGAGAGCCTCATAATATAATATCAATAATAGAAGCTCAATAGTCTGACCACTGAGCTTCTAGGATTCTTCTTCTTTTATATGCTTACTGAAAAAATAAAGGTCAGCGTTCAGATACCACTCCTTGCACTATACTTTTACTGGCAATATCGATAAATAGCACTTTATTTGGGGTAAAAAATTGAATTACTATCGGAAAATGCTTTTAGTGATGCGGATACAATAGTTATTTGTGTTATATGGGGCCAAAGGAATTTTTTGTTCCCCGAGGGCGTTATTTTGAATTCAGAGCGAAGTGAAGGATTCTATAGTAGAATCCCGAGCGCAGCGAGGGATTCTAAAGTAGAATCCTGAGCGTAGCGAGGAATTCAATATACGCCGCCCGAGAACAAAAAATTTTGGCCCCGAATGACACACACTATTTTTCATCATTACCTATGAGAAAAAGCTAGGAGTATCAACCTACTATGTATAGAGTATAGAGATTACCAATACGTATATTGAAAGTTTAAATAAAACACAAATAAATTTTTATGAAATAATTAAACATTAATATTTATGTTGGAAGTATGGGCGTATATATTTTAATCGACAAATTTGATCACGTGACTTATCGTAGACAACAGCTTCTCAAACATTTTTGAATTTCGACACATTTTTGAATTCTCTCTTCTGATTGGTCCACGTTAGCTTTATTATGCTAAAGCACTATAACGCGGACCAATCAGAAGAGAGAAACGAAAAGTCCCATGGGGTTAAAATGAAATTTTGCTCCCGCTGTCCTCTGAAGCCAATATTCGTTTTTCGAATAGGTATGATGAAAAATATTTTGAACAAAAAAATGTTCTCAGCAATTGAGGAGAAAAACTATATTACAAAATATTCGCCATAGTTTAAAGAGGAAACCTATGAACTACCTACTTATTTTTTCTCAAAACAATTTGTGTTATCCGAAGAATTAATATCTATTATTAATTTAAAGTCAAAATATTGCAGTGATGGGTAAAATTAATCTTATTATTTGAACGATTCTATTATAATATTTTCGTTCGAAAATTTGACTTGATTCAAGATTGATTGACATCCCCCTATCGGTTACACCATCATCAAAACATTTAAAAACTTCTCGAACGAGTAAAGTAAACTGAACAATTTACTCCCTTTTTAGGTCACTCGAACATCCAAACCGTAATCCATTATCCTTATACTTTCCGATAACAATCTTAAGAGATAAAACATAAACAAATCAAATTACACAAGCAAGCTCTGAGGACTTGTTAGCCATAGTTACTTCGTCAATTTGACTTCTCGGGCTAGTCGATGCTGATCAAAGACGCGTCGCCGCTCGTCCGGAAAATTGCCCGAACCCAATGAATATTATTAAACTCTTCAATAGTTCCACGTACTTTATTCTCGTTAAGAAAACCTTGTGCATTTTCCTAGGTGAATATGCAACTGTCTTGTGTATTATTAGCGAGCAGATATTATTATGATGCAGATTACGTTACTGTCTATAGGTATCGAGATAATTACATGTCAAATAGTGTAACATACTCTAGCAATCTTAAATCGATTTCATAGCTCGTAGAGCTACGATCCGTAGCAGTCTATTCATTAAGAATTTACTGATTTACAAAGGATAATTGAGAAACACACTCAAATGCACTCAATTTCATGATAAATGAGCGAGAAAGTCTCTTTTTGTAAACTGCAAGCATAAAATAAAATCGGCCAAGTGCGAGTCGGGCCTCGCTCTTTTAGGGTTCCGTTAAAAAAATTAAATAAAAATATTTTAATTTAAAATAAATATTAAACCAACGGGACCCTATTACTAAGCCTACGCTGTCCGTCCGTCCGTCCGTCCGTCCGTCCGTCTGTCAGCGGGCTGTATCTCGTAAACCGTAATAGATAGACAGATGAAATTTTCACATATTATGTATTTCTATTGCCGCTATAACAACAAATAATAAAAATTAAATTAAATTAAAAAAATTAAATTAAAATATTTCCATGGGTACATGGAAATATTTTTATTTAATTTTTTTAACGGAATCGGAATTTTAACGGAAAATTTTTTTAATCGGCCAAAATGTCGAAAAAAATACCGTCCCGTCCCCCCCCCCCCCCCTTATCTACGAAGTTTACCAATCGAAAAATCTGAAATAATTATGGTCAATAGAGGTTTATGTATATTTTACAGGAAAAATAAAACCAACGCTCTAACTAGCATAGTTTTTTTTTATATTAACAATAAACCTCTACTAAACAAAGTTAACGATAAATAAGCAAATTAATATAATATTATCGTTTTACTTTTACTTTTGGAGTACGGAACCCTCGGTGCGCGAGTCCGACTCGCACTTGGCCGGCTTTTTTTTAATTTAATTTAATTTTTATTATTTGTTGTTATAGCGGCAATAGAAATACATAATACTCGTATGTGAAAATTTCATCTGTCTATCTATTACGGTTTACGAGATACAGCCCGCTGACAGACGGACGGACGGACGGACGGACAGCGTAGGCTTAGTAATAGGGTCCCGTTGGTACCCTTTGGGTACGGAACCCTAAAAAACCAGCCAAGTGCGTGTCGGGCCACGCGCAGTGTCGTGTTCCGTAGTTGCAAGTCACAAATATTATTGCTGACCTAAGATAGTGCTTATATTTTATTTATGAATATTGAATATATTTTGAGTTCCATGTTTTAAATACTATAATATACTACAAAATATGCAACTTACACTATGTGTAATACCTAACCCAGAAAAAAAAAATTTTTCACAATTTTATTTCACCACTTTGTTGACGTGATTAAAATTTATACCCTTGTCAAATTACAGATTTCTAATACCAATAGTCTCTGAGATAAACCGCGGACGGACAGACGGACGGACATGGCAAAACTATAAGGGTTCCTTGTTTACTACGGAACCCTAAAAAGGACCTAAGGAGTTTGCATACATAGTTTCAAATTAGAGAATAGAATTTTAAAAGTTAAGAGGATCTTATATCAGCTACATTTCATATTTTATTCTATTTTAACTTTTCTTATGCAATTTTATCATAAATCAATGTCAAAAACTGCAAATTATATATTTGCAGATACGCGATATAAGATTCGATCAATATTTCATTTCATTTTTAGGTAGGTAAAATTGTATAGACATTTAACGTACCTAGAAAATATAGATATTGTTTATTTCAGACTCGCCGACCCTTTTGTAGTTGATCTGTCTTCTGTAATGAGCTTTCGTAACATAAATTATATTCCTGATCATGAAAGCAAGTTCATATGGTAAGCGAGCGTTGAATGCGCTTAATCTGAGCGGTGTGAGCGCCACGCTCCACCGGCCATATTTAGAGATATGTGACGTTCCAGCGGATGCCCAGTGAACCGAGAGAGGATGTGAGTTATTAAGTGGTACACTTTCAGGTGATCTCTCGAGTGAGAGAATCGCGTCGGGTCCCGTTCGACCCTATTCCCACTGATAATAATCGCGGCTCTACAAAATGTTAAATCCTTTTTAAAGTACCATAAATCTAGTATTGTTTGTTTTATACCAAGAGTTTAAAGTCCAAACACTCTATTTGAGCATTGTACTTCTCTTTTCTGAGGGTCGTGAATAAAGAATCCTTTCCATTAATCACATAATGGTAGAGGTTTTCTTGGTATTACTGGTGGACTCCCATCAGTCGCATTCTGTATTTTGTGGTGGTAATTTTGTTGATAATTTATTATATGGTAATTTTCGATAGCCAACTAAGATGACATCATGAGCATTGATGATTACCATCGATAGGGATGGCATGGTTAGTGAGTACTGTAGCATAGTTATTCATTGGTATTTTTAGGGTTCCTTACCCAAAGGGCACCAACGGGACCCTATTAACCCTAAGCCTACGCTGTCCGTCCGTCCGTCCGTCCGTCCGTCCGTCTGTCAGCGGGCTGTATCTCGTAAACCGTAATAGATAGACAGATGAAATTTTCACATATTATGTATTTCTATTGCCGCTATAACAACAAATAATAAAAATTAAATTAAATTAAAAAAATTAAATAAAAATATTTCCATGGGTACATGAAAATATTTTAATTTAATTTTTTTTTAACGGAACCCTAAAAGAGCGAGGCCCGACTCGCACTTGGCTGATTTTTTTCATAGTGTGTTCAATCCTTCCGCATATGGATATACAAGACCAATTCCAACTCATAGCTTTTAACGATTATTCTCAGTTGGTGGCGAGCACAATCGATCAGTGACAGTCAACCTTATCTTCTTTTTCTCTTCTTAATCAACCTACACGTCCACTGATGGACGAAGGTCTCCTCCATGGACTTCCACAGGCTTCGGTCTTGCGCCGCCTGAATCCAGTGGCTCCCTGCGACTCGTTTGATGTCGTCTTTCCGCCTAGTGGGGGTCTGCCAACACTGCGCTTCCCGGTGCGGGGTCGCCACTCCAGCACCTAAAGACTCCAGCGACCATCAGCTCTTCGAAATGAGCGGGCATTTTCACTCCAGTTTCGCGACTCGCTGAGCTATGTCGGTGAGTTTGGTTCTCCTATGGATCTCCTCATTTCTAATTGGATTTCGCAGGGATACTCCGAGCATAGCTCTCTCCATCGCTCGCTGAGTGACCCTGAGCCTTCCGAGGCCTACAGTTAGCGACCATATTCCGGATCCGTGAGTCATCACGTCACTGAGGGATTTTGGACGAGAAAACATCTCGGAGCTTCCCGAACGCTACCTGCCCAGCCGAGTTGGAATCGGCCTCCTTATACAGAAACTTAAAATCAAAATAGCATCAATAAGAAAGAAGCAAGATCAGATGTTAGTGCATATAACTGGAGTCCCTGACCTCCTCCTTTTGACGACCTCCCTGGCTCAGTGGTGAGCGCTGTGTAACTGGGAGGTCCCGGGTTCGATTCCCGGCGGGGTCAATTTGGGAATTTATGATTTCTGAATTGTCTGGTCTGGTCTGGTGGGAGGCTTTGGCCGTGGCTAGTTACCACCCTACCGTCAAAGACGTGCCGCCAAGCGATTTAGCGTTCCGGCACGATGGCGTGTAGAAACTAATTAGGGGTATGGGTTGAATGTTCACTGCCATACCCCTTCCAAGTTAGCCCGCTACCATCTTAGACTGCATCGTCACTTACCATCAGGTGAGATCGCAGACAAGGACTAGCTTGTCATCGAATAAAAAAAAAAAGTCAAAAGATCTCGATATAAAAAACGATAAACGCATCATTTGAAGTAGGTAGGTTACTATAAATTGCCTTGCCTAAATAACCGTTCCTTTCATCGTAGTCTTTTTCCAGGCAAGCAAACTGCAGTGTCGTTATTGTCCCGCACGCTCCATAAATTCCAATCACTCGTTGCTGTTTCTCGTTCTATAAGCCGGAAGCCACACCAACGTATAAAGCTGGGTTTCCACCGCCAACCGAGCGGACTCCGTATGGACTCCGTTTTACTCGCAGAGGAAAAGCACTTTCACCAACAGAGTCTAAAATAGTAATTTGATGAGCAGTGGAAGTGGCGTTAACGTTTACCCTTTTGCAGTGTAAACCGTGCTTAATAATAGCGCCGAGGTCCCTTCCCATGCAGATTTCCGTAAATAACTATGATACGCATACTTATTAATAAAATTTTCATAGATTTAAGGAAGTAGCGTAGACCAACCAATCCTAAACCTAATTATAGTTGTCAGTACTCTTCTTCTTTGTTTGTTCAGTGGCTTTCATAGTAAAAAAGCTGGTTCATAAACCTTCAATACCATAGTAACAGTGACAGAAACATTTTGGCTTAATCATTATTGATAATGAACGCGCACTAAAAATTCTGTTACCTTAGACCAAGCCAAAAACCTTTAAAATAAACGATCTAGGTACGATACAGTTATCAAAGTATAACGTTTCGTTATGTTTCAATATTTGCCTCATCCATGGACCTCTATGGTATGCAATAGAGCATGTAGCAATGTCGACATTCATGTTCCGCGCGATTCATCCATTCGGATCACCCTCTGATGTTATTCATACCATATCAAACGTTTAGAAAGCAGTACACCGATTTATCTACTTAATGCGATTATGATCATCGCCCACTTGTTCAAATAGACCCAATATTTTGCAGTTTTCAGTCGATTCTTGGTAGCTTATTGCAATTAATAATTATGTTGAATTTTAAAAATATGATTCCTATTGATGTCAGAAATGGTATATAATGGTATATATTGTAAATAATACTGTTATAGAATAGAATAGAATAGAAATGTTTTTTATTCAAATAAACTTTTACAATGTACTTTTGAATCGTCAATGAGTCTACCACTGGTTCGGAATGCCGTTCCTGCCGAGAAGAACCAGCAAGAAACTCGGCAGTTGCTCTTTTCAAAATACTTTTACAATATACTTAATAGATATTATTCTATGTATGCAGAGTTTCCACAATGAGGGGAAGTTCCACAAAAGCATAGGTAATTATTTCTAATTATAATTTCAACACATTTTAAGACGGGCAGACAGAAAGTAGCCCCATTGCCGCTGGTGGCACCCGTTCACGAGCATGACGCATGACCCAGCCATGAAAATATACAATCGATAAATTGGCTCATGGCTATTCCTTTGTTCAATAGTGGACGTCTATAGGTTGATAAAGAATTTAATCATTTTACAATATTATTATGTAGCTATTACATTGTAATAAGTTTTTTATACTCTATCTTACATCTCATGGACAGCTGGATACCAAGCCGATTTAACCTATGCAACTGTGTTAGAATAGAATAGAATATAATATTTCCACAATAAAGGGAAGTTCCAAAAAAGCGCACTACAATTCAATTCATGTTAAGACGGGCAGATAGAAAGTAGACCCATTCCCGCCGGTAGGACCCGCACATACATCTAGCGAAATGGCAGTTCTATTTGCTCTATTTCCGCAAAAAATATTTTTTAAAATACAGGTTATTTTAAAAAATATTTTTAACCTAGCAGCTAACGAGTATATTATCAAAATCAAAATCAAAATCAATTTATTTGTTGAAATAGGTAAATATAAACAAAACGGTTACGCAACTAAAAACGCTCATTAACCCTAATTGAATGTTTTAAGTGCCCGATCATATCGGGCGACCTCGTGAAAATTAATTACCCTCAACGCATCACAAAGCTTATGTGGTGTGTCGGAGGCTGCAGCGGAACTGAGCTTCACTGGCCCCAGTAAATCAATATCCGGTGGGCGCGCCTGTCAAGCTTTGCCTCGATTTGAATAAAATTCTAGCCACATGAGTAAATAATACAACAGAGCCAAAACTCGTAGTAAAACTTGCACCGTAGTACCAAATACCTTCTCATTCGCTTAACTAACCGAAGATTTTTCATTTCATTTTTTTAGGGTTCCGTAGTAAACAAGGAACCCTTATAGTTTCGCCATGTCCGTCCGTCTGTCTGTCTGTCTGTCCGCGGTTTAGCTCAGAGACTATTGGTACTAGAAATCTGTAATTTGACAAGGGTATAAATATCAATCACGCCGACAAAGTCGTGAAATAAAATTGTGAAATTTCAATTCAGGGATCCGTTTGTGAAATATGATATTTTAAAGTGCTAAATTTTATTAGAGTCAAGTGTCCCCCCCTCTGCCAGCTAAATGGTTGTATATAGGATACAAGAAAAAATTCACAGCAGTAGTATATATAATGAATTTTAAAGGAAAACTATCACGGCTAAGTAGGGTTCATTAGTTAAGGAGTTTTATCTGTTTTTTCTAAGTTAGGTATTACACGTAATGTATGTTGCATATTTTGTAGAATATTATAGTATAGTATTTAAACCATGGAACTCAAAATTTATTCAATAGGTATTCATAAATAAAACAAGAGCACTATCCTAGGTCAGCAATAATATTTGAGACTTTCAACTACGGAACCCTACACTGCGCGTGGCCCGACACGCACTTGGCCGGTTTTTTTTAATTGCATTCATGATCTTATTTATGTTACAATATTATGAATCCACGTTGGAGCATTCCAAGGTGATAATGTGCTTTTGGTACATTTTTACAAAATCCATATCGAAATGATTTCATGTTGATTGAAAAACAAAAGAATAAATCGGCCAAGTGCGAGTCGGGCCTCGCTCTTTTAGGGTTCCGTACATATGACCAAATCACTTTTTTAAAAACTAGATACATATTTAGATATCTTAGTTCTTAGATAGTACTAAATTAGCATATGGGGAAAAAAGCTCGTTTGTTTTGTTTTGCTAAAAAATAATAAATATATTTGAACTCCACTTAATGAGTTCTAGACAATGACACCCCACATGCCAGGAAAAAAAAAAAATTTATATTTCGACTCCTTTTTCATGTATCCCTTTATTATTTAATTTAATTTTATTTTTATTATTTGTTGTTATAGCGGCAATAAAAATACACACTCTGTGAAAAATTCAAATGTCTACTTGTAACGGTTTACGAGATACAGCCCGCTGACAGACGGACGGACGGACGGACGGACGGACAGACGGACAGCGGAGGCTTAGTAATAGGGTCCCGTTGGCACCCTTTGGGTACGGAACCCTAAAAAGTGAAAAAAAGAAGAAAAGCAGAAAGCAGAAGGTTTATAAAAAGCTTTGTCTCTGTTCGGTTATTTATTCACATGCTTTAACTACATTTGGCTACAAAACTCGAGTTGCTCCTGAATAGTTTTCCCATGTGGAACCTCGCTGCTGAAAGTATGAATTCACTTACCGACAACGTTCATGTTGGCCAAAGTGTTTAGTTTTAGGCAAAGGTCAAACAAAGTAGAAAGATATTAAATAGTGGTGCTAACAATTTCTTAAATAAAAATGACAGATCTAAAAATCTACAATTTTCACATGTTGCCTGAGGAAAAGAAGTTTGAGTTGAGTTTAAAGGTTTTCTATTAAAGGTCTCATTTTTGTTTTAATTTAGAGATTGTCTAAAGAATAATCTTGACTTCGTAGAGATCGCTTCCATCATACGAAGTGACAAAACATAACATGAATGCTAGGCCATAAACATACCCAGTACATGTTTCTTACTACCGTAACGTTGGCTTGTAAATATATTACTGCCGCTATAGGATTGTCTAAAAATTATTGCTACAGTGTTACGATCTATGTATAGCTATCACCTCTGATTTTCCGATACTCTCTTGCTACTGGTTGGAATAAATTGATGCATCAAGGATGCCGTAAATTCAGCCAATCAGAGGTAATTGCGGTCGTTACACTGTAGCAATATACATTGTACATGTAGCACATAATTAAAATTAAAAAAAAGAAGATTTTAAGTCTCCATTATATTTCTTTAATAGATATTATGGGGAAAGTATGTTTAAAATTCACGTATACAAAATATATTTTCTAACGCTGCTGAGAGGTTTGCAGAAACACTTAAAGCGAGGTCGAAAGTCTATCAACAGGCGAGTAGCATGGCTCGCAGACAGTACGGTCTTCGTGCCTCGTTTACTATGATTGGGACATTACAAAAGTTCCTTTGCGAGAAGCGAAAACTCATTAGAAATTAATTCAATTAAAACAATTTGTTATTGTAATAGTTATACTTCATACTTTATTTATCAGATCTATTAGAAGATTTTTCATTCATTTATTCCTTTAAACCCAAAATAATTTTTTTACTTACTTTCATACCTACATTTTATAGCCTAAACCACCTTGTTGTACGTGAAATGTTGTTTCTTGCTTTTGTTAATCACTGTTATGTGTGCAATAAAGAATATACAATAGTACATTGTTCTACGAGGGGTGAAAGTGACCCATTACTTACGAGGGCGTCATTTGAGACACGAGGCGAAGCCGAGTGTATCAATACGCCCGAGTTAGGAATCGCACTTTCTCCCGAGTGATACATAGTGCTTTATACTACACCTACGAGGAAAATAACAGGTACGCCAGCTACTTTAGA
This sequence comes from Oeneis ivallda, assembly GCA_029955525.1. NCBI lineage: Eukaryota > Metazoa > Arthropoda > Insecta > Lepidoptera > Nymphalidae > Oeneis > Oeneis ivallda. The sequence goes on along the minus strand of JARPMR010000030.1, from coordinate 5,712,021 downwards.
GGTACGCCGGCTACTTAAGAGGTACGCCGTCTACTTTAGAGGTACGCAAGCTACTTTGGTGATACGCAGGCTACTTTGGTGGTATCCAGGCTACTTTAAAGATACGACAGCTACTTTAGAGGTACGCCGGCTACTTTAGAGGTACGCCGTCTACTTTAGAGGTACGCCGTCTACCTTAGAGGTACGCCGACTACTTTTGAGGTACGCAGGCTACTTTTAGGGTACGACAGCTACTTTAGAGGTACGCCGGCTACTTTAGAGGTACGCTGACTACTTTAGAGGTACGCCGACTACTTTTGAGGTACGCAGGCTACTTTCAAGGTACGCCGGCTACTTTAGAGGTACGCAGGCAGCCTGCGTACCACCAAAGTAGCCTGCGTACCTCTAAAGTAGACGGCGTACCTCTAAAGTAGCCTTCGTACCTCTAAAGTAGCCTGCGTACCTCCAAAGTAGCCTGCGTACCTTAAAAGTAGCCTGCGTACCTCTAAAGTAGTCACCATAGAGGTACGCCCACTACTTTAGAGGTACGCAGGCTACTTTTAAGGTACGCCAGCTACTTTACAGGTACGCCGACTACTTTAGAGGTACACAGGTAGCCTGCGTACCACCAAAGTAGCCTGCGTACCTCTAAAGTAGACGGCGTACCTCTAAAGTAGCCTGCGTACCTCTGAAGTAGCCTGCGTACCTCCAAAGTAGCCTGCGTACCTCTAAAGTGGACGGTGTACCTTAAAAGTAGCCTGCGTACCACCAAAGTAGCCTGCGTACCTCTAAAGTAACCTGCGTACCTCTAAAGTAGACGACGTAACTCTAAACGAGCTGGCGTACCTTAAAAGTAGCCTGCGTACCACCAAAGTAGCCTGCGTACCTCTAAAGTAACCTGCGTACCTCTAAAGTAGACGACGTAACTCTAAACGAGCTGGCGTACCTTAAAAGTAGCCTGCGTACCACCAAAGTAGCCTGCGTACCTCTAAAGTAACCTGCGTACCTCTAAAGTAGACGACGTAACTCTAAACGAGCTGGCGTACCTTAAAAGTAGCCTGCGTACCACCAAAGTAGCCTGCGTACCTCTAAAGTAGACGGCGCACCACTAAAGTAGACGGCGTACCTCTAAAGTAGCTGGCGTACCTTAAAAGTAGCCTGCGTACCTCCAAAGTAGCCTGCGTACCTTCTAAGTAGCCTGCGTACCACCAAAGTAGCCTGCGTACCTCTAAAGTAGACGGATTACCTCTAAAGTAGCTGGCGTACCATAAAAGTAGCCTGCTTACCACCATTTTTGTAAGTATTTGTATTACTGAACTGATTTTGTCAAAAATTAAAAAAAAAACAACCACGTATACAATGGATTTTCATACAACTTTTCAGCCCGCTAAAGCACGTAAGTAATGAAATTTCATAAATTTTTTCAGCCCGCACATTTGTCTCCACGTAAAGACGTATTTTCTTTCTCGCTCTTTCTCGATATGACACAAATCAGATGGTACTTTCCGAGCAGGTGTAGTATAAATAAATAAACAATTTGAGAAGAGCTTAAGCTGCTTAATTAAATTAAATCAAATCAAATTAAATTAAATTAAATTAAATAATTAAATTAGATCAAAATTAATACAAAAACACAATTAAATTAGATTAAAATTAATACAAAAACACAAATCGAGCTTAAATCGAGATATCCAAATTAGATTTCCAGATACTAAAAAGAACTGATCGCTTTAATAAAAGGCAACTCATGTCCGGTCGAATAAATTATATTTGTCTTTCCAGCCAAATCTCATCCACAGTGCCCAATTTTGGTGGAGACTAGACAATTAATCCACAGATAAAACCAATATTATATACGCGTATTTAACAAGTATGTGCTTACTTTAGATAGATTTATTAGATAGCTATGTATTTTTTTTCGTCCCAGCCCGGGACCACGGGACCACAGGAACACAAGACAGTTTTAAACACAAGACCTTATACACTTATGATCCGACTGCACCAACGATTTGATAAACAAAAGAAGCATATTTTGCAGGTTAGTGCAACTATGTTGTTACTAGAATGGGTGCTCGAAATCAGGCAGTAAAGCGCATTGGGTCGTCAAAACGGGCCCGAACACGGCCGGAAGCACCGTTAAAGGCATTATTATCCGGACGGTCGCGCTGCAAATAAATCGTCTGCCGAGCGGCCGCTCTTTCGATTATCCTCAAATCTTCATTACACCGACATATGCTTCTCGCCTTATATCCCGCACGTGTCGTTTTATTTTCTATTTCGATTATGAAACGATTATCGCGGTATTTTTCGAAGACGTTCAATTTTTTTGTTATGGCTTCGATCCTATTAATAAAAGTCTAAAGTTAGACTCGAAACCTGAATGTATCGCAAGTATTACAGTTAGGTAAAGTTGGTGTGAGTGTTGGGATCAATGCTATTTCGACCCAAGTATTGAGCGATCGAGAGTGGTACCGGAGTTGCCCAGGGGTGCATAAATATATCATTTTGTGTACAGCTGTCAAATCATAACGTTTTAATCTCAATAATCCATCCATGGTTTCCTTAACACGTCATCTAAATATTTCAGGTCACAGATAGGTAATTAATACGTAAATAAGTTTATAGCGAACGTAGAACAAGTGAGAAGAACTCTGCACTCAGAACTCTAGAATGTATCGAGAAATCAACGTTACTATGTGAGTGTCGCGCTTTATGGAATTAAATACAAAATCAATATAACCCTTAAATTATATAAATACAGGACAGGTCAGCGATTATAATATGTCACCTGATCTATTTTGCATACCAAGTTGCATGCATAAACATAGTATTCCTTACTAATGTTTTCTATCATAGGTTTCCAAACAAATACGTATTATTTTCTTCCATACTTACATAATATATGGATTGTCAGCATAGACGTATTTTATTTATATTCAACCCATGCTGTCTTTGTATTGTCCGGGTATCACATATTATATACGACAACTATTGTTAGGTCCTTATTCCATCTTTGTTTGCCTTATGTTAGGTATAACCAGAGGAAGTCAGGTTCGATTTTAAACAGTTCAGAATTTTTTATGTATGCAAGATTTACGCAGGATAAAGCCAAGAGATTAGAATTTCTTATTCCCTATATTTTTCATGATTACTCGCAAATATTATGAACACCGAACACGCAATACGGAAATCCATTTGGTCTTCAAAAACTTCCTTAGTTAGTTAATATTGGTTTCACATTGCGATTTCAAGAAATTCTACCAATACACTCGGTATGAAGAACTTCAGTTCGGTAACAAACTTTTAATGAAACATCAATAGTTTATCGAAATGTAGGGTTTTATTCCTTTTGGAAAGTAAGATTAACTTTTTTTTACGGATAACATTAAATGTATCTGGTAGGTACTTACTCCCTTAAGTATTAATATTAAAAATGCGAAAGTTTGTTTGTTTCTCCTTTATCAACACAGCATCATGATTTTTTGCATGGGTATAGTTGAAAACTTCGAAAGTGAAATAGGCTATCTTTTATCCCGGAAAAACAAATTTCACGGTTTCCGTGAATATTTTTTCCGTCCACACGGGCGAAATCACGGGCAAAAGCTAGTAGGTACGTATAAGATTTGTTTATAAATGGATTATATCGTTGTCGGTTGTTTAACATAGTATCTTACTAGCCGATGCCCGCGACTTTGTCAGCGCGGATTTAGTTTTTAAAATCCCTTGGAAACTCTTTGATTTTCCGGGATAAAAACGGCGTGATTGAAGGACAAACCAAAAAACAAACACGTTTTAGCATTTATAATATTATTAGTATGATTAGACATGGTTTTATAACTTTTCATGCTAAGTATTAGTGATGTACTAGGTTCGTTTAATCCTCAAAGTGTAGTCACAATATGTTATACAAAATGTAAAAATGTAAAACATAATATGTAAACCTGTTTGCAACTTAAATAACACGATACAATTTAATATATCTGTTCTCTTATTACAGATTCCAAGTAAGTTGAACCATTTGCAAGTAAGTAGTTTAATTTTTCGTAGCAGTTATTAAATATTAAGCCAGTTTGAAAGTTAGCTAATAACTGAGGAACACGACAGGCCCGTCAATAAACATGACAAAATAGGCCCATAATAAATATGGAATAGGGTTTCCAATCAAGTCTACTTCGCGCCACCCTGCCAGCGTCCGCCCCACTAGGTGAGTGCCACAGCACTAACAAAGAATAGAGTAGACATAAAATAAAAATTAACAATTTTCCATGTGATTACAGCTTAGATCATTCAAACCAATTGGAGATTTAACTAAAGTTTACCTATAATAAGTATCTGCGATACATACGAGCGTACTCTCCGCCTCTCGATGCTTCTGATATTTGCTACGCACACACACGCAATTGGGATTCTGCAAGAACAAAAAGGAAATTTTAGGAAGTTAAATGCTATTTTTACTGGGTGACTATATCTAACTATGGATACATAATTCAAAATACACATTTCAAAATATTTTAGATGAGACAATATTTTTTTTAACTATATTATATAATACCCATAATATTCTAAAGTCTGTCAATTGCGGGAAGACCATCGGAGGGTGAATAAGAGTGGGTCCAGGGTCCGGGATAGATTCCTAAAGTATGGGTCAGTGTCGATGTAGTGAATGCCCCACATAAAATAGCTAACTCTAGCAGAGATTTAGTTCTGTGCGCGGGGGCGGTTTGTGACGGCGACCGGTGCCTTGCCCGCATAATATAGACAACGCAGGCGACGCCTTCGGGACAAATTTTTAAATTGCCTGGGCGCTACAGACGTATATGTGCTCATTGCTACTAATCTAATGTATTTTCAGTATGCACCGCTTCCTTCTATGCATACAAGATTAAACGAGGTAATCTAAGGTAATCTGAACACGGCAAATTCTAACACAAATAAGGTTAGAGATCTATCATAAACTTTTACCAACGAATATTGAGTTTTAATAAAGACAGACACACAAATACAAACTTATACTTACTGTAATAAAACTTATTATGTAATTAAAAGTCAAGCGTCAACAAAAAGCTTCAGTATAAGAAGACGTCACTAATCAATAAATGGTCTAAGAGCTAGCGGGAGTTTGTTGTGTAACTTGACAATAGCTGAAAGGTGTTTTTTTAGGGTTCCGTACCCAAAGGGTACCAACGGGACCCTATTACTAAGCCTACGCTGTCCGTCCGTCCGTCTGTCAGCGGGCTGTATCTCGTAAACCGTAATAGATAGACAGATGAAATTTTCACATATTATGTATTTCTATTGCCGCTATAACAACAAATAATAAAAATTAAATTAAATTAAAAAAATTAAATTAAAATGGGTAGGTGGGTAGATGGAAATCTTTTAATTTAATTTTTTTTAACGGAACCCTAAAAGAGCGAGGCCCGACTCGCACTTGGCCGATTTTTTTTAATAAATAGACTAGTGCTTGGCTGCAATCTTACCTGATGGTAAGTGAACATGCGGCCTAAGGCCTAGCGCAAACATACTACTTTTAGTTGAACAACTATTTAGTTGTGTTTCATAAGCTTATAGGAATGTACTGCGATCATAGAATGTGCGCAAACTATCAACACGATAGTTGCTCGACAAAAAAATCAAAAAGCCGTATCGATTTGCTTTTGATTAAGGCCTGCGCAAACATACAACTTTTAGTTGAACAACTATTTAGTTGTGTTTCATAAGTTTATAGGAATGTACTGCGATCATAGAATGTGCGCAAACTATCAACACGATAGTTGCTCGACAAAAAAATCAAAAAGCCGTACGATTTGCTTTTGATTATAGTTTCATCATCATCATCATTATCAACCTTTAGATGTCCACTGCTGGACATAGGTCTCCTGCATGGACCTCCACAGGCTTCGGTCTTGCGCCGCCTGAATCCAGCGGCTCCCTGCGACTCGTTTGATGTCGTCGGTCCACCTTGTGGGGGGTCTGCCAACACTGCGCTTACCGGTGCGGGGTCGCCACTCCAACACCTTGGGACCCCAACGACCATCAGCTCTTCGAACTATGTGCCCCGCCCATTTCCACTTCAGTTTCGCGACTCGCTAATGAACTTTAAATTAATTAATTATAAATTTTAATTACTTATATTTATTAATTAATTAATTATTTATATTTATTAATTAATTAATTAATTAATTATAAATTTTAATTACTTGAAATTGTCGACGAGTATATTTACCTGGGACACACAGTCCAGCTAGGTAGGTCCAATTTCGAGAAAGAGATCAACCGCCGAATCCAACTCGGCTGGGCGGCGTTCGGGAAGCTCCGAGATGTCTTCTCGTCCAAAATTCCTCAGTGCCTGAAGACTAAAGTCTTCGAACAGTGCGTGTTGCCAGTGATGACTTATGGATCCGAGACATGGTCGCTAACTGTGGGCCTCATAAGAAGGCTCAGGGTCACTCAGCGAGCGATGGAGAGAGCTATGCTTGGGGTATCCCTGCGAGATCAAATCAGAAATGAAGAGATCCGCAGGAGAACTAAAGTCACCGACATAGCTCAGCGAGTCGCGATTATAGTTTATTTGTGTGGAATTCACGAAAAGTACACAACTCGACTAAACAGTTTAGTCGATGTAAAAGTTGTATGTATGCGCCCCTTATAGTTTAGTTGTGTGGAATTCACGAAAAGTACACAACTCGACTAAACAGTTTAGTCGATGTAAAAGTTGTATGTATGGGCCTTACCTAAGATGAAGCGTGCTTGCCTAAAAGATGCCTAATCATAATCACTCTTGTTTAAAGGTATCTTAGCCAAAAACTGTAGCCCGTAATTCTAATTTAAAATTCCCTATACTGTCATTAAACTAAAAAGAAACTATAGGGACTCTGTTATTGTTTACAAACAAGTTTCCCTGCTATCCCGAAGCAGTACAATGTTTATTCGCACAAATATATTTGAATCCATATTTACATATTTCCGCCGGCCGCCGGAATGATTCCGCGCTAGTTCTGTTATTACTAAATGAACATATCCCAAGATCCCGCTTACAAATTGAGCCAAGTTTGGGGTGTATTCTATAAGCACTCGCAATTTAATGACCTTAATAAATTATTAAAAGTTCCAAATTTTTTCTACAATTATGTTAACTAACATTTTTTACATAAAGCTCAATTCAAAGACTAGAAAGTTTATTTAGAGAAGATTCTTTGTTAATTATTGTACTGTAAACATTAAAAACTTATTCTAAATTTTTTTAGTAACGGTCATAAAAAACCGCGTCTTAATTTTCAACTGTAGTTCGTACAAAACAGACATCGAATATACAATAAAAATACTGTGAAACTTAGAGTTTAGTCTACACTATATTAAACTTTTTTAATTTGTTTAATGTATAAACTGTGATTTTTATCAAAATCAAAATCAATTTATTTGTTGAAATAGTTAAGACGGCAAACAGGTGTAAGTTTTGTTTTTAGTAACACTATTTTAAGGTGTACAAATTTTAACATAAAAACTTAAAAATATTAATATCAATTATTGACATTACTGGGACATTACAATAATTACTGGAACTGACATTATTAAATTTTGTAATTACTTAAAAAATTATTGACATTTATTTAATCATTTTTAGGGTTCCGTACCCAAAGAGTGCCAACGGGACCCTATTACAAAGCTTCCGCTGTCCGTCTGTCCGTCCGTCCGTTTGTCAGCGGGCTGTATCTCGTAAACCGTAACAGGTAGACAGTTGAAATTTTCACAGAGTGTGTATTTCTATTGCCGCTATAACAAAAAAATAATAAAAATAAAATTAAATTAAAAATAAAGCTCCCATACATAAAAAGGAGTCGAAATAAAATTTTATTTTTTACCCTGGCATGTGGGGTGCCATTGTTTAGAGCTCATTAAGTGGAGTTCAAATATATTTTTTATTGTGTATATGTTTTATTTGTTTAGCTTTAAAAATCAAGAAAAGGGGGGGCCTTCAAAGTTGTGACCAAAACAAACGAGCATTTTTTTCCCCATATGCTAATTTAGTACTATCTAAGAACTAACATATCTAAATATGTATCTAGTTTTAAAAAAAGTGATTTGGTCATATGTAGGGAACCCTAAAAGAGCAAGGCCCGACTCGCACTTGGCCGATTTTTTTTTAAGTTACAGCAGGTAAATAATACCTTTACAAGATACTAGTATGCGAATCTATATCCGACCAATATTTTACCACTATTATAATTGACCAAAATTAAACGTTACCCTATATTCAGCTAGTATAATAAATCTTTATAATATTAAATAACGGATTAAAGTCAAGTGGAATTCAGAGAATAGGTGCTTTCCTACCCATTGGGACGTTGGGAGAATGGAGCGCGCATACTAATTCGTGGTCGTTCGAGGCACATTCAAATAGCAAGCAAGCCAGGCTTACTGGGGGATATGTGAGACGGGCCCCAAGATTTAGTTTACAACTTAGATTACGAGTGCCGCCTGAGCCACCAGTGGTCAAGAATTAAACAAGTAATCTAATGGGCCACACGTACTCCCCCGAACAATCCATTTGAAGGGATTTCAATTACACGTGATACGTATTTTGCGGTGCACGTAATCAGAGAGGATTATGGACCTGTTTCAATTTATTTTAATGTTAAAATAAAATTTAACGGCCACAATATATTCATTGGAATATTTGTATCCCCAAATGAATTGCTGCTAGTGTCGCAAATGAAATATTTTATAAAGCTTTGTAATCGTATTTCTGAAACCAAGAAAAGACAAAAATTCACACCTCGATGAGAAACAAAATCCTGTCCCAGGAATAAATTTGCTCTTTAATCCTGTCCAACTCTAATAAACAAGCGATTTGAATTGTAAATTATGCATTTTATAATCTGACGAATTCACCTTCCTTTTTCATTGCTAGAATACATATTTAAATCGATGAATAGAATAGAATAGAATAGAATAGAAATGTTTTTTATTCAAATAAACTTTTACAAGTACTTTTGAATCGTCAATGAGTCTACCACTGGTTCGGAATGCCGTTCCTGCCGAGAAGAACCAGCAAGAAACTCGGCAGTTGCTCTTTTCAAAATACTTTTACAATATACTTAACAGATATTCTATGTATGCAGAGTTTCCACAATGAGGGAAAGGTCCACAAAAGCATACGTAATTATTTCTAATTATAATTCAACACATGTCAAGACGGGCAGACAGAAAGTAGCCCCATTGCCGCTGGTGGCACCCGTTCACGAGCATGACGCATGACCCAGCCATTGCTTCGCTCAACCATATTTTAGGGAACGCAACAACCCGCATCACACGACACCACCGATGAGATACCAAATGGTTCTTTAACATTACGTACCGATACTTTATATTATGTATCTCTACCCATATTATTATTTGAAACTAGCGAAGCTTTGCACCAGTGCAATTAACTCCAAATTTCCGATTTTTTCGGTAGCTTTTCTATTTTTCATTCATACATACATTATCCTGACAATTTAACTAGTGTTTCGCCCCGAACTGAGACCTCGCGGTGACGGTATCCCTTAATTATTCATTCAATCGATACATGACGACCAAAACTGACATTATTATTATGCCCGTTTTCACCAAAAATACCTAAATCGGGATGATTTAGGTATGTTTGGTAAAAACGGGAGTTGGAGTCTCTTTACGTAGGTAGCCCCTAATTAATACAATCCTAAATCCTAAGTCCTAAGATAGATATTATCGGCTTTGACCATTCCATTTTTATTCGTAGCACTCATCCATTTGGAAACTCTATAAAGTTAAGTAGCCATAAAAGAATCGTAGCCGGGAGGTCGTAGAGATTGAGTGAGAAAGCTGTACCTGTTGCGCGAGCTGGCACTTCGGGCTACGCCGGCCTAAATCGCGTGCACGGAAGCTTACAGCTCACTTATTTTCTTTTTGTATGCATTTACGCTTCAGATTAAAAGATCCAATCGCCACCCCTAGCACTCGGCGGTCCCCGGCTCAGCTCGGAAGGTTTCGCTTGAATCGACGTGGAGCTATTGGTCGGCTGAAAATGGGGTGAGTGATGACGCGCTCGAGGGAAGTTTTCGCGATGGAAAATCAGTTGTGGTCGTGGGGTTGTACAGAGAGGCCGTGTGCCAGCGGCAGCCTGAACCCACCGTTCGTTGCACGCCGCCCGCCTCGAGGGTAAGTGAACATTTTATTTGATTAAAAAGCAATTTCTTCGGAGAAGTCGTGAATTTCCCGGCCGCAAACAGCAAGAAAATCACGTCTATAAAACTATAACCCATCCTGTGCTGAGTGAAGAAATGCAGTTTTCCGATCAATTCATGGAGTTCGAGATTTCAGGAAGTATTTTATATTTTAAATATTATCTACTTTTTCCGTCGCGTACGACGTGACATCTTGCAATTTCGGTATGAATAAATAAATGTTAGTTATAATACTTGAAAACGAATATTCTCTGCAAATTATAGGTATATACCTGGTCTAATATTTTTAGCCACTATTTAAAAAAAATTTTAGATAAACTTATCTTAAATCTTCATTGACTTGATGATTACTACATAATTTGAGTTTGACTGCTTCTATTTCTATAAAACAAATCCTACCAATATTTTATTTACATGTGAAAGTTTGTGAGGATGGATGGATGTTTTCACGCCACAACGAATGAACCAATTTGGTTTAAAGGAAATTGAGATAGTTCATACCCAGGATTAACGCATAGGCTACTTTTTATCCCGGAAAATTACAGAGTTTCCGCGGGAATTAAAACCTTAATCCACGCGGACGAAGTCGCGGGCATCATATAGTAATATAATATGCGCAAGTATCTATGAAATTTATCTACAAAATTTCGCTAAACATTTTAATCAATTGGTCAAAAGTTTTAAACAGAGAACAATTATCCTACTTCCTATCCTAAAGGTACTAACGGTCAGTCAGATTCCCAACACTACTCTCTTCATCCTAATAGTGAACATGTGCCTTCTTATGAGACCCATAGTTAACCACCATCTTTAGAATCCATATTTCATTAATCATTACTGACGAACCCGTACACGAACTATTCGAAAACTTTCGTCTTCACCATGAAGGACTTATGACGAGCAAACATCTCGGAACAAGCTGCAAAGTCACGTTCACAAGCGAGTTAGATTCAGCGGTTGACCTATGTCAACCTAGACTATGCCCCTTGTCTTTTCGTGTACAATTTCAATCAGAATTCAGGGAACAGTAGAAGATTTTCGTCGTACTCAATTTAAGTTTTAGGCCTATCTGTTGAGAAAATCTGCTGCGGTCATTGAGCACTATATTAAGGTCTCCCAAAGTGTCTACCATAACGACTATAATGTCAGCAAAACGTAGGTGGGTGATGTATTCGCCGTTTATTTTCAAGCCAGAAGCCTAAAGACGTCCTCCAAAGCAGAGGTAAATATCGTCGACGATCTCCGTTTCGCACAGTTTACATTGCAACTCCGTGATCTTGCATATACGGCCAGACATAGTAGCGTTTTTAGGGTTCCGTAGTAAACAAGGAACCCTTATAGTTTCACCATGTCCGTCCGTCTGTCTGTCTGTCTGTCTGTCTGTCTGTCTGTCCGCGGTTTAGCTCAGAGACTATTGGTACTAGAAATCTGTAATTTGACAATGGTATAAATATGAATCACGCCGACAAAGTGGTGAAATAAAATTTTGAAAAATATTTTTTTTAGGGTACCTCCCCTACATGTAAAGTGGGGATGAATTTTTTTTTCTCGACTATCCCATTGTGTGGGGTATCGTTGAATAGGTCTTTCAAAAATAATGTGGGTGTGGGAACACCATTTTTCAATTCAGGGATCCGTTTGTGAAATGTGATATTCTAAAGTGCTAAATTTTATTAGAGTCAAGTGTCCCCCCCCTCTGCCAGCTAAATGGTTGTATATAGGATACAAAAAAAAATTCACAGCAGTAGTATATATAATGAATTTTAAAGGAAAACTATCACGGCTAAATAGGGTTAATTAGTTAAGGAGTTATATCTGTTTTTGCTAAGTTAGGTATAACACGTAGTGTAAGTTGCATATTTTGTAGTATATTATAGTATTTAAACCATGGAACTCAAAATGTATTCAATATTCATAAATAAAACAAAAGCACTATCCTAGGTCAGCAATAATATTTGAGACTTTCAACTACGGAACCCTACACTGCGCGTGGCCCGACACGCACTTGGCCGGTTTTTATTATAACAACACTTCAACTGGATATACACGTATTCAAGTTGGCATAGCTCTGTACCAAACTAAGCACAGCCCAAGTTTCAACTAAACTGGGCTTCAAAGAAAAAGGGTCGGTTAGAAAATCTTCAAAATGAAAAACTACGTATTTTCATTTATTTTACATATTTTGACTAACTTGTAGAGTTTGTGAAGTTAGGGCTTGTAGATTCAGGGCATGTAGACTTAGAAACTTGGCTCTACATGAGATCTGATATCTTTTTGACAGTGCGAACCATTGGTATCCTGCGTCGTGGCAACATTTTACATGAAAATGTTTTTGGTGGGATTTCACTTCTTTGTGTAAGTTAAAAAAAAAGGCTTTATTTCTACTACCACCTTATTTCTACAATCGAAATCTAGTACTTTCCTATTTGTTAGAGAATCTTTGTTTTTGTGGCATTTAGTTTCAACTCTGCACATTTACTTTTTGCCTCAAATTCGAGATGGTCTATTGTTGAGAAATTTTTGCGAAACCTGCTTGTTCCATACCAGAGAACCAACCAACGTTCTCTTCACAAAGTACTTTTGTATAGACTGGTTCTCTTGTGGAGTTTTTAAAATTCTGCCCAAGATTATCTTTAAGAATATATTTTGTATATATTTGACATTAAAATCGATATGGAATGTTTACAAATAAAGCGTTGCCTAGCAGTCAATGACAGGTAATTTCTATGAACCTATTGGAAAATTAGAAACAAGGAGTCCCTATATAAACTTTTAAAATATGCGGAAGTCTCATTTGTAGTCAACCCCTTAAACTAGGGGGTGGAAGTCTCACCCCCTAGTTTAAGGGGTTGACTTTTAGATTTTTTTTGTTTGTGTACTAATACTAGCTTATATACCAAATATCAGCTTTCTAGGACTTCGGGAAATATTCTAAGAATTTTCGATCAGTGAGTGAGTCAATGACGAAATCGGGTTTTTTTAGATATCAATAAAATCTAAAGTATAAAAGCTATGCAATTGAAACTTTATATGTTTGATAAATCTACTATTGACATCATATCCCAAGAATTTTGTTTATCTGGTGTAATCCAAACCCAAGTTATGAGGGTTCAAAAAAACGACAAAGCTCTTCAAGAAAAGGTAGGTAGTGCTCTTGCGCTTCGCTTGGCTCTTCGTGGCGGGGACACTCCCGTGTCCCCACATCCAAGCGGAAGAAGTTGCGAGACTACAGAGGTGAAACAAATTAATATCTAAACTGTAACGATTCCTGGAAAATCATTAAAGCTTATGGGTGAGATGCTTAGTTTCTAATCAGATAAAAGTTAGGTAATAACCCGGCGCAACTAAATGAACGCTGTATTTATACAAGAACATTGGATTTGTGGTAGAATTTTCCTATCTCTGGCTATTAGAACTGACAGTAAGTACAAAAGTATTTCTCGTTAGATATTCACATTTTCTTGATTCATAGAAAACTAGCTGATGCCGGCGAATTCGTGACTGCGAAGTTTTAGGATTTTTAGATTTTTCGAAAATAGTTCAGAGTAACAATTCAAAAGTAACAATTTGATGATCACTTCCTTTCAACCACTAACATTTGATTTGTAGCACCTAATGACTCCCTCATGACGCTTGGGCTGATGCAATTAAATTCTTTGAGTTAAAAGAAAATCTTATGAAGTTATTTGCATTACTTATTAAGTTTCAGAGGAAGCTTGCTCGCTTCGTTATTTTCAACCTACACACGCAAAAACACGTTTAAAAATCTATCGATACCTTTATAATTGTCGCATGTAGGTATTCAAAAACTTAAGTAAAAGTTTCATCCGTGGCATAAACGCATTTTTATTAGGATTTTAATGGGATTTTGTAATAATCCACGTACTCACATCAAAACACGACTAATTTAATACATAATAATGACATAACAACAATGAAAAAAGTACTTCACTTTTTTTACGCTCTCATAAAATCGGACCAAAATACTTCATCAACTATAATTGCGGCTACAAAACTTCAAGCACTAACGTAATGCATGTGAAGCACAAGACCGGGCATAACGAAATGTTATAACAAAGGGAAAAGCCAGCTTTTTACCACCGCCAGTCGCCCTCGGTCCAGTCATCTAGTAATGAAACAGTGGCCCAGAAGAGACACTCCAATGAGAAGCACGCACATACATCGCTCTCGTTTTATATTTTCACTAGCAAAGGAATAAAATGACCTTATAAAACTAGACATTGATCTAGTTTTATGGGTTAATTTTATTCCTTTTATAAACAAAACTACATAATAATATTATAATATTATCTACGATACCTCTATTAACAAACTGCCAGAATCTTTTGATATACCTACTTAATTAAAGAAATATAATATAATCGAAAAAATCTTTTAGTGAAATCTAAGGAGACAATACAAAAAGCAGAAAGGTGATTAAAATGGCGGCCACAGATTAATTAGGCAAAAAGGGGGTTGTTATAAGTTTGATCACTTATGTTATGAATTTCGTCAATGAATGAGCTCTAACAAATTTATTTATTTATTTTAATCGACAACAAGATTGAAGCTCGTGACTACGATCTCACATGAAGGTAAGTGAAGATGCAGCTTAAGATGATAGTGTGCTAACTTGGAAAGGGGTATAGCAGCTTCACGCCATCGTGCTGGAACGCTTAATCGCTTGGCAGCAAGTCTTTGAGAGTAGTGTAGTAATTTAGCCTCGACCAAATAAAATCTCCAACAAAACCAGACCGACCGCGACCGACAGATTTGGATGCAGGTTTTCCTTTCCGAAGGATTCGAATGTGGATTTTTGCATCGTGTACGGGCTTTGAGTACGGGCTCATTGATTTGACACCACTGAGTTGGTAGTTTTCAGATAGTGACAAAAGAGCGGAAAAATGATTACAAGAACTAAGCTCTATTCTCTTCTCTATTCTATCAGAATATAGGCCCACCGAGTTTGTACTTAGTGGTTAGACAAATTGGTTAGTGTACTTTTAGTGTCTGATGATGGAGCAAGAATGTAGTAACATCACAAAGTCATGGCATCGATAAAACAAGTAAAAGAAAATCTAATTTTATCAAAAAATTTCTGAACAAAAAGGAAAGCCAGTGTACCCCTAAGATTATTTTACCATATTTGATTTGTATTTCGACATTTTCTCTTTACTTTTTAATGAGTTTTGATGATTTCTCAACTTCGTGCGATTTGAAACCAATCAAACTTTTTCGTGTTTGTCAGTGCTTCTGTGAAATTACCGCATATTATAAAATCAGAGACATATTATATTTACTACCGTAAGTATAAAATGTATTACATATGTAAGTACGAGGATAATATAGATTAAAAAATCATTTTTAGGGTTCCGTACCCAAAGGGTACCAACGGGACCCTATTACTAAGCCTACGCTGTCCGTCCGTCCGTCCGTCCGTCCGTCCGTCCGTCTGTCAGCGGACTGTATCTCGTAAACCGTAATAGATAGACAGATGAAATTTTCACATATTATGTATTTCTATTGCCGCTATAACAACAAATAATAAAAATTAAATTAAATTAAAAAAATTAAATTAAAATGGGTAGGTGGGTAGATGAAAATCTTTTAATTATTTTTTTTGACGGAACCCTAAAAGAGCGAGGCCCGACTCGCACTTGGCCGATTTTTAAGCTATTGCATAGCTTTTATCGCGGGCTTTGAACTAGGACAAACAGTTTGAGCGCGGCGACCGAATCAAGAAATTCCGTAACGAAAATAAACCTAACACCGTCCTTCAGTAAGCGTTCAACATTTTAGAGGATCATAAGTAGCTCTGTTTGGCGCAGTGGGCGAGCGGCCGCTTTCTTTACCGTATGGTGTATGATGTCGCAGGTTGTGCATAATCTTTATTATGCAAAAAAAAATATTGCATAAATATTATAATTGCATAAGTTGATAAAAAATGCTATGCAATAGCTTTACCGCGGCAGTCCCCGAGTGCCACTCAATTTTTTTATATATTTTTGTTTTACGGGTAGAGGATATTTTGTTTTACGGAAATATTTTAAACAATTTTAATATTTTTTTTTTTTTATTCGATGGCAAGCTAGTCCTTGACTGCGATCTCACCTGATGGTAAGTGACGATGCAGTCTAAGATGATAGCGGGCTAACTTGGAAGGGGTATGGCAGTGAACATTCAACCCATACCCCTAATTGGTTTCTACACGCCATCGTGCCGGAACGCTAAAGCTAAAATATAAAACAATAACAATATAAATGAAATTGTAAATAAATCAAAGTGCAAAAAAATTTTTACGAGACATTTCACCGCGGTTAATTGCCTCATCTGGTGACAGAAGGGCTGGCTCATTTTTTGCACAAAGGATCAGCCTGGCTGTCCAGCGCGGAAATGCAGCCAGTATTCTTGGCACCATTCCACGCGGGCATGATTTGTATAGTAATTAGATTAGTTTAGCTATAAGTTCTTTTTGTAACATTTTAATAAAAAAAAAAATGAAATTTAATAGTATTATTCGTTTGACTTAACTCGCAATTTGGCTTTCGAGTGATACCAGCCTCGTGTAATATGTTTTAAAAGGTATTATCACGTAATGTAATTACCTACTTCAACTTCTATAAGGTGAATTTTTACGCACGCAGCGAGATCGACTCGATCAAAGCCAATTATTTGAAGAGTGTAAGGAAATATCTTAGTCTTGTACTTTGAGAGAAGAATACTTATATTAGATGATAAGATGATCGCAGTCAAGGGTTATCTTATCATAAATAAATACAACTAAAAGGTATATCTTTTATAAAATAAAAAAACCGGCCAAGTGCGAGTCGGACTCGCGCACCGAGGGGTCCGTACTCCAGAAGTAAAAGTATTCAAGTAAAACGATAATATTATATTAATTTGCTTATTCATATTTTTTTTTTGTTTTTATTAATCGTTAACTTTGTTTAAGAGGTTTATTGTTAATATCAAAAAAACTATGCTAGTTAGAGCGTTGGTTTTAATTTTTCTGTAAAATATACAAAAACCTTAATTGACCATAATAAATTTCAGATTTTTCGATTGGTAAACTTCCAAAAACTATTAAGTATGTATAAAAATAAATAAAAATCTGTTTAAGAATGTACAGGCCCTTTCATATGATACCCCACTCGGTATTGTTATCTTACTTTGAAATTTCAAACTCCCGATTTTCCCCTTTTTTAATTAAACTAAAAATAATTTTCTCTTTTTTTTATTCCAAAGATGTTGGGCCACTATTATATACAACTAATACTAAAATACTAAAATATAACATAAAAATAATATAAAAATATAATTTAGTATTATATTTTTGTATTATTTCAATGACTAGGTGTTAGGTAGATGGATCGAGGAAGAGGATCTTATGATGGATCAGAAAACTAGGTAACGGGATGTCAGGTAGATCGTATATAGTCCGGCCATAGTTTCACATAACGGGGGTATTTTATAATTTCAACTTGAATAACGTTATTTGTTACCAGTTACAATACCGACCCGACGCGACGATGCTTTGCACCCGCCATAAAATATGAATCGGAAGATCTTAGAAGAAACAAGTGTAAATTAAAAATTTTATTTTTAAAAATCCAGCTTTTATTAGCTACATCATCGGACCCTGGATAGGTATCAACGAGGACCAGAGTACTTATCAGGACGAATCAAACGAACCCAAACTCGATCAGGTTACGTAGTTTACTACAGAGTTCACTTCCCATACCCACGTTCCGCCTCCATCATCAGTTCAGCTCCATATCACATTATAATACTGCATTGCCATCTAATTTACAAATACATGCAAAATTACAGCTCAATCAGAAACCGGGAAGTGGTTATAATAATTTATCTTGTAAGATTTGACCTAAACATACATACATACATACATAAATACATACATACATACATATTATACATATACATTGCAAATTAAATAAAAGCTAGTAAATAAAGAAGATAATACTGTTCTGTAAATGTCTTACTATTTCACGTCGCATTAAACCTTCTACGACCTGTATACGAGTACGGCACAGTACTCAGTTGATTGATCGGATTCGCCCGCCTTCCATTCAACGTCCTATTGTAGACACGTACGAGTAGGTAGGCTCAGAGCCGCAGTCGCGTTGACGTGAATAGTCGGCCGTCCATGCACCACTCCTAATCCCGTCCTTGCTGTGATTCGATAACTGTGCCATTTCATCGAATAGCCGTTTATTTGACGTGACAACCTCATTGACGACACAACAAGACTGCAAATATAACTAGGCATAGACAATGTAGGTTTTCTTGTTGGTTCTTTTCGGTTGGAACGACATTCCGAACCAGTTGCAGTGGTAGATTCACTGGGTGATTCGTATAAGTATATTTGAATAAAAAAATTGTTTTATTCTCTTATATTCTGAGACAGCGTTAATAGCCTAGTAGTTAAGACCATACGGTCATATGTTCGGGACGGTTCGGGTTTGAATCCCAGGCACCTCTAAGATGTCGAGCTAAGTATGTTTTGAGCAATTAAATAGAACTTGCTTTAAAGGTGAAGGAAACGTGTTGCTCTATGATCTAGAATTCTAGACTGACGTACCTACTGTCCAAATGACTGTATAAGTGCAATTAAGATGCAATTCTTTTGGAGTTGCCATAACATAAGTAGTACTATTATATATTCTGTGCCATAACTGCATCTCAATCTACTCGTACGTTATATTGTGTGCTTATAATTATATATACGGTGAAAATGTAGGTGCAACGTTGAAAGTTATGGTGTTTCTAGAACTTGTAACGGAACTATGCTAAACTAGTACCTACCTAATTAGCTGAACTCATATTATAAAGTTGCTCCGTTAAGTTATAATATTAATAGTGACGTGAATTCTGACGAAACAATGCTATCCCTACGAGTAGGTGTTTTGGAATTTGTGGTATTAATATACCATGTAACCATAAATTTTTAGTAATTAAACCCTCTAAACTTACCTTTAAATCTGTTAGTCCGACAGGACAGGCAAGCAGTTTATAATTTGAATTTGGTTTCTGTTGTCTGGTGAGAGACTTCGGTCGAGACTAAGTCACTACCTTAGCGGAGTGTTTGCCTCTGTTGATGAAGATAGTTCGTGTTTGTAAAAAGAAATTTTTGTATATTTTCATTTTAGTGACTCAAGGCGCAATTCTTTGGAGTTATTTAAATATTGAAATTGTAAGAATAATAATTCATTTGCAAACTAATTAAGCTAACCTTAAGATTAATGAATAGCTTATGAACTGTGCTTTGAAACCTAAGTGGTTTTTCTTTAATTTGAGCTATCTTTTGGTACTTATTTTTCATGCTTTGTTAATTTAAAGGAACGTATTTTTTTGGAGCTACTAATTTTTTAGAGTTCCTATAAGTAACGGATCCTAAAGGATCACTTTGTTGTCCATCTGTTTGTTTGCCCTTTTTAGGGTTCCGTAGTAAACAAGGAACCCTTATAGTTTCGCCATTTCCGTCCGTCTGTCTGTCTGTCTGTCTGTCTGTCTGTCTGTCTGTCTGTCTGTCCGCGATTTAGCACAGAGACTATTGGTACTAGAAATCTGTAATTTGGCAAGGGTATAAATATCAATCACGCCGACAAAGTGGTGAAATAAAATTGTGAAAAATAATTTTTTTTAGGGTACCTCCCCTACATGTAAAGTGGGGATGAATTTTTTTTCCCGTCTATCCCATAGTGTGGGGTGTCGTTGAATAGGTCTTTCAAAAATATTGTGGGTGTGGGAACACCATTTTTCAATTCAGGGATCCGTTTGTGAAATATGATATTTTAAAGTGCTAAATTTTATTAGAGTCAAGTGTCCCCCCCCCCCTCTGCCAGCTAAACGGTTGTATAAAGAATACAAGAAAAAATTCACAGCAGTAGTATATATAATGAATTTTAAAGGAAAACTATCACGGCTAAGTAGGGTTCATTAGTTAAAGAGTTATATCTGTTTTTTCTAAGTTAGGTATTACACGTAGTGTAAGTTGCATATTTTGTAATATATTATAGTATTTAAACCATGGAACTCAAAATGTATTCAATATTCATAAATAATATTTGAGATTACATTAATTTTTAGTGTAGGGTTCCGTAGTTGAAAGCAACTACGGAACCCTACACTGCGCGTGGCCCGACACGCACTTGGCCGGTTTTTTTCTCAGAAACAGTTTGAGGTACTACGATGAAATACTGAATAAAAATGTCAATGCTGTACAGATTCCAAATCTCTAGTTCAATTAATTTAGTATAAAAAAAATTAATTTAAAAAACAAATGCCCGCGCAACTACAAAGTATATAATTTATTGTTGATATTTTGAAAACCGCTCTACCGATTTCGATAAAATTTCAATGGGATCACTTAGAAAGTATACACTTTGAAACAAAAAAGAATTATCCAAATCGGTTCAGGCGTCTTCGAGTAATCGGTGAACAGAAATAAAAAAAAGATTCCGAAGAATTGAGAACCTCCTCCTGTTTTGAAGTCGGTTAAAAAACGTTACAGCTTATCATACAAAAGTTTCAGTGACGTCTCCCGTAATCGCCACTAAACTGGTTATTTAGTAATTAATATTATAATCATCACAATGTACGGAACCCTCAGTGCAAGATATATCACGTACTTGGCCGGTTTTTTTTAATAGACGTCCATTGTATGGATCACTTTGTGAATCCACAGAATGACACTCGAAATATCGAAATCAGTATAATTCTCTTTTCGGTTAATTAATTACTCGATTATTTTTCCTAATCGATTATAAAGAAGTCTGAAGTCGACTACAGTGAGCTGTAAGGATGGTCTGCGTCATTTACGTCTTATAAAGTCGGCAGACAAAATAACGATTATGACTTTTCACGGGAGGCCGGCTTACCTCAGACCGCTTAACTTTGTAAGTCTGCCACAATTACTTCTAGCATAGCTTAATAAGAAGACCCGTAGAGGCGGAATTGTGAGGAGTTTTAAGAATTTCCGGCGCAATAGTCCGGCGCGTTCGCTCGTATAAATGGAACTCGTTCCACGTATGCTGGCTTTAATCCTCTCAATGTGGGTAATCGTGCGTGCAGTTATTGATATTGCTGTAG
Source organism: Oeneis ivallda (assembly GCA_029955525.1). Classification (NCBI taxonomy): domain Eukaryota; kingdom Metazoa; phylum Arthropoda; class Insecta; order Lepidoptera; family Nymphalidae; genus Oeneis; species Oeneis ivallda. The sequence continues at coordinate 5,690,728 of JARPMR010000030.1, read as the reverse complement.
GTAGCCTTTATTTCGAAATTTCCTTTTAAATTAATAAACCAAATCGAGTCTAATAAGTCTGGTAACGTATTATTAGTGATTTTGCATTTGGATATTACATCACTATATTGATTCTCTGATCTGATCACTATATTGTTACCACGATCAGAACAGCAGATCTAACCATGAATTAATCATAAATAAGTATATCATTTTCAATAATAATATAAGGTATTTCTTTTATTCAATTATTCAAATATACCTGCATACATATGCAAAAACCGTAACCACAACGACAACGATAAAGGCAATTTGTTAATAATACGATTTATATATAGATCTATAAACTTTGCTTTCAAAACATTGTAATACTAGGAAATATAAATCAAGCCATCTTTAATATCGAATAGATTCGTTTCCATTAGATAGGTACGCAATATCGCAGCTGTCTCGGAATATTGCAAGGAAAAATTAAGGCGAAGCCAAGCGCTTAAAATGTAACCAATATTGGTATAAGCGATCCGCTGATTGTCTGCAGACGATCCTTCGCCTAACGAGCTTGTCGTGGCATGTCCTTTGTATTGCTGTCACCGCAATCCCCGCTGAGCGACTTGCACTCACCGAGATTATCCAAATACTGTGCTGTTTTCAAGACCCACTTAGAAGTCTGTGACGTCTTTATTGATATCTAGACTTGTTATCCTATGATTATGTTTTATTAAGAAATAAAACCCTATACCTATCAATAAAAGACTAGTGGTGTTCTCTAAAACCGATCAGTGTAACGATCGCATTTTGATTTTTTATGTAGTTGTGTCTATCCCGAATGTTGAAATTCTGACCGGTTACCGAACAAGTAGTGTTGATAAACCTCGAAAAATGATTATATCTGTAGATGAACCAGACTTACCGAATGATTACCGACATAGCCAATGTAGTCGCGAAGCTGAACTGACAATGGGCAGCGCACATAGCTTGAAGGGGGGGAGCACCTTGATATGCTAGAGTTCCTCTGCATGTGGAAGTCTCTACGAGAGGCCTATATCCAATTGACGTTTATTTATCATCATCATCATCATTAGCAATCCATTAACGTCTCACTACAGATCGTAGGAGAAGGGTTAGACGTTTATTATTTGAATACAACTTTTACCTACTTATTGTGCCTTTTCTTATTTGGTTTTCATTGAGGTACTACGTCAGGACAATAAAAAAAACTAGGTATGTTATTATTATAAACTTAAATATTATCTCTAGTATAGGTAGGCATTTAATAAAATTTTCAGAACCTTATAACAATTTAGTAATATTTATAACCACTAAAAACAAAAGACTTAACACCATTTCGAACAGTCATGACCGTCGCAGAACTCTGCTATTGAGAATTAAGAAGCTCTAGAAATGTAAGCAATAACGGTATCAAAGATACGGCTAGGTGTCTGCAAACGATACTGTGTCTATAGAACAATTCGCGACTCCCTCTTTGTATTGTTGTCGCCACAATCCTCTCCGAGCGCCTTGCACTTGCCTGGATTATCTAAATACATTGCTTCCTTCACGACCTACTCTCAGTACTAAAATAATTTATCTGTCCATATTAACTTACCTTTATTAAACATTTTACTTATTTTATTCCCCTCATAAAAATTAATTAGTGCTTCTAAGGCAGGGCCACACCGATAAGGCGATGCGTTGCGACGGTAAAGCGATTAATCATGTTTCAATCGTAATGGCGATAAAATTTAAATAACTAGTTTTTTATTAAACTAAGCGCAAAGAGTATTTCACAACGACCAAGTACCTTTAACACTAACCGACATCATATAAAGACACATTTTAACAGATTTTCAATAAACTAACTGTAAGAACGCCAAAATCGTTATTTTTAGGGTTCCGTACCAAAATGGTAAAAATGGAACCCTTATGGTGAGACTTTCTCTGTCCGTCCGTCCGTCCATCCGTCTGTCACAGTCGATTATTTCAGTAACTATTAAAGCTATCGACATGGGAATAGTTGTGTAAAATAGTGGCCCAACATCATTGGAATAAAAAAAATCGAAAATTGTTTTTAGTTTTATTAAAAAAGGAAAATCGGGGATTTGAAATTTCAAAGTAAAATAACTATACCGATTGGGTTATCATATGAGAGGCCTTTACCTGTGCATTCTAAAACAGTTTTTTATTTATTTCTATCTAAAATAGTTTTTGATTAATCGGCCAAAACGTCGAAAAAAATACCGTTCCCCCCTTATCTCCGAAGTTTACCAATCGAAAAATCAGAAATAATTATGGTCAATAGAAGTTTATGTAAAATATACATTTTACAGGAAAAATAAAACCAACGCTCTAACTAGCATAGTTTTTTTTTATACTAACAATAAACCTCTTCAAACAAAGTTAACGATAAATAAGCAAATTAATATAATATCGTTTTACTTTTACTTTTGGAGAACGGAACCCTCGGTGCGCGAGTACGACTCGCACTTCACCGGTTTCTTTTCTGTTAAAATTCACTGCGACCGACCTTGCGACCGACGCGACGGCGGATCATGACAGAGGCCAGATAGTATAATTATTGAGTACTAGGTGATGCCCGCGACTTCGTCCGCGTGGATTTAGTTTTTAAAATCCCTCGGGAACTCTTTTATTTTCCGGGATAAAAAGTAGCCTTTGTCACTCTCCAGGTCCTCAAGTATACCCGTGCAAAAAATCACGTCGTTCTGTAGCCCTGTTGCGGCGTGATTGAAGGACAAACCAACAAACCAACACACTTTCGCATTTATAATATTAGTAAGGATAACGAACGATTGGAATAAATAAATTTCGCACGTAGCTTAAATGATGTTTGAAGGAGTTTTTTTTTTAACGGAAGGGGGTTTAAAACCTAACTCCACGCGGACGAAGTCGCGGGCAAAAACTAGTCCAAAATAAAGCTAAATCATTCCATTGTTCTACAACGATTCTATCTTTGTAGAATTCGTGAATTCACAGTGTTCTTAATTATTTTATAGCATTCCAAATAAGTATTGGCAACAATTACAACGAATTTATGATTATTATTTGTGTATCTTTGCCTAATGAGCAAGTTAGGATTTCCCCTTTCATATTGTGATTACCACAATCCTCTCTGAGCACCTAAAGCTTGCCGAGATTGTCTTACAAATTCGTACCTACTAATTTTATGAAATGAATAAACAATAATTTAATACTGTCAGTATATATTCGGATAATTTTACCATAATAGGCAATATTTGTGAGCCAGTGGTAGATTCACTTAACGATTCGAAAGCACTTTGTATGAGTTTATTTGAAGGAAAAATTATTCTAATATTCTATTCTATTATGCTGTATGCTTTGGTTGTGCAGTATATCTATCCATTATTTTTCGACATGTTTTTCTTTAAAAAAATGTCAAGTTATTATATAGCTTCAAATTTTGCCCATCAAATTAACCGCTGTACGCCGTCTACACCCTCTGATCTACGTCTGATTATTTCCATCACTCCCTTCACCTTATTATTTCCAAGGCATAGAAACGGGTGCCGTGTCGTCGAAAAGGCCTATGCCTTTTCGATGACACGGCACCCGTTTCCATCAACCTTCTTAAAGTCATCGGTACATTGGACTGAAGATTATATCCTACACTGCCCTTAACAGTCTTCACGGTCTTTATAAGAAGTCTTTGCACCAACGGCCGTCGGCTTACAGCGTGGTTGTTTTCAGCTTTTACCATTAACCTGTATATAAATTAGAACGCTGGACTGACTGTCGTATAAAATGTAAACCGATACCTGTGAAAGCACCGCTATTTGATATTTTTCAATAGGTGCGATTCGCATTAGTTCAGCGGTGGTATACCTTCACTCTTATATACATAATTCTATTAGCAATCAGCGCCAAAATTGCGATATTTTTACTTCATTTTGCCCTCGTCTTCAGCCTGTCGAACATTCTAGTATTAAAATGGTCATTAGTTCTTAGTTCTTACCATATTTAAATCACCCAATTAAAATACTGTCAATCTATCTTTAGTTATTCCTATTTTCATTGCCAAGTTGCATGGATTTTGGTATATCTGCAATCTACATTATTTCTGTTACCTATCTATACCTCTACCTCTACATCCCAATCTTCTACAAAAACACGTAACATGTAGGTTTTATGCAGGGGCGCCCAGACCACGAAACTAAAAATCAAACATGAGAAAAATTCTCAACTTCCCAATATTCTACTACTTATACAACAAAATATCATAGATGCAGCGGTGCGGAGTGCATTTCGCATTGTCCTCGAAGAATACCGCTTTATTGTCTGCGAAACCAAATAACCTCTTTTATATCTCAGTTTTATATCAGACGCTTATCGAGATAAACGGTTCGAAAAACTATCATACAGCTTATTACGACTGCATAAAGCAAATATTCAACACAGCTTTGGTTTGAAAGTTATGTTATGACTCGCTGATACCCGCGACTTCGTCCGCGTGTATTTAGTTTTAAAATCTTTCTTGAAACTGCTCTCTTTGCTCTGTCGGAACTCTTTGATTTTCCGGGATAAAGCCTATGTCATCTCCAGGTCCATATACTATACCCATGCAAAAAATCACTGCGATCCGTAGCTCTGTTGCGGCGTGATTGAAGGACAAACCAACAAACAAACACACTCTCGCATTTATAATATTAGTCTACTAGTTATATTGCAGTCGCGAGAAAAACTAGTGGAATGGAAAAAAATAATTGAAAATAAAAATATAATATTGTGTCAATTATTCGAATCGATATCAATTTATTTTATTATTATAGTAGCCGAAAACTATAATTTGATGGTTGGGAAACTGATACACTATGATACGATGATCTCTCATACTAGTAGGTTTAAGAACTGCATCACCTTGTTAAAATTACTTTCAATCCTCTTATGAAGCAAAGCTGCTCTTTGTAATTTCCTAACAATAAGTTTAAAAAACTCTATACCAATATTTTCTAATAAGTTACCTCTACAGTGTTACATACTCAAAGTGCACCGTAGAGGAATAGGACAAAATGAGGCGTAGACTCGTAGAGTGTACTACGCTGCGTAACTGCCGTAAGTAATGTCAAAGCTTTTATTGTTTCCACGATGCGACGTCGAGCGGCGCCCAAGCATCGCGGGTGACGCAAAACGGCATTCTTCGTGCATCGTCCGATGATCCCAATTGAACAGAACTAATGGACTGCGTTCTACGGTACCTGGTTCTTGAAATGTATAAACGACTACATAATATACCTATTATATTTCTGTGACTACATAATATTATCTGCTGGGATTTGAAAGTTTCGTCTTTAAAATGTAGTTTAATGTAATTTAAAAAGTAATGCTCCATTTATTTCAGAAAAGTAGCGCCTTAAACATTATAAGTGCAAATTTGCAATATTTTTTACGTGTCCAACTTACGTTCCATACTTATTTCCAGTCAGCGAATTATTTAATAATAAACTCTTCCGCGTTACAGTTTTTCTGATAGTACAAGTATGTAAGTAACGTACGAGCGATTTTCAACTACCACAATAAGACCGCAATGGTCCAGCCCAGGGATTCCCAAACGATTTTGGGCAAGAGACCCCTTTTCCAAAATTAACTGATACCTCAGACCCCCCTTAGACAAATTACTTTATAAATCCTATCTAGGTTTTTTCCTATTGATACAAAATACTTACCAATTTAAAAACTTTGGGGTTGGTTAAGTGAGAAAACTTGACATTGTCTCATCTAAATTCAACAAGTAAATTGACATGAAATTCAGTAAATCCGAGTTTTTCATCTTTTACGAACTTGTGCACGCATATCGTTTCAAATAAGAACTTGTGTTAATTAATAGGGGTCGATTTTTAAACCTCGTCGACCCCCAAAATCAGTTTTCGTTTACTTCGACCCCTGGGAAACCGATTTCGACCCCAAGGGGTCGATATCGACCACTTTGGGAATCCCTGGTCTAGCCTAACAATAGGCTGCGGATCATGAGAACCTGGGCTCGTGTCGCGGGTAACGTTACATAAAGTTATTAATTTTTCGGTCAAGAACTTTCAGTAGCAGCCCTTATTTGAGAAATAGGTGCTATTATATATTTGCCCCTGTGCTTTTATAACTGCTGAGTAAGTAAAGCAATCAGTCGAGCGCCTAATAGAGAGTGCACTTATATCTGCGCACATACTTGTAGATTATAATATCTGCTTAAAAGTAGGCTAGTCTCCAGTGAGGTTAATCACCATGCCTGAAATTCGGTTGGGAACTTGGTTGGGAGTATCGATTGCTGCACTTAAATCAAAACTTTAATAAAACTAGAAGTGGTCATTTTAGTACTTAAGTAAAATGGGTTTGTTACTACATTAGTTAATTAAGTGTTGGTATTGGTTTATTTTTATTTTAGTTTCCTCTCTCGCAGCTAAATAAATTTAAAAATGCTTTTGTAGCTAATGTCGCGCCTGCCTGCCCATCCGTACACAAAGTGTTTTTCAAAAGCGTTCAACCGTTAGCCTTTCGTGTAAAATAAACAGAGGGGTTTTATATACCTACTGCGACCTATACTGTACACTGTACACATAATATGCTTGGATTAAATTACTCTATCATTTTATTGCAGTTTATACACGTGAAATATTTTACTGCTATATTATCATATGCCTACTAGAAAAGTTTTTATCCCGAAAGCCTTTAGGTGAGGAGCCTGATGGAAGCTGAGTGAGTATACTGATTCTTGTTTATATTATTTACTAGCTGATGCCTGCGACTTCGTCCGTAGTTTTTAAAATCCCTCGGACACTCTTTGATTTTCCGAGATGAAAGTAGCCTCTCACTCTCCAGGTCCTCAACTATACCCATGCAAAACATCACGTCAATTCGTAGCTCTGTTGCGGCGTGATTGAAGGACAAACCAAAAAAACTCACTTTCGCCTTTATAATATTAGTATGAAGTTATGATTCTTCTACAAATTAGTAGACGATGCAGTTTAAGATAGACAGTACCAGAAAGAGGTACCTATCTCAGTTTTTTAATTAAAACCCTTTTCTTATCGTTTTCTACGCGGCTTTAAATTTTTTTATTTACACTTGTACATAATAATATCCATGCAATTAGCCCTTACCGATACCAATACAATACAATACTTACCTTGCTGACTGTACTTATACAGTTTCGCGTCTCTCTGTTTTTGCTGTATTCATCTGTAATGGTACTTGTACTGGCGGTACACTTAAGATATAACTAATATTATAATCTGCATGACACGAACAAAATGTTTCAATAATGAAGTATCCATCTATTTGTTGTGGAAGTTGACCCAATTTAGCCTCCAACTCCGCTATTACCCGGACCCTTCGACAGCACAATAAAAATGATTTATAGAGCGTCGAGATCGTTCGCACAAGAATATAATACGATTTTATTTATTGTGAGCGAAAGTGATAATAAACATCTGGGCGGCACTGATTTGAATTGAGAAAGTAGAGCTCTTTTTGTGACTTAATTGTTTATATTTATATATATGTTACGGTAAATGTGATTAATTGAAAATTATTAATAATTACCGATCATTATTAATAATTACCAAGATTGATGGTAAAAGTAATAAATTATTCACTATTTTCGGTGATTATTAATAATTACACCTTACTCTTGGTAAATTTAATAAATTTTTAAAAATAACATTCGCTTATAGGTAAACCGCCGTAAACTTGGCCCTCGCGATGGTCTCATAGGGTTTGGGGCGGGTGATGTGTTCGGGTATACACGATGCGACGGAATTGATCGAATACATACATGATATTTTTTAAAAAAATGCATTATTTTATTCTCTTAGAACTAAATATATGTATTAAAACTTAACCGAGTACTATATTCTAATGCAGTGATCTAATGAACAAACTAAAATAAATTTAAACAAGGGTTTTTATTATTTTTTATTTATTATTCGCATACATAGTTGAAAGCAGGCAATACAAAAACACACATTAACATGAATCTGAACTTTCTGTATTATTAGAACATTCTTTATTCGAACATGCCTGTGATGTATCATGCGATTGTTCAATATTAAAATACAGCGTTCAGCTGTCGCTAGGAAAATATCACAAGTCAGTCACTGCCAGCGGACAGCGGCAGAATACCTGATTGGTTGAGCGCGCTCTCGCCCCGTAGTTTAGGTGGGCAGTACTCTGCAGCATCAGAATTGAGGAGCTCCATGATATAGTCTCCACGAACCAGTGATAACCTAGTGGTTAGGACTGTGGTCTCCTATTCGGGGGGTCGCAGGTTCGATCCCGGGGACGCACCTCTGACTTTTCGGAGTCAAGTGCGTTTAAGCAATTAAATATCACTTGCTTCAAAGGTGTAGGAAAACATCGTGAGGAAACCTGCACCTCTTAGAGTTCTTCATAATGTTCTCGAAGATGTGTGAAGTCCGCCAATTCGCATTGGGCCAGCGTGGTGGGTTATGGCCTATGACCCTTCTCTGAAAGGAGACCTCCGCTCAGTAGTGAGCCGTTGATGGGTTGTTAATGATGATGTTGATGATGTAGTCTATGCTTGGTACCTACAGTATTCATTCGATATCGACAATTCCTAAATCCCCGGAATTTAGGTGGGCAGTAATCTGCAGCATCAGGATTGAGGAGCTATGACCTAGAGCTCCATGACGTAGTCTATGCTTGGTGCCTACAATATCGATTCGTAATCGACAATTCCTAAATCCCCGCAGTTTGTGTGGACAGTATCTTGCAGCATCAGGCTGCCTAGAGCACCATGATGTAGTTTTTATGCTTATTGGTTCGGTCCCTATCCGAAATATCGCTGGTAGTTTTTAATAGGTCTAGGTACGAGGAATCAAAATATGTATTGCCTTTGGGCGGCACCATTAGGACCACCCGTATATACTTGCATCTGGAAATCCTTATTGTTGGCTTGGTTGGCCACTTTTATAACCACCCAGAAATGCGTTTACCCGGAAATCCTTACTGTTAGTTAGGTTCATCACAGCTTTCGTTGTTAATTTATTTATGACAACGTAGGAAATACTTGCTCCCGAGAATCCTAACTGTTGGTGAGGTTAAAGGTGGCTGGAGAAAGGAGTCGGATGGGGTTTAGAGGGGTTGTCAGACTGTTTCTCGTTTGTTTTATCACTTTTACCAAAGACAACAGTGAATTATTAATAATAACCGATAAAAGTGATGAAATTCATAGTATTTATCAAATTTACCAAATGGTGAGGTAATTATTAATAATTACCGAAAATTATTAATAATTATCACATTTATCACATTTACTGTAACATATACATCAATAATAAATAATAATTAATAAATAAACCTGACGTTGGGATCCCAGTATGCTTCAATGGCGACCGTGTATATGAAACGCATATTTGGAAAACCTGCACTAGATGAAGAGATGATTTGTGAGGCACTTGTAAGTATTTAATTAGTATTTCGCAGGTACGATATTATAATTCATGCGATAACGTTCTGTCTGTTACTTTTTCGAGGCTCAAACGCTGGACTGACATTGACAAAACCTGCCTCAGATATAGCTTGCATTCTGGAGAAGGACATAGGATACTTTTGATCCCGGAAAAACTTAGAGTACCCATGAGAGATTTGTAAACCAAAATTACGTATCTTTTGTCACGGGAATCAGTATAAACAATCAGCTAGTAGCTTATAATTTTTTAACCGACTTCAAAAAAGTCATTATCAATTCGTTGGAACCTTTTTTTTATATAATATGTTCACCGATTACTCGAAGACGCCTGAACCGATTTGGAAAATTCTTTTTTGTTTGAAAGGGTATACTTCCCAGGTGCTTTCATATAAATTTCATCGAAATCGGACGAGCGATTTTAAAAATATCAACAATAAATTATATATTTTGTATAGTGGCGCGGGAGTTTGATGTCGGTTTTTTAAAAAGATTTTTTTATATTAAGAGGATTGTCTAGTTGAAAATTTTCATACAAAAAGTGACAAAAAGCGATAACGTTTTGCTACCCGTAAATGTTGTCCAATGTTCATAATTTTTTGAAATGTTGCAGATACAATGAAAAACTATGCCCGTACGTTTTAATTTTAAAGAAATATTGCTTATGTTAAAAGTTATTAGTGACTAAATATCCATATTTTTGACTAAAAAACTTCCTCGACTAATTTTATTTTTTTAAATTTAACTAAACTGAAATACTAAAAAAATGAAACGTACGAGCCTAGATTAAGGTGTACTGAATCTAATGAGACCAAAATTGTCTAATTTTGTAAACGTTTAGGGGGGTAAAAACGTTATGACCCGAAACAATATTTCAAGAATAAAATTTAGGCAAATAACTCCTGGACTTGCAACTCTCTCTATCGCACGATGCGGGTCGGGCAGCGAAGCGTTGTGAAACAGATAGCATTTTGGAAAATACCTACTCGCGTCGCGTTTCGTCACTAGACACTACTCTTAAATTATTGTTTTGAGCACTGCTCTACATATACTTTTTACTAACATCTGATAACTAAGATGAGGACTAATTAAACTTTCTATAGAGCGTAGGTTTTTAGAGGAATTCGTATAATTGACCAGGACCGTCGCGTGGCAGGGCATTATTATTGGCCACATATTTGCGGCTAAGCGGCGCTCTACTCGCTACTGAACAAACTAATCTGAAAATTACACGCGCACCCGCCTACCCCTCCCCCCTCTGCCCAACCCCCCCCCCCCCCCTACCGCGATGCATGAAGCGGCAAACTGGACGTAATGTTAACAAACGGGTTGTTTGTTAAGGTTTACTGGTTACATATTTTACAGGCTTAAGTCTATTTAAAACCAATAGGTAGCAGCCTCATCATAATGCTTTCTTAAGTAGAGCTTTTCAAAATCAAAATCAATTTATTTGTTGAAATATGTAAGTAGGCAAACAGGTGTAAGTTTTGTTTTTAGCAACACTATTTCACAATTTTTAACCTAAATTATTAATTATTCTAAACAATATACTTACTTGATATTCATTTTTAAAATTATAACATAATGGAAATAATATATAAAAAAATATGATAAATAATATACATAGGTATTATGGAAAACTAAAACAAACTTATACTTTATAATAAATTAAACTAGATAAGTACTTTTTACGTTATTTTACCTTTTAAAATTATTGTTAAAATTAATGTTGTACTTTTACATAATTATTTATATAGTACTAGTTCTACGAGCGAAACCTTCAGAATTCTATCTAGCCTTACTAAAAAATACTTATAAAGCACTAAAGTATTTAATATAAGAATTGGTGATGCAGGCAACTAGAAGAAAGCAGTTAGATACTAGAGTTGTACGACTGTTATATTATTCTACAGCTTGTTTCATTTGCTCATAAAATATTTACGTAATAAAATCCGATAAACGTTCCCACAAAGTAGAAAATCCTTCGCCGTGAGGTCGAGACATTAATTTCAAGCAAGCAATAACGGGACAACGAAATGTCTTCACAACGCGAACGCGCGGCGCGGCGCGGTAGAAGCCCGTGCGGTGATGCTCTTAAACGCTGCTCTATAAATTTCCCAATAAAAACTCAGCTCTCATAACTGTCACTGCAAAATACACCTTCTGGGGACTAAGTAAAACACATCCGTCGCTTACGGAACCCTAAGCAAAAACACAAAGCACTTTCGGAAATCACGATTAACGAGGAATAAATATACTATGATACAATTTACCTTTCATAACCACCCGGTGCACGATTTCGGAACTTAATCCCTTCGCTTAAGATTCGAAATCAAATATCGAAGTTTGAGAAAATATCATTTTGGGCAATTGATTTTACCTAGGAGATTAACGCTGTGGCTTTGGCCTCGCCGTGTCGTAAAATGTAAGCGAGCCTTATTCAATTAAATTTGGCGACATTATAACAATCTCGGCGAGCTCATTTTGAGTTAACGCGCTGTCAACCTCGTTCATTGGCCTGAATTTATATGCTGAAAAATTATCTCTTATTCTTGCTTTTAAATAAACATCTGGGACTCCACGATGAAATAAAGATTTTACTGCAGATTCTAAAAACAATATTGTGATAGGCCACTGTCCCAAGATTTTTGGTTAAACAGCTGATTGTGTAAAAGATGATAAAATTTATATCGTAACTTATAACATTTCTCAGCAGTCACACCGCAAGTCGAATGAAAAAGATATAACATAGTGTAGACGGTGAAACAAAGCATTTCTTTTTATAACTTCAAAACAGAGGGTTCCGCGGGATTTTTAAAACCTAACTCCACACAACGAAGTTGCAGATAAACTAGTTAAAATTAAACTTCCAACTAACATTTAGAACCATAAGAGATTAAAATATCATTGGCCGTACATAATCAGGCCCCAGATGTATAAATAACAGTGGAATTTCTACGATTGTGTTGATCAGCGAGGCCCGTGAATAGCGCGCTGTCTGTTGATTAATAGCACAACTCAACAAGCAAAACCACATTTCTCGCGTCATTGCAAACAAGAATCATAAACAATGAATTCATTTACCTTCCTAAAATCAATGGAAAGGGAGTTAGTTGATGGCAGAAAAATTAAATCATAGGCTCGCGTGCCAAAAAATTATATTAGTGAAGACTTGATTGTAAAAAGCAATTTCTGGCATGCCGCGGCTGTCTGTAGGTTTTTTTAGGGAAAAACAGCTAATAATTTAAATCTGGCATCTGGCTCGTATCTGACACTTTTACGGTCTTGAAAGGTTTCATGGCTTTATATCGCAAAAGCATGATGTCTTTGAGATGTGGTGCCTTCTAGAGTTGTTAATGATAATATCCAGGATGGATGACTTAACTTACTCAAAGAGGCACGGACGAAGCATATAGCCCTTTGGATCTTCAAAGACGGTCCCCCGTCCAAGTACCTACTTGGATCAACGTTGCTAAACCAGCGCAGACTACTGACATGCATTGTATCAACTGGGCCATACTTCCCTCATAGTATCTATTTATTATACATATTATACTACCTGTGTATATACGAGTACAATTCAAGACAACGGCCGATAAGACAACCGAAGGTGTTCGCGGCAAACTCCTTAAAATAACATTAATACCATTACGACCCTGTGAAAAAAGGTTTATTGAATTAAGGCCCATTGACTAGTGGCCTAAAAAGACAGCGAGCGCTTAAGTCGTCTATACGAACCAGCTAGGCTCTTTCGCAAAACTTTACGCCGAAGAATAGAAAAGAAATAAAAAGCTTTTCTAGATTTTTATTAAGTATACAAAACTTTATAAAGTGCTTTCTTATCGTCAAGTGAATCTATTACTGGTTCTAAATGCCCTTCCTACTGCTTTAAAAAAATTACGTGTCACGTTGTTTGTCCGCGATGGACTCCTAAACTACTGAACCGATTTTTATCAAACTTCGTAACTATCTGTAATTTGGTCCAACTTAAAAGATAGGATAGTTTTTTTGGATTGGGATAGTTTATTTGTTTTATTTATATAGATAAGTTGGCGGTACGAAGTTCGCTGGGTCAGCTAGTAACAATATAAAAAATCATCTCGCTCTTTGAAAGATTAAGGTAGCTGAGTAAAGTGTTGAAAACTCTTTAGTACAGCTCTTCAAATAGGTTACATGCTTTGCCATAAACAATCTTTTCCAAAGATTCTTCAACTTTCAGGTCCCTCACAAAACTTATCCACGTCAATATCCGGAACATAATATGTATTTATTTGCTCTGGGATTTTCATCGCTGACTACTCAAATTGCCTATTGCATAATTATATAGCCTCAATAGCGCAATGGCCAGGGTGGCGGATTGAAAACCGAAAGGTCGACGTTTTCAACCCCGCAGTTGATTTTTTTTAGTAGACTCTGGCCATACCATGAACAAATCGTACATGTGGTCCTACCTCACAAAATACCTAAATAAGAGTGAAAACACATCCAAGCGGCGCCCTTAGGAGTTGTTTGGGAGCAGAACTTCGATTTCCACGTTGCGGCACTGCACTGCTTGTTGTGCTTTCGCCCTACGCTTTTCATTTATAATCAAAATGCGTTATGAAATCACGAAACAAGACACGATGACCAACAATATGTGTTGTAAAATACCAACAGGCGTCTAGATCTCTTATCGATTGTGATTGTGTGTGCATCGTGCATACTACAACGTAGACTGGGTTACACAAAAATTGCTCACCAATGATATGTTTCAAAGCCTCTACGATACGAATTTCCACCGTAGCTCCGTAATAGCCCATCGCAGAGCTTATTACCTGATGCCATCTATTGAGAACGGCTTTACAGGGGCATCCCGAATAGGTTGTAGTCCGTGCTAAAGCTAATATAGTTGCAGCTTATTTTATTTTCCATTTTCATACCTGCGACGTTGCCTGCTAGTTGTTACAGGCTAATGTTTCATAAAATACTTACCTCTACGAGCGCTCAACGGTTTCCACTTTTATATGCAATGATGAAGCTTGAATATAAACTTTTTTAAAAGGTCTTTATGAAATTATTAACATAGACATTGCTTGCGAGGCAAGCCGTGTAATTATTGTCATACACTCAATTATTTATTTATGATTTTCATTTTCATCGTTTTATTATGTATATAGTTTTTCCACGAAAGATTAAAAATAAAAAAAGCAATGTACCTTGGGAGTTTTATATTAGATATTCATTGTTAGTGATTCTATTAAGGTGGATTACACGAGTCTGCCCGCGAAATTCAAATTTAATTTGGTTTTTCCCGTTTTGTAAACTAATACGACAAAGTAGGCTTATGGCATTCTAATTGCGCCAGTAGAATTATCATCTTCACAGGTTTACATAAAAATCTTTACTTGAAAGTGACCAGTTTAAGAAATTAATCAAAATACCGAGTTGGACGTGACTTACTCACAAATTAGTCAGTATTTTGATTAATTTTTTAAACTGGTCACTTTCAAGCAAAGATTTTTATGTAAACCTGTGAAGATGATAATTCTACTGGCGCAATTAGAATGTCATTAGCCTAGTTTGTCGTATTTGTCGTATTAGTTTACAAATTGCGAAAAACCAAATTAAATTTGAATTTCGCGGGCAGACCCGTATAATCATCCTTAAGCTAAAATTAACGCTTTTTAATCGATTAAAAAAATCCGAACCAAAGTTTAAAATTTTGCGTAAAATATTTAATATCGAACAGCCTTATTAAACAAGCGATACATTCTTTTCGTTCTTCCGCCAAACTTTCATACTTAAAAACAAAATTTGGATTCAATTTAAGTTATTTCATAGGAAGTTTCATTTAGGCTCAGGTTCGAAACAGCTTGCAACTTATTAAGGGTAGTAAATACTAATTAAAGTGTTGCGAAGTTCGGCAGTTGTTGTGGTGTCCGCGGTCAGACGACGGCAAGTAGCTGGCGTCGCATCGCTCGAAACTTCTGTCCCTAGAGCTGAAGTTGCACACTAAGAAAATTATACTATTATACAGCCACTTACAGCGCACACTTATCGTTTTACATTCGATTGTATCTCGCTTTGCATATAAAATTAAGGCTTAAGGGCAATTTGCAAATAGATAGTGTTCAGACGATAAAGGTTAAGTTAAGAAGTCTGCGGGTTTGCAGGAGACGAACCGGACACAATTACAGGCGACAATCGCCGTGGCTGACCGCTACAGCGAGAGGAATATTTAAGCTCTTATATTTAATGGAGAAGCTCTTTCATTATCGTGATCCGGCTACGATTCCCCTCGACTGACCACTGCGCTCTTTGCTTTCAAACTCTATAATACCCATTGTAGCGCTTAAAGCTTTCAAACTTTAAGTCTACCTTTGCATTCCACAATATTGATATACTAAAATCTTTAGTTGAAAATGATTATTATTTGTTTATAAGTGAAAGTGAAAGCCAAGAATATAATATCGACTACACAAATTATTTCAGGAGGAAATAGAGACTAGTTTGAATACCTATACTTTTAAATTTAGGTAAATGGTCTAAGTTTTGAATATCACATTTAAATATCAATCACTATTAGAATAGAATAGAATAGAAATATTTTTAATTCAAATAAACATTTTATACAAGTGCTTTGAATCGTCGATGAGTCTACATCTGCTGGTTCGGAATGCCCTTCCTGCCGAGAAGAACCAGCAAGAAACTCGGCGGTTGCTCTTTTCAAAACAAGTTTACAATACAATAGATACTTTGCTATGTATGCAGTGTATTATATACATGGAACTAGGAATTGTGACTACGTACACTTAAATTGATTCTACAATACCACCAAAAGTCTGATTATGCTCACGAATTCTTAGGGCGCAATCCTAGTTTTATTGTAGGCTCCATGAAAGCCAATACACATAGTGGAGTGGATAATGCGCCGAACGTAATATCAACAAAGAGGGTGAAAGAGGGGCGTCCTCCAGGTGTCGTCTCCGCGTAGACTTTCTTCCGATACTTAAAATATGGCGTGTCATCTTCTCTGATCCGGTTACTCGTTCGAACAAGGAGATTTGTCTCACGATTGTTTCGGAAAATATATTCTTGTAATCCAACGCTTATGTATTGCACTTTATATAACGTATTACAGAAAATTCAACCCTTCTTTAAAATAAAAAATATATTTCTCGAATCATGTAATAAATATATGTATAAATCATGTAATATATATAATATTCATTCATAACGGTCTAACGTTTACAGTATTTTATTGTTATTACCGTTGGGCCTCTATGAATATAAATGAAAAGTATTAAAAAATTACATAGTTTTAAATAACAGAACTAAAATGAAAAAAATAAGCGGCAGCAGGCCTTTTTAAATAAATAAATAAATAAGTCCTTATTTCCAAACAACATCCAATATAAATGTCCAAATATTATTATCATCATTTTTGAATTATGTAGGTAAGTATAGACACAGTACGTTTAACTACTAATAATAAGTTTTTGGTTATTTGGGAGAAGATATTTGAAGATAGACACATAGAGCTACATTTTATTTAGAACTAATTAAAGGGAACGAAAAGCGAAGCCGGGAAGGGCAGGTAGTATTATTAAATCGTATAATGGCCACAAACTTATATATAATTAATAGTTCTAATCTAATAATCTAATAATAATCTAATAATCTAATAATCTAATAATCTAATAATCTAATAATCTAATAATCTAATAATAGCTATCCTTCGCTCTCTTAATGTTTCTCCTTCCGTGATTGACTGGTTTAAGTCCTATCTTCGTGGTCGCCGGCAGAGAATCAGCACTGACGAAGCCTCTTCGGACTGGGCTGATCTCTCAGCTGGTGTACCCCAAGGCGGTGTGCTATCTCCTTTATTGTTTTCTGTTTTTATAAACGAAATCTCTAAAGTAATTTCTTCTCACTACCATCTCTATGCCGATGATCTGCAGCTTTATAGGCACGCGGCATTATCCGAACTTCCATCTGCAGTGGATGCTATTAACATTGACCTTACTCGAATTAAGGAATGGGCAGCGTCATTTGGCCTGCTTGTCAATCCTACAAAATCTTAAGCTCTCATAATTGGTAGCAGCAGGATGCGCTGTAAAGTTAATTTTAATACTTTACCTCACATTCTTTACGACGATATACCTATACCTCTCTCTGACAAAGCTAGAAACTTGGGTTTAATTTTTGACGTTAACTTTTCTTGGTCCGCTCATATCAATGAGGTGAGTAGACGTTTGCACTATTCCATACATTCCCTCCGGAGACTTCAAAGTTTCTTGCCTTTACGCACTAAAATAATCCTAGCACAATCTCTTCTCCTTCCTCTCATTGACTATGCTGACGTTTGCTATCTAGATGCAACTGAAGAGCTACTTGATAAATTAGATCGACTTCAGAATTTGTGCATCCGTTTTATTTTCGGACTGCGCAAATTCGACCATATATCTGAGTTCCGTCGTCAACTGAAGTGGCTCCCTATTCGACTTCGCCGGAATGCTCACATTTTAACCTTAATATTCAAAATTTTTAAGTTTTCTTCACCAGGATATTTACGTGAGTATTTTCTGGATGCTCCTCCGCGAGCCAGACCATTCCGATCCTGCGTCGAGTTGAAAATACTAAAAGTGCCCCACAGCAACACCATTTTCTTCGCAAGATCGTTTGCGGTAACTGCAGCGCGCCTCTGGAATTCTCTTCCTGAGAACATCCGCAACAGTCCATCTGTTGCTGTTTTTAAGTCGAAACTGAAGCAGCATTATCTTTCCTCCTAATTTCATCTTTAATATGCCCGGTAATTTTTTTTCCTATATATTATATAGTATATTATGTATTATATATAGTATATTATTATTATTATATTATTATTACTATTTATTAAGTATATATGTAGTATAAATTGTATACTTAATTATTATAATATCATGTATATTATATATTAGTATTTTAATATAATATGTATTGTATTATCTGTAGCCATTTATTAATTTTTAAAGATTAGTCTTTAGTACCTACCTACCTCTGTATGTTCTCACTGTTCTCACATTCGAGGGCTTCTGGAAGAAATCTCTTCTTTAGAGATAAGCTGTCCTTGTGCACGTCCTTTATATCTTTCTTACATTGTTTTTTATATTACTGGTACTAAATAAATAAATAAATAAATAATTATAATAGATTTATCTAATCTAATTTATTTTTGTCCCAAATTTTTATTGTTTTATATTATGTGTTTGGTTATTTTAAATGTGTGTAAAGATTTCACCCTCTCTAAAAGGGTGATAAAAGCCTGCAATGTCAACACGCTGAATATAAAAGTAATCTCTGTTTTCCTTTTTCTCGCAACCTACCGCCTAAATATTCCACTTGAATATGATTACATATTTTTACCAACGAAACAATCTATTCTTAAAACATAAAATAGAGGGTATATTAAAGTATAAAAAAACAATGTCTATATTTTACGTAGGTATACTAGTGGTTCGCCCCGAACTAAGACCTCGCGGTAACGGTTTCCCATTATTACTTATTCATTTAATAGATACATGACGATCAAAACTGACATTATTATTATGCCCGTTTTCACCAACCATACCTAAATCATCCCCTTTGTAGAAGTCTCTTTACGTAGGTAGCCCCTAAATACAATCCTAACATCCCAATGTCATTTTCACCTTTAGTTGTCCCGTAAAGGTTAGGGTACTGTTATAGTGAAATCCTCAAGGCCTCAATCAAACTTAGGTAGGATAGTTTTTTGGAACATTCAAATTAAATTACTTGTACACAGCGTCAACTATCGACACGATCAGAAAACATGTAAAAACAAACTGCAACGTGAAGTTTTATTGATGTTTGCTAAATGACTAAATAATAATTTTCATTGAATAATATTATCTATACTTATAATAAAACTGTAACTGGAAGATTTCTGTACATTTAATATATTTTGAAAATTTTAATTGGGGGATGCTTGACTATCGATACTGAGCCCAAAACAGATTTTTATTTAATTTTTGTCTGTCTGTCTGTCTGTCTGTCTGTCTGTCTGTCTGTCTGTCTGTCTGTCTGTCTGTCTGTCCGCGCTTCACGCGAAAACTACTGAACGGATTTAAATGAAATTTAGTACAGCGGTAGCTGATACTCCGGGTCAACATATAGGATAGTTTTTATCCCGATAAAACATAAGGTTACTCCAGGATAGGTGATGAAACTTTTTGTTGATTTTACTCCATAACTCAGTCAAATCTGAACGGATTTTAATAATTCTTTCTTTATTTGTGAGTGTGTAGGACAAGAAATACAATGACCAATTTTGGTGAAGATCTGCTAGATATTATCGGAGATAGAGGTCAAAACTTCTCTCGGATAGTTCCAGGTCACTCGCATACGATATATACGTATATAGATCTTATTACATTCATACCATAGCCATATCTTGACCTGAGCTATTCATTACATACTAATTTTAGACTATATCACTGACCTCCAGGCCCTAGCTCCTCAATCCTGATGGTGCAGTGTACTGCCCACCTAAATCATGGATATTTACGAACTGTCGATTGTGAATTGATATTGTAGGTGCCAAATATTTAAAATATAATAGTGTAGTGGAGCCATAAAAGAGGACTCAATTCTGATGCTGCTGGGTGCTGCTCACCAATGATAGGTAACAATTAGTATGAACTACTTAGGGTAGTGGCATAACGCAGCCGTAAAAAAATTCGCGTCTCCGTTTTCCGTTTACTAAAATTT
Source organism: Oeneis ivallda (assembly GCA_029955525.1). NCBI lineage: Eukaryota > Metazoa > Arthropoda > Insecta > Lepidoptera > Nymphalidae > Oeneis > Oeneis ivallda. The sequence goes on along the minus strand of JARPMR010000030.1, from coordinate 5,670,555 downwards.
CCCACAGTAGCTTTGTATTCTTAGATGGCATCAATCTATTCAGCTAATTTAATTATCGCTCGGTTCGGTTTAGGAATCATCCACCTCCCTTCTCCTCCCCATGCTACAACTACTAATGGTACCAACTTCTCAATCCCGATGCTGCTGATGATTATACCCACCTAAATAGTGGGTGTTTACAAAATGTCGATAATGAATTCATATTGTAGGTACCAACCAAGTGAAGACTACAAAGTGGCATAGTGCAATCGTAAAAAATGTCTCACTCGCTTCGTTTGCGAGAATGCAGTCGATTGTAGATTTCTTTTTAACCGACTTCGAAAAAGGAGCAGATTCTCAATTCGTCGGAATCTATTTTTTCAATTTTTTATGTATGTTCACCGATTACTTGAAGGCGCCTGAACTGATTTGGAAAATTCTTACTTTTTTGTTTGAAAGGGTACTTCCCAGGTGGTTTTTAAATTTTACCGAAATCGGTTGAGCGGTTTTAAAAAATTGAGAAAAAAAAATATATACTTTGTTTTGTAAAAAAATTATATTAAATTATGTACTCATTAGTAAATGGACTACACAGAGGCGTAGTGCGATCAAAAAAACCTTCGCGCTCGCTTCGCTCGCGAAAATATCAGTTTTCAGTTGCTACTGCGGGTGCCAAGTATGAACTACAAAGAAGCGTAGTGCAATCGAAAATTTTCGCGCTCGCTTCGCTCGCTAAAATGCGTCTTCTTGATTGGTATTGTAAGAACCAAGTATAACGAACCAATAAAGCAACGAAAACTGCAATATCTGGGACATATAATGCGTGGCGATAAGTACAAGTTGCTCCAACTAATAATACAGGGGAAGATACAAGGTAGGACACCCCCTGGAAGAAGACGGACCTCTTGGCTCAAGAATCTCCGGACATGGTTCGGACTGGGTACTCGATCCTTATTCCGCGCAGTTGTGTGTAAGGTCCGAATAGCCAATATGATAGCCGACCTCCGGTAGGAGATGGCAGAAGAAGAAGAACCAAGTATGAAGGAAACAGTTATGTAGTGCAGCCCTAAAGAATTTTGCGAAATGTCTGTTTTGGATTGCCAAGTATGGACTACATAGTGATGCAATGAAATTGTAAAAATTTTCGCGCTAGCTTCATTGGCGAAAATTTCTTAATTGTTGTTGTGAGTGTAAACCGAGTATGCTCGCTTCGCTCGCGAAAATATCAGTTTTCAGTTGCTACTGTAGGTGCCAAGTATGAACTACAAATATGCGTAGTGCAATCGAAATTTTTTGATTGTAGATTGCTTTTGTCTATACCAATTAGTATGGACTAAACAGAGGCGTAGTGCGATCAAAATATTTTCGCGCTCTCTTCACTCGCGAAAATTTTGGTTTTCGCTAATGTAGGTGCCAAGTTTAACCTACAAAAGAGCGTAGTGCAATCTAAAATTTTTGCGCTCGCTTTGCTCGCGAAATTGAGTCTTTTCTTGATTGGTATTGTAAGAACAAAGTATGAAGGACACAGTTAAGTAGTGCAGCCCTAAAAAAATTGCAAAATGTCCGTTTTGGATTGCCAAGTATGGACTACGTAGTGATGCAATGTAATTGTAAAAAATTTCGCGCTCGCTTCGCTCGCGAAAATGCCTTTTCTTCATTGTTGTTGTAAGTGTAAACCAAGTAAGGAAAACATAGTTAAGTAGTGCAGTCCTAAAAAATTTCGCGCTCGCTTCGCTCGCAAAAATATCACTTTTCAGTTGCTATTGTAGGTGCCAAGTATGAACTACAAAGAAGCGTAGTGCAATCGAAAATTTTTGCGCTCGCTTCGCTCGCGAAAATGTCGGTTGTAGATTGCTTCTGTCTATACCAATAAGTATGGACTACACAGAGGCGTAGTGCGATCAAAATATTTTCGCGCTCGCTTCGCTCGCGAAAATTTCGCTTTTCGCTTCCTAATGTAGGTGCCAAGTAGAAACTAAAAAGGAGAGTAGTGCAATCTAAAATTTTTGCGCTCGCTTTGCTCGCGAAATTGTGTCTTTTCTTGATTGGTATTGTAAGAACCAAGTATGAAGGACACAGTTAAGTAGTGCAGCCCTAAAAAATTTGCGAAAATGTCCGTTTTCGATTGCCAAGTATGGACTACATAGTGATGCAATGTAATTGTAAAAAATTAGGCGCTCGCTTCGCTCGCGAATATGTCTTTTCTTCATTGTTGTTGTAAGTGTAAACCAAGTATGGAGTACATATTTAAGTAGTGCAGTCCTAAAAAATTGCGAAAATGTCCGTTTTGGATTGCCAAGTATGGACTACGTAGTGATACAATGTAATTGTAAAAAATTTCGCGCTCGCTTCGCTCGCGAAAATATCAGTTTTTAGTTGCTACTGTAGGTGCCAAATATGAACTACAAATAAGCGTAGGGCAATTGAAAATTTTTGCGCTCGCTTCGCTCGCGAAAATGTCGATTGTAGATTGCTTTTGTCTATACCAATTAGTATGGACTACACAGAGGCGTAGTGCGATCAAAATATTTATGCGCTCGCTTCGCTCGCGAAAATTTCGGTTTTCGCTTGCTAATGTAGGTGCCAAGTAGAAACTAAAAAGGAGCGTAGTGCAATCTAAAATTTTTGCGCTCGCTTTGCTCGCGAAATTATGTCTTTTCTTGATTGGTATTGTAAGAACCAATTATGAAGGACACAGTTAAGTAGTGCAGCCCTAAAAAATTTGCGAAAATGTCCGTTTTCGATTGCCAAGTATGGACTTCATAGTGATGTAATGTAATTGTAAAAAATTAGGCGCTCGCTTCGCTCGCGAATATGTCTTTTCTTCATTGTTGTTGTAAGTGTAAACCAAGTATGGAGTACATAGTTAAGTAGTGCAGTCTTAAAAAATTTCGCGCTCGCTTCGCTCGCGAAAATGTCCATTGTAGATTGCTTTTGTCTATACCAATTAGTATGGACTACACAGAGGCGTAGTGCGATCAAAATATTTTTGCGCTCGCTTCACTCGCGAAAATTTCGGTTTTCGCTTGCTAATGTAGGTGCCAAGTAGAAACTAAAAAGGAGCGTAGTGCAATCTAAAATTTTTGCGCTCGCTTTGCTCGCGAAATTGTGTCTTTTCTTGATTGGTATTGTAAGAACCAAGTATGAAGGACACAGTTAAGTAGTGCAGCCCTAAAAATTTTGCGAAATGTCCGTTTTGGACTACATAGTGATGCAATGAAATCTTAAAAATTTTCGCGCTCGCTTCGTTGGCGAAAATGTCTTTTCTTAATTGTTGTTGTGAGTGTAAACCAAGTATGGAGTACATAGTTAAGTAGTGCAGTTCTGAAAATTTCGCGCTTGCTTCGCTCGCGATAACGTCGCTTTTGTGTTGCTTATGTAGGTGCCAAGTATGGACTATATGGTGGCGTAGTGCAATCCTTAAAATGCCGCACTGGCTTTACTAGCGATAATGTTGATTATAGATTGCTTTTGTAGATACCAATTAGTATGGGCTACACAGAGACGTAGTGCGATCAAAAAAAATTCGCACTCGCTTCGCTCACGAAAATTTCGGTTTTCAGTTGCTACTGTAGATGCCAAGTATAAACTAAAAAGAAGCGTAGTGCAATCGAAAATTCTCGCCTGCATCACTGGACTACAGTCCAGTGATGCAGGCGAGAATGAAGACCAGTTGCCAATCCATCATTGTCTTCAATTTTACCAGTTACTAACTCCTCAATCCTGATGCTGCTGGTCCTGCCTAAATTGTGGGTATTTACAAAATTTCCATTTTTGAATTGATATTGTAGGTTTGCAGGTACCAAGTAGGTACAGAATATTATATAGTGGCGTAGTACAATCGTAAAAACCTCACGATTAACATAAAACAATTCTTTTTTATTACTTTTTCCACGCGGACGAAGTCGCGGGCATCAGCTAGTGTTACATAATACATAGCTGCATTTGCTATATGAGATGAGAGCGCCATCTATTGACATCATTGTGAAGTTCTGTTGTTGCTGCTCATTAAAAGTTAAATAATTTAGTTTCCTTATTACATTTATCTAATTTTAGTATTTGTTGTTCAAGTACATGATATTACGCTAAAATTATAAAACTTTCAAGGAACAGCTCACAATGGTTATTCCGTTGTGAGGTCAAATATAATCTCCACTTTGAAAGCCCCCCACTTCGTCAATTTTAGGAAAAAAATTAAAAAAAAAATACTTTTGTACTCTGTTCCAAATTATCTTTAAAATGAGGTACTGTAACTCTATGAAATGCAAAAAATTTTTTTTTTCTTCGCATTCGCTTCTATGAGAGCCCCCCTGAAATAAAGATTTTTATAACTTTTTAAGCCATTTTCGGCTGGAGGCCATCGGTTTACATATTATATCTAAAATTGAAGTAATTACGTTCAGTAATTCAGAAGTTATAAGGCTCTGACAGACGGACGGACGGACGGACGGACGGACGGACAAGTGCAAATTCACTCAAGTAGACTCAAAGACCTTCGCTTCGCTCGGTCGATTACAATCGCACTACGTAAGGTCATGATTGATGCTAGAGTTTATAAATATATAACCCCCCCCCCCGCGCCGCCCCGCCCCCCACCAGGTGGACTGATGACATCAAACGAGTCGCAAGGAGCAGCTGGATTCAGACGGCGCAAGACCGAGACCTGAGGAAGTCCATGCAAGAGACCTTTGTCCAGCAGTGGACGTCTATCGGTTGATAAAGAAGAAGAAGAATGTTGATAGTTTGCTTTAGGTACTTGACAAGGTTATACTACTTGTAGAGTCATATCGATTCTTAACTACAGAATCTTCATTTCATACGCAGTAACTTCTTACATATTTGAGAATTATTTTAAAATCCAAGCAACGATTTTTGCCCTATCGAATTAACGTAAATCACATCAGAGTATTTAATTAAATATCAAATATAGCCGTTTAAAAATAACCCGGCTACATCCAATTTAAGTTTAATTTTCAAACCATAAATTCAGTTTAGCTTCCCGGAGCGGTGCGGGATTGAGTCGTTGACTCTCCGCAAAATTGCAGCGTACATTTTTATCCCTTTGTTGTAGTTGAGAAATTTAAGAGATCCCTTTAGTCTTTGTAATTTTGTTACTCGTTTTGATTGTCCCGCCGATGAAGCGTTGCGGTCGAGCGACTGCGATATTGTAGAATTTAAGAGAGAGGCTTAAAGTATTGTGGTCTTAAAAAAATATATAAATAAAAGTTTTAGCAAGAATAAAATATTATTACTGTTAATTTACCTTGTCTGTGAAGGTACGATACATACAGAAACGACGGACCATTCGATCTCAATTCTAGTATTATACGAAACTAGCTGAATCCCGCTACTTCGTGAGCAAAACTCCTGCAGCATCAGGATTGAAGAGTTAGAACCCGAAATTTTTATGGGACCATCTCGCAAATTTTCTGTATCGATTAAAAAAGTTTCACGCAAATCGGTTTAGAAATCAGGGATATATCTATCGATATACATACATAGGTGAAAAAACACAACTCCATTTTTGAAGGTCGGATAACCGACTATGTTACTCCTTAAAGAAGCCTATGTTACTCCTTATAACCTTATAATATCTGTCAGTGAAAGTCCTATCAAAATTGGTCCAGCCGTTCCCGAGATTAGCCTAAACAAACAGACACACAAAAATTTTAAAAATTGATGTTTTGTTATAAGTACCGAATATATTTTCATATGCATTTAGTATAAAAGCTGTTATTTTGACATTACAGACACTTCCATTTTATTTATTTGCATAGATGCCATCTGATACTATTATGTGGTTCCATATTCGATGAACACTTAATGTATCATTCGATATGTTGTAGGTTTAGTATACACACTATTTTCATGTTAAGATAAAAAAATGTTTTTTTTTTATACGAAAGAAACCTTTAAACACCCCAAATTAAATTTGAAAGTAAATTTTTATCATAATCATAATATCCGCCATTTCCTACAAGTTTCCTAGCTTTGTTTCCTCAATTCTTACTCTCTTTTTTCATTGTCTGGAAACTCTGTGAACAGATTTTCTACTAGGTACCTAAAGAAAAACCTTCCAATAATTTGGGGTTGCCTAATTTTTACCCGAAGGTTTATGACTTTAGCAGTTTTATGTATGCATGTATGTTTGAATGTAAGTATGTGACTATTTAAGAATGCCGTACCGAATAAACTAAATGCTGAGCAGATTTTGATGAATAAGGTGTCAATCGCAAAATCAATACGACGGATGTTACATCCAATTTTCCTTAGTGGGGATACAGTTTCCAAACTCTTATTATGTCTAGATATTACTTTTACCTCACTGAAACATCTTAGATACAACTATTGACAGAAATTGGTTTTAGTTACTCTTTCGGTAGAATGAGACGTACCTACGAAGTGAATAATTTAATATAAAAAATTATTTTTGAAAACAGACTTCAAACGGCCGCACCACTACAAAGTATATAATTTATTGTAGATATTTTAAAAACTGCTCAACCGATTTCGATAAAATTTAAATGGAACCGCCTGGGAAGTATACCTACCCGGTCAAAAAAAAGAATTTTCCAAATCGGTTAAGGCGTCTTCGAGTAATCGGTGAACAAAATTAAAAAAGAAGATTCCGACGAATTGTTAACCTCCTCCTTCTTTAAAGTCAGTTAAAAATATAACATGATTAGGCATGCTTTCTTCTTCAAGCTTTTTACATTCAAGCTTTTTACAATTCGTTGCCGTAAAAAAAAAAGAAAATTTTTCTCGCAGATTAACTCTGAAGCTTAAAAACCAAATTTTCTGATTGAATTTTTGTGACCTAAAAATAGTAATTTTATCCCGTTGGTACCGATTAAAAAAAAATGCAAAATGTACACGTTCTGATTTTATTACTCACCTATATTATAGTTGTAATTATACTGACGAAACTTTTCAGTTGAGTACAAAAATACCTACTTGAAAGATAAGCTCAAAGATGATGAAGAATTTAATCCCTTTTCACAACAAGGCTTCCATATCGAAACCGGCCCGTCATGTCTCTTTGAGCAGATTTTCCCGATTTCTACGCTAACTTAAGAAATGAATCATTCATTGATTCGCATTTATTATTTCAAGTAGTAGCTACAAAAAATTCTTTTCAAAAAACCGACTTCTAACCCTACTACAAAGTATAAAAATAATTTTAGTTTGTCCACGTTTGTTGAAGTCGGGCGGGCCTAAATACAAACTATGACACCGATGCGCGACGCTACACAATATGAGAGACTCGTTTGTAGAAGTCGAGCGAGCATCGCGAGTCGGTTTCATAGTTTGTATTTTAGGCCCGCCCGACTTCAACAAACGTGGACAAACTAAAATTATTTTTATACTTTGTAGTGGGGTTAGAAGTCGGTTTTTTGAAAAGAATTTTTATTTTAAGCTTTTAAGTGTAGTATCCTATGATTGAGGAGCTAGGACCTGGAGCTCCATGATGTAGTCCATACTTGTTACCTACACTATCAATTCGTAATCAAAATTTCCTAAATCACCATAGTTTTAGGTAGGCAGTACCCTGCAGCATCAGGATTGAGGAGCTAGGACCTGGAGCTCCATGATGTAGTCCATACTTGTTACCTACAATAATAATTCGTAATCGACATTTCCTAAATCTCTTTATTTTAGGTGAGCAATATCCCTGCAGCATCAGGCTTGAGGAGTTGAAGGTGAACATTTTTATGGGACCATTTCGCAAACATCCTCTGTCGATTAAAAAAAATCACGCGAATCGGTCCAGTAATCCCGGAGAAATCGGTGGACATACATAGAAAAAAAAAAGATACCGGCCGAATTGAGAACCTCCTCCTTTTTGGAAGACGGTTAAAAATAGGTACGATTTTATTAGATCGGTAATGTTAATCTACTCAATAATTTAATATAAAAAATTCTTTTTAAAAAACCGACTTCAAACGCCCACGCCACTACAAAGTATATAAGTTATTGTTGATTTTTTTTAAATCGCTCGACCGACTTCGATAAAATTAAAGTACCTGGGAAGTTATACCTTTTCATACAAAAAAAGAATTTTCCAAATCGGTTCGGCGTCTTCAAGTAATCGGTGAACATACATAAAAAAATGATTCCGACAAATTGAGGACCTCCTCCTTTTTTGAGGTCGGTTAAAAATAAAAATGCAAGCTATCCTTTTCCTGGGCCTATAACTATTTATACTACCAAAAGCAGTATCATATCAAATTTGTTTTGAGATGTCATGACATGGGGGGCTTTATCAGATAATTTCATGATGACGCTAATTTTACAAATACATATTTACAACAATTATTGACACCAAGCACCCCACGCTTTTTTACAATAAAAAAAATTTTTTTGAATCACTCTATTCTTATTTTGAACTTATTGAAAATTATTTCCTACTTTTTAGTTCGTTTATCTACAAAAGCGTGTTTTTTAGTTTTTTGAAACTATTATTTATTTTCTACTTTTTAGTTCGATTATCTGCAAAAGCGTGTCTTTTTAAACTATTATTAAGTCGCAAAATACACGAAACTACCCAGTTTATTCTGCGAGTAGTTGTATGATTGTCTTGATGATTAGGTCATGTATGTCTCAGTACAGTTGTATGGTAAACCATATTTAATTTTTGCTGATCGTATAACCGTAGTGCCCACGGCAGATCTTTCTTTCTGCCTTATCGACTGTCGATGGTCGGTTCTGTGGCTAGTCTGGTTGTAACGGGTAAGCAAGAAGAAATCTATATAAATAAAAATGAATGTTGGTAAGCGCATAACTCAAGAATGGATGGACCAATTCGGTTAATTTTTTTTTGTATGTTGCTTAAGGTCCACGGAAGGTTTTTAATAAATAAAAAAAGCACAAAAAAAAAAGTTTATTTTTACTTTTAACTTTTGATAGAACGAAGTCTGTCCGGGCAGCTAGTTAAAAATATATATTTTTAAATACAAGTTTTTAGTAGCTACATCATCAGACCCTGGGTATCATCTAGAAGCAGAGTTCTTGTCAAGACGAATCAAGCGAGCCCAAACTCGTTAGAGTTACATAGTTTCATTTCAGAGTTCCCTTAACAACCTTTCAAATCCATCATCATTCCCTGAAAAGCATCTGGGACCAGAATACCTGTAAAGACGACTCAAACGAGCCCAAACTCGATAGGGTTACGTAGTTTCATTACAGAGTTTCGTTAAGCACCTTTCAGCTCCATTGTCAGAGCCTGGGTATCATCTGGGACTAGAGTACTTGTCAATACGAATCAAGCAAGCCCAAACTCGATAGGTTTACGTAGTTTCATTACAGAATTCCTTTAAGCAACTTTCAGCTTCATCATCAGACCCTGGAAATCATCTGGGACCAGAACATTTGTCAAGAAAAAACAAATGAGCCCAAACTCGATAGGGTTACGTCATTTTATTGCATAGTTGCCACCTTCCAGCCCCATCATCAGCTAATCCTGAGGATCCTGGCGGAGATAATGGGACAAACTATTTAAATTATTGCATTGTCATCGGTCCTTGATAAGTGTGCGAAGTTTCAAATCAATCCGATGTTTTAAAGGGGATGAAAATCGAGTCCAAGAATTCGGTTACATAGATTCATAGATACATACCAAGCTAGTAAAAGCGTATTAAAAATGATACTTCTTTGACACTCTTTTAGTATAGGCTGTAGTAGTAATTCCTACTTCCATGGTATGGGCACAGATTTTAAACTTATCAATTTATTTTCAGAGATTGTGGGCAACTAATTAAGTATGAGGTCTTCAGCTAAAATTAGTTTAACTAGGGAGCATGCTTTCTAACTAAAAGTGAAGTTTAGGTCACTTGTGTGTAAATTTTATAGCTCATATAATTTTAAAACAACTTATTACGGAAATCTGGCAAATCCATGGAACTAGGAGTACGGAATAGGAAACAGATTCTGTAATATAATTAATATTGTCAAATGACACCTAATTGGTAGTGTTCGAATCATGGTTCAAATAATCTATCGCAAAATCCACTTTTTCTGAAAGTCTCGAAGGAAATTCATAAATGAAATTAATATCTCTCCGATAAGTTCATTTCAATCCCTGTAAGATGTAAAGCGATGTGTAAAACGATCGCATATTAGTGGAAACTGTCTCGCGTCACCGTACGTTATAATACACGCGAGTTAGCACCCGCTGCATTCACATTTAAATATGAATATGTCGTCGTCTCGAGGCGGCTAATAAGCTGTGATTTTTCCGCGCATCTGATCCGGAACTCAATGCACCAACAGACGTGAAGCAATCAAAGCTGTGTACACGATTCACGACACTAACGAACATAATCTTACTTGCATCATTTCTATGAATTGCTCGATCCTTTTACCTGTAGATACTGTACTGTCATCATAGAAAGTGTTCTAAGAATTTAAAGAATATATCAATGATCTAGACTAGGAGATAAACATTTCATTTTTAACCTCCGACAAAAAAGAGGGGTGTTATAAGTTTTACGTTTGTTCCCTCGTAGCCCTCCCCAACGAAAGGAAATTTTGATGTGGTTTTTTCTGTTTGAATAGTAACGTGATCGAGATGGTTCTAAGCTATAAATTATAAACATAATGTTCTGGTGTTTGAAGATCAACACTCATTCATAATCATTTCTTACTTGATGTAAGAAATTGACGATTAATTTGTTACTTCGGATTATTTCAAAAATATGGTACCTTGGACTAATGTTATGTTGTGACCTATCATGAATCTATGCTCTACACCATAAACTCTATTCTACTCAAAATCTTTAACTTAACTGCACTGTAGGCAACCTTTTTCATAAAAGAAATTGAAAAAACGTACCGTACCGGTGTTCTTTTTTATTGAAACTTTATGAAATTGTTTGTCACGTTCAAAGTTTCGTTATGAAATTGAGATAACAATCTCGTCATAGACGATTTGTATGAGAGTAATTTGCTTTCCTTAGGAAAACTTTCTTACAGTTGACGGCACTCCTCGTACCTACTATAAAAGTTTCGATTTGTATTCTCCTACCAAGAAAAAAGGAAGTATTTTTTTTACATTTACCCAGTTAGTTTTTATGTATATTTGAAGGTAGGCGAGGTAAGTTATACTCAGTTTATTTTGTTTTAGGTACATTAAACGCTTGGATAATCAGCTAACGAGCCAAGTGTAACTTCGAAAAGCGTTAACTGGTTAAAGAAAACTAAAAACTGTAATTATAACAGTTTTTAGTATTCTTCGCCAGGTAGAGAAATATCCTAGATAACCACCGTATCATTTGCCTCCGGCCTGTGAAGGCCACGTCGACATCAGTTCAGACATTTCTAAAGATAAGCCTTTGATAACTTTTCAACAGTGCGAGCCATATGATCTCGTCTTGGCAATACTTTACATGAAAACTAGCTGACCCAGCGAACTTCGTACCGCCAACAAAAATATTTAGTGGTTGGTCACCCTTATCATTTAGGGGTATGAAAAATAGATAGTAGCCGATTCTCAAACCTACTGAATATGCACAAAAAATTTCATAAACATCGGTCCAGCCGTTTCGGAGGAGTAAGGTAACTAACGTTGTGACACGAGAATTTTATATATTAGATGATTTGGTGGGATACATTGGTCGAAAACATATTGTATACCAATCCTCAGACACTTAAAATGTGACCAAGCATAGAAATAAAATAAGTGGGTTTGTACCTCGCTACATCCAATAAAGTGATTTCAGCGAAAGGAAGCCAGAAGATAACCTACTTACTGATCAGGCGTATTCTATTTGCCTGTAATAATCGCGATGACAATCTGATATTACATAAAAGATTTGCCCTCTTTTCGATCGAAATGCGATTTTCTCCCTTCACAGCTATTGCCGGGTGGTCTCGAATTTTTTCGCTATTGAAAGGAGCGCAACTACTATTAGAAAATTTTGAATGTATTCGAATGAATAAGAAATTTCGGTGCCAGAGGCGGGCGGAGGTCTGGAGATGGGGAATTTATGAGAGACAGAGGGGTGTCCGCGACAAAATACGAGTATAGTAAGCAATACGGAGGGTAATGACTGGACAAATACGGCGAGATTTTTATTAGTATACCTTTTTTCTTTAGGTACATCGTGATAACTGCATAAATATAATAATAGAAAACCATATAAAGTATAACATAAACGTATTTTTATGGTAAACGTATTACTATTATTATTTATATATTATTACACACAATATCATGTTTAAAGGCTAATAACAACACAAGCATGACATCAAATTATTATCTTAAAGTAATATCAAACTCACTAATAGATTTCGGCCCCTTCAAACAATCCCTGAACACTATGCTAATGTAAGCACACATTCAATAATATGGTAACATTATTCAAACAAAACTAGGCCTATGGGTTTCACCTATTATAGTTGTGTGTGTCACGTAGGTTGATGACAATTTGGGAGATAAGGTTTAAGTGAACGAATTCGGTAGTAGGCGCGTCGCGACCGCGGCGTGGGGCGTTTGTAGCATTAGCCTCGGGAATAAGTTTGTTCATTACGGAGGGAACAATGCGGGTAGGCTCGACGGCTGCGGAGGAAACGTGCGCCGACGCTGGGACAATAGGCCCGCCGCCTTATCACGCCGGAACGCGTCGCCCGCCCGCTCGCGCCGCGCGCCGCCCGCCGCCGCTACATCACTGACGTATGAGCACTGAATAAATGGGAAAACTTTTAGCGCTCGAACAATTGGTCATCGAACAATGTTCTGCGGGAAAACGCTTTAGTATTCCTTAATGAGCTTCTGTCATGTGAAGAGAAAACTTGACCCAATTTTTCTTTTCTCTATGAAATTTTATTTTATTAAATGAGTTGTAGTAAGTTAAATTTTATCACATAAATATTTCACATCTGAGTGTAAGTAATAAAATATTTCGATAAACATGCTACGTCTAAGTGGTCATTTAATTATACACACTGCCGCCGCCGCTAATGACCCTCTGGATTGCCGGACTTGGATGTGTGGACCATTGGATTACTAAATGGTGTAGACACCTTAAGCAGTGATATGAAGCATGGTGTGAAGCAGCGATAGCCTAGTGGTTAGGACTGTGGTCTATTCGGGGGGTCGCAGGTTCGATCCCGGGTACGCACCTCTGACTTTTCGGAGTTAAGTGCGTTTAAGCAATTAAATATCACTTGCTTCAACGGTGAAGGAAAACATCGTGAGAAAACCTGCACATCTGAGAGTCCTTAATAATGTTTTCGAAGGTGCGTGAAGTCCGCCAATTCGCATTGGGCCAGCGTGGTGGACTATGGCCTATCACCCGTCTCTGAGAGGAGACCGGCGCGCGCTCAGTAGTGAGCCGTTAATGGGTTGCTAATGATAATAAATGTGGACACCTTAATAAGCTCTAGCTAACCTAAAGCGAGGATCAATGTCGGAGATGTGAAATTCATAAAAAAAGTGTTCGATGACTCAGAATTAAAAAAATATCTTATTTCGCTTATTGAATCTACTTATTAATTATTTTATGTGCTGTAGAGAGTTCTTCGTGGTACCCGGCATTTTGAAATATATCTTAATACTAGCTGATGCCCGCGACTTCGTCCGCGTGGATTTCATTTTTAAAATCCCGCGGGAACTCTTTGATTTTCCCGGATAAAACTTAGCCTTTGTCATTGTCACCCTCCAGGTTCTCAACTATACCCATGCAAAAAATCACGTCGATCCGTAGCTTTTTTGCTACTAGATTGAAAAGCAAACCAACATACAAACACACTTTCGCATTTATAATACTAAAAACCGGCCAAGTGCGTGTCGGGCCACGCGCAGTGTAGGGTTCCGTAGTTGAAAGTCGCAAATATTATTGCTGACCTAGGATAGTGCTTTTATTTTATTTATGAATATTGAATACATTTTGAGTTCCATGGTTTAAATACTATAATATACTACAAAATATGGAACTTACACTACGTGTAATACCTAACTTAGAAAAAACAGATATAACTCCTTAACTAATGAACCCTACTTAGCCGTGATAGTTTTCCTTTAAAATTCATTATATATACTACTGCTGTGAATTTTTTCTTGTATCGTATATACTACCATTTAGCTGGCAGAGGGGGGGGACACTTGACTCTAATAAAATTTAGCACTTTAAAATATCATATTTCACAAACGGATCCCTGAATTGAAAAATTGTGTTCCCACACCCACAATATTTTTGAAAGACCTATTCAACGACACCCCACACTATGGGATAGTCGAGAAAAAAAAAATTCATCCCCACTTTACATGTAGGGGAGGTACCCTAAAAAAAATTATTTTTCAAAATTTTATTTCACCACTTTGTCGGCGTGATTGATATTTATACCCTTATCAAATTACAGATTTCTAGTACCAATAGTCTCTGAGCTAAACCGCGGACAGACAGACAGACAGACAGACAGACAGACAGACAGACGGACGGACATGGCGAAACTATAAGGGTTCCTTGTTTACTACGGAACCCTAAAAAGTATCCTATGTCCGTCTCCTGGTTCTAAGCTACCTCCCCAATTCTCCTCCCCAATTTTCAGCCAAATCGGTTCAGCCGTTCTTGAGTTATAAATAGTGTAACTAACACCACTTTCTTTTATATATATAGATATATAAATTACGTGTCACGTTGTTTGTCCGCGATGGACTCCTAAACTACTTAACCGATTTTGATCAAACTTCGTAACTATCTGTAATTTGGTCCAACTTAAAAGATATGATAGTTTTAGTAGTTATTTGTTTTATTTATATAGGTAAGTTGGCGGTACGAAGTTCGCCGAGTCAGCTAGTTAGATATAAATAAAAACCGGCCAAGTGCGTGTCGGGCCACGCGCAGTGTAGGGTTCCGTAGTTGAAAGTCTCAACATACATTTTGAGTTCCATGGTTTAAATACTATAATATACTACAAAATATGCAACTTACACTACGTGTAATATCTAACTTAGAAAAACCGATATAACTCCTTCACTAATGAACCCTACTTAGCCGTGATAGTTTTCCTTTAAAATTCATTATATATACTACTGCTGTGAATTTTTTCTTGTATCCTATATACAACCATTTAGCTGGCAGAGGGGGGGGACACTTGACTCTAATAAAATTTAGCACTTTAAAATATCATATTTCACAAACGGATCCCTGAATTGAAAAATGGTGTTCCCACACCCACAACGTTTTTGAAAGACCTATTCAACGACACCCCACACTATGGGATAGATGAGAAAAAAAAAATTCATCCCCACTTTACATGTAGGGGAGGTACCCTAAAAAAAAATATTTTTCACAATTTTATTTCACCACTTTGTCGACGTGATTGATATTTATACCCTTGTCAAATTACAGATTTCTAGTACCAATAGTCTCTGAGCTAAACCGCGGACAGACAGACAGACAGACAGACAGACAGACGGACGGACATGGCGAAACTATAAGGGTTCCTTGTTTACTACGGAACCCTAAAAATTAGTGTCTGTGCGAAAACATAGAAATCTTGTAGGTATATCATCAAAGTCACTTCGTTGTAATAGCTAGTACCCGCTAATAAGTGTTTTTTACTGGTTTGTTCTTCAATTACGCAGTAATGATGGAGCAAAAGATCGATGTCATTTTTGACGTGCTAACGTCTTATAAATCGATGAAAACCGGCTGCACGCACGAAAAAGTGTCACGTTCCGCCTGAACCTGAGCGTGCAAGCGAGAGCGTAGAGAGGCACGATCGGCCCAAGCGTTGGCTTGTGACACATTTATTCATCAATGTTTCTTTATGACGTTATCACGTAAAACTATCGTCCGTAAACCGACTTTACAGACAAGCATTTTTTTTGTATCGGTAGATTTGAGAACCCAGGTGGTTACTAGGGATTTTTAAAAATTTAACTCCACGTGAACCATGTCAAGCAATTAAGCTTATGAGAAATAAAAATAAGTTTGTACAAAGACTTATTTCTACTTTTTAGGGTTCCGTGCCCAAAAAGGTGCAAATGGGACCCTATTGCTGAGCCTCCGCTGTCTGTCCATCCGTCCGTCTGTCTGTCTGTCAGCGGGCTGCATCTCATGGGCCGTAATAGGTAGATACTTGAATTTTTCACAGAATGTGTATTTATATTGCCGCTATAACAAGAAATAATAAAAAAGGTCAAAAATTGAAGAGGTTACACACAATATATATCTTAATATATATAAATTACGTGTCACGTTGTATGTCCGCGATGGACTCCTAAACTACTGAACCAATTTTGATCAAACTTCGTAACTATCTGTAATTTGGTCCAACTTGAAAGATAGGATAGTTTTTTTTATTAAGATAATTTATTCGTTTTATTTATATAGCTAAGTTGACGGTACGAAGTTCGCCGGGTCAGCTAGTATACAATAAACTTTTGTTTTCGCTCGATCTTGATAACGGCTGATGTTAAATCTTGTACCGTACCCTTCATGTGCGGGCCCGACTCTCACTTGACCCGTTTTATTAATAAAGATAGTGGAGATGTTTTCCTTTAAATATAAATAAAAGGGTTTATTTAATTGCTATCCACGAGATGACTGTAAATTCAATTTTAAAAGCGACCAACGTCCTACTTTTCTAAGAAACAGGAAACCGAGTCGACAGAGTCACTCATCAGGCAGTTTGTTTATTAAGCAAGACCATTTTCCTAAGTAATTAATTGCCCGTTCCAATTCCATAATTAAAATTTAGTTTAACTTTCTTTCTTCTTTTGTGTAATTTTCACGGAATCGTTATCAAATATGAGCTAGAAAAATATGCTTTTTTATGTAGATATCATCTATCTGTACTTCAAATACTTTAAAAAATTCTGTACCTTGTTTCAAATCAATGCCAATTTCACTTCGTGCCGATTTCACCAACGTCGAGTGACGTTTAACCGAGGAATAAGTTCTGACAGTTTTTGTATTGAAAACCTGCCAAAATATCTTTACGCTCGGTTAAGGCTTAATATACGTTAGTTAAATCCCTTAGTATTAATAATTTGGTTCGTCATGCCGAGTAACGTTTAACCGAGGAATTAATATATTTTGACGTTGATAGTTATTGTTCTGAAACGTCCAATTTATTCCTTGGTCAAACGTTACTCGGCGATAGTGAAATTTGTACTAACTGTCAAAAAACAAGCTATGTGTAAATAGCAAAAGGGACACATGTTGCTGTCACAGTTGTGATATAGTCTAGTCAACAAGTGCCTTTTTGGTCAACTTTTTTCAGCAGTCCGAAAGAAACCGATGCTTTCTTGGAGATATTCTTAAAAGGCTTCAGAATAGATACCCGTTGGAAGAATTTAAAAATGTTCATTTTTAGTTTTTGAAGGTTTTCAAAAATCATGCCAAAAACATGACAGAATGATACCTCTTTCATATTTCTCAGAGACTGTTGAAAAAAGTTGACCAAAAAGGCACTTCTTATATTAATAATATATATTTATATCATACTTGCTCAGTAACTAGGGATTACTATGGTGGAAAGTCTCCTTGTAAGTTGGTGTTTGCAATTCAAGGCAACATTACGTCGCACTATGCTTGAATTGTAATGTTCACATTACAGTTAAAGCTATGCAAAACTCCTTGGTAAACAATCTCTTTTCTTATAAAATGGTAAGAAAACTTTTTACTGAAAAAAAAAACACTGAACATGGCGGCATTTAATTTCCATACATTTCAAACTATGCAAAACTCCTTGGAACTCAGAGCCGTAAAAAAAAAATAGAAAACTATTTACGAAAAAAAATGGAAATGGCGGCATTTCATTTGATCTGAAAGTTTGTGAAGTTTGTTCGTAAAGGGATTTAAGTTATTTACAACAATGTCAATAACCATTTTTTTCTATTTTTTCTCTAAATTTGCTAATTGTTGTTAAATGTTTTATTTACCTCGCAAGAATGATATAAAGTAGAATGCTTACCTCGGTTGCAAGTAGCTATTACACCCTCGAACTATATTCACTCTCGCTCGCTGCGCTCGCTCGTGTGACTAAATATCTCGGGTGCACGCGATCCATTAGCGCCCTATGCGAGCTGCGCTCGCACTGGCGCCAAATTGGATCTTGTTCTGTAATAGCTTACTTACGTCCCTTGTGTAACAATCTACTATTATTTTCTAGCCACTTCTACTAAAAAGGCACGATATGTATTGACATACAATAACGGCAATTGTTTTAAGGTTGCTTTGAAACAAATTATTTTTTGTAAACATTTTGTACATATTTTGGCTCTGAAAAATTTTTAAGATTTTAATAGATTTCCTCCGTGAACAGCTTAGCACAAAAAATCGTGGACATAAGTTCAGAAAACCGAAGAGAAGATGAAATTAAAGAAGAAACCGCACATAATTCGGGTTTCGGGACGATGAAACCGTAATCAAAATCGGTTCGTTGTCGACGAAACCTGCAAAATGTGCGGCGAACTCCAGCTAATGCCTGATTCTACTAAAAGAAACCACTACAGTCACTAAAATTTTATAAAATATGACAAATCGAAATGTGTTTGTGAAATGCCTTTGCTATTTTGAACCATCACACGTTTAGGGCCTATTTCACTATCGCTGCGTACATTTAGCTGAGGAAAAATTTTTCTTTCTGATAGTTTTTGTATTGAGAATCTGTCAAAACGTCTTTATTCGTCGGTTAAAGTTTACTTGGTGATTGATTATTATTAGACCTTTTACATGTACCTTGATATAAGTGTTCTTCCATTTGAATATATTTTCCACAAGAACTTTATTTTCATATTTTACGTATAGGTAAAATAATTATTGTAGGTACTTGTTTATAGGCCATACTCGTCATATTTGATGAGAATGATATTTGACACAGTGCTAACATAAAATGTATCTTTATATATAAAGGAATTGCAGTGCAAATTTACACGATTTGCATTATAACATTTACAGAAGTTTCAGAGTTTTCAAAGCAGCAGCGGCGGCGGTTGGACAAGACAGGAAAGTAACGTTTTTGGTTGTCAAAGTTGCTGCAATGTAATTTAACTTAGGAACAGCATTTTAATATAACCAGGGAATATTAAAAAAATTCTCGTCTTTTTTAATCGTTATAATATAACAAATTATTTAAACAATCGTTTTTAATTTTTCTATCGATTTTTACCTTGTAATCATTTTGATCTGAGTTCTGTAACGTATGTTCACTTTCGCATTTATAATAGGTATTAAGGTAAGGTATGGATGTTGAGAAAGTAATAAAAATCCCACTTCTCTCACGAACTTTTATTGAGTTGATGAATTAATGATATTATGGTAAAACATTGAATAAGCCTTTATTCCTCCCTTTAGACTTCAATAACCGATAGGTGAGCAAAATTCAATTACCATCGCAGAAATTAAAACTCACGCTGTATACTATCGGCGGGTACATTTTACCAGGTTTATTTTGAATATTCAAGTGCTTTTTTTTTTAATTTGACAGGTGAGCGAACACGCCTTACTCTCGCCTATTGTGTCGTGAAAGTATCGAAATTGAACGAGCGCAGTCCATTTGGAGGCTGTATGGGAGCCGACAATAACGGGCCGAGCGTTTCTCGCACTGTGAATATCAAAATGATTTTCCTCAATTTCATTGCATTTCGGCTGCTGCCATTCGGTTGCAGTGATTTTTATCGCGTCATCCATAGGTACGGCGATAAGTTAATTACGCGAGTTATCCGACGTTTTATTAACGCCACTCTTTGGCTTTAAAATGGATTATTAGTGGGTTTTATGTTATTTTGTTACTGACTGGTTAATCTGGGCTGGGAAATGGCAACAAAATGTCGCAGTTTTCATAAATATATTATTAATGCGAAAGTAGCTCTGTATGTCTAACTGACTAACTTTTAGGCTGGAATCACATCTGTGCGCATCGATTAACATTTTGTCCATATAAAAGTGTCATTTTAGAAGTCGAGTAAGTACGCATCATTTCGGCTTTGCGATGCGTACACGAATCAATACAAAAGACACTTTTATTTACATAAAAAGCGATTTGATGCGCACACGTGTGATTCCAGCCTTAACTTTTCAGTTTAACCACTGAAACGCTCTTGATGAAATTTGACACAGAAATAGTCAGCAGTGTGGAGATGGGCATCAGATATATCCCAACAGGGAATGAACATGGGAATCTTCATAATTGATTTTTATCAACGCGGATGAAGGCATAAGTTATTAACAATATATACTTTCTAAATAAAGGGAGGGGTATTCGATTCCTTAGTAGGTGTGTGATTTTTCAGGGTAGTGTTGAATATAAAGTGGTTTGTTTACCGGCGACAGAACGAAGAAAGCACATGCGTTTGGTATCTATAAAAAGTTTTGTACCTTTTTGGTTGTTTCTGCGTTTGTATGGTTGTTAAATATGATTAATGTTAGATTTTATCTGAAAACAACTTAGCTAGTTTTTTATTTTTATTTATTAAAAAAGAATTGCATTTTTAATTTTATGTCTTGAAATGATTGTATTAATGGATATAATTATTAAATCCATTTATCAATTTCCATTTCAAAATCAACTATTTATATTTTTATTAGGTAGGTATACATATATTTTTATATTATAATAATTTTTAAAAATTAATAATAATTTTATATATCAAATATGGTTGAGCGAAGCAATGGCTGGGTCATGCGTCATGCTCGTGAACGGGTGCCACCGGCGGGAATGGGGCTACTTTATGTCTGCCCATCTTAGAAGTTAGTCTGTATGCATTTTTGGAACTTTCCTCATTGTGGAAACACTGCATATATATAGCATAGTATTTACTGTATTGTAAATCTGTTTTGAAAAGAGCAACCGCCGAGTTTCTTGCTGGTTCTTCTCGGCAGGAAAGGCATTCCGAACCAGTGGTAGATTCATTGACTATTCAAAAGCACTTGTAAAAGTTTATTTGAATAAAAAATATTTCTATTCTATTCTATTCTATTATTTCTTGGCTGGCCCGTGTGTATGGCCCTTCGGCAGATATATCATGTCTTAGATTATCATCTATTCACGTGATAGAGTATCACTATAATGATGGAATCGTGATTGGTGTATGATTAGATGATGAGGCTGAGTTAGTAGCCAAGCCACTTGCATTGACAAATGTGCAGCCGATGGTCGAAGCAGTAGTTGCTAGTAATAATAGCTCCATATCAATGCAGATCACGATGAATGGCGATCATTAGGCCACTGTCGAATTGTGATCATCATTTGCATCGACATTGACGTTTGGTATTCAAAGTGGAATGCGTTTGAAATACAGACATTTACATTTTTCATGAACCTAATCTTAGTTTGGTACTTTTCCAAGATATACGCTGAACTAAATTACTATTTTATGTTACTTATACTCAAAATAGAGCAATTAATATTCTACTAATCACGAGTAAAAGCCACATTATTTTAGGGTTCCGTACCAAAATGGTAAAAATGGAACCCTTATGGTGAGACTTTCTCCGTCCGTCCGTCCGTCTGTCACAGTCGATTATTTCAGTAACTATTAAAGCTATCGACATGAAATTTGGCATAGTTGTGTATAATAGTGGCCCAACATCATTGGAATAAAGAAAAATCGAAAATTATTTTTAGTTTTATTAAAAAATCGGCCAAGTGCGAGTCAGGCCTCGTTCTTTTAGGGTTCCGTTAAAAAAAATTAAATTAAAATATTTTCATGTACCTATGGAAATATTTTAATTTAATTTATTAAATTTAATTTAATTTTTATTATTTGTTGTTATAGCGGCAATAGAAATACATAATATGTGAAAATTTCATCTGTCTATCTATTACGGTTTACGAGATACAGCCCGCTGACAGACGGACGGACGGACGGACGGACGGACGGACGGACGGACAGCGTAGGCTTAGTAATAGGGTCCCGTTGGTACCCTTTGGGTACGGAACCCTAAAAAGGGGAAAATCGGGGGTTTGAAATTTCAAAGTAAAATAACTATACCGAGTGGGGTATCATATAAAAGGCCTTTACTTGTGCATTCTAAAACAGTTTTTTATTTATTTCTATATATAATAGTTTTTGAGTAATCGGCCAAAATGTCGAAAAAAATACCGTTCCCCCGTCCTTATCTCCGAAGTTTACCAATCGAAAAATCTGAAATAATTATGGTCAATAGAGGTTTATGTATATTTTACAGGAAAAATAAAAGCAACGCGAAAATTATTTTAGTTTGATTAAAAAAGGGGGAAAATCGGGGGTTTGAAATTTCAAAGTAAGATAACTATACCGAGTGGGGTATCATATAAAAGGCCTTTACTTGTGCATTCTAAAACAGTTTTTTATTTATTTCTATATATAATAGTTTTTGAGTAGTCGGCCAAAATGACGAAAAAAATACCGTTCCCGCCCCTTATCTCCGAAGTTTACCAATCGAAAAATCTGAAATAATTATGGTCAATAGAAGTTTATGTATATTTTACAGAAAAAATAAAACCAACGCTCCAACTAGCATAGTTTTTTTTATATTAACAATAAACCTCTACAAACAAAGTTAACGATAAATAAGCAAATTAATATAGTATTATCGTTTTACTTTTACTTTTGGAGTACGGAACCCTCGGTGCGCAAGTCCGACTCGCACTTGGCCGGCTTTTTTACGTTCTAATTTTAATTTTTACCCTCCCCGAGTAATTTTAACCAAGGAATAAAGACGTTCTCAGTTTAAAATTGGCACTTAAAAGGGTAATTAGTAATTAATTTAAGTTTATGATACACTCTTAAATTAAAAACCCCATAAATGTCATCTTTTTAGATGTAGTTTTGTATAATAATAATTTAGTTCCAACCCAAATAAAAACCAGAGTTGTATTAAGGTGGAGATTTGTCATAATAAAACAGTTTTTTTAGTTTTATTAAAAAAATCAGAGATCGAAATATAACTCTTTAAGTTGACATTAATTGTTCCTTGTCATTTGTTTAGTTTAAATGTCGCATGGGACTTACACCTAATTCTGAGATACTCGTACCTCCATGTATTAAATCCCTAACTTCTAACACCTCCATAACATACACATACATGTTGTGTGTACATACACACAACAGACAATATATTATTATCGCGTTAGACTTTTTTAATTCAACACTTATTACAACATACCTACTTCTCATTTTCTTTGCCTTATTTATTCAAAAAGATAATTTATACAAAATTGTGTAAAACATTTATATTTCAGCAAGTCCATAAAAATTTATCGCCGTCTAAGCTTTACTAGGCGGATAATAACTATCAGCACTTTGCTCTACACTTTTGAAATCGTGCAAAAATGCAATTTTCTTGACCAGTGCCTTTTAAAAGGCTTAAACGATTCATATTCAGTAGGCCGAAGCATTTTAACTTATTCGTGAGAGCAATTGCAGCAATGAATGGGCCAGCAATGACTACGGCATGCAAGCTTTGAGTGCAGAGACACGTGTGTGTAGCATCATCTGATTCAGGTTCAGGTGTATGCAGGGCGCAACGTCGTCCAATTTCGCGCGCTTAATTGTTCATAACGGAAGTTCATATCCGGACGTCGGGCCGCCCTACGCTTCGGGCGAGATTAGGCGGTAATTACCATTTCCTGTGACACAGGACGCAGACAGCGTTCGAGAAGTTGTTCCTTCTCAGAAGCGGTGCGACGGAAACGTTCCGCATTCGACGCCAAGGGAAGGAAAAATTACAGCTGCAGTTTCCCGCGATATTGCTTTTTAATTACCCTATATTGTAACCTATTATAATATGTTGATGGGACGGAAGTATCAAAGGACAAAAAGGCTTGCACTCAATATTAAAGAATGTAATTATGTATATGTATATTAAAGAAAATAAAAGATTCCGCACAAAGAAACAGCTCCAATGGAAGAGTTTATTTTCGTATACGCTCGCTTAAATTGAGTGTACAGCATTTTGAGCCGGAAAAACTGATTAGGTAGGAATGAAGTAAAGTGGATACGCGGATAGGCTGCATCGCATCACCGTATGGAAAGCGCGCCTCACTGCCGATATGATTGAATAAGTGAGCACGGTGCTCCCTAATGAAACATATTGAACGTGTATCGAATCACTTAGGCGCTGCGCTCCTGCACTCGCTTTTTGGGCCAAGTCAACAAGCGTAGGTGAAGCCGACAAATAACATTATGACAGAGTTTCATTTTAAGAGAGACACCGAATTGAATTAACTCTGGTAACTTGACGTCAAAGAGATGTAAAAATTTTATCTCCTTTTAATTTTTTGCTAAATTTTCACGCGACATCAGTGCTCAGCTCGAAAATTCGAAAATATTTACGTAAAGCTTTAAATACAAGTTGTGGATCCTGATGAATCCGTTCAAGTCGTTATAATAAATGGATTCATTACGATTTCACCTAGCTATTCTGAAATACAGAATTAGGTCAGGGGAACCGGAAAAATAATAATTAAACCAGTTTCGGTCATTAACCAATAAATATTAAACATTTTGGTTAGATTTAGGGTTCGTTCACGTTATCTTTAAGAGAATCAAATTTCAAACCATTCCTAATTTGATTTCACACAATTTAACCGTAACTTACCGATTTTCAGAATCTTAAATTCAATTATTTTCTCCAATTCACATCATTATGTAGCTATTAAAATGTTATACTTAAGTAATGTTCTGTTTTACTACCTTGTGGGCAGTAGATACAATCAAAGAAAAATATTTTTAACCGGTAATGAACCAAGTGTTTGTCGTTAATGAAACCGGTTTCAGGCTCTGCAAAGCATGCAATAGTTATATTATTTGATTTGATAAGATGTTTTGTGTAGATAATCAAATCAAAAAATATAAGTACCAGATTGATTTACCAGATTTAATAAACTTTTCGGAAGCTATATCGGCCCTGACAACTACGAACCAGACGCGGCCTTACATAAAGCAACGGGTTTTTCGCGTTGAGCAGAGTGCTAGTGGAGACCGGACTAGCTCAAAGAGCTTTGCTGTCCACCGCAGTGTTATTGCGTGTCACCGACCTGTTGGTTGCTACTATAGAAAGTTTTACAGCTTTAGTTTTATCCCCCAATTGAGAACCTCCCCGTTTTTGAAGTTGGTTAAAAATATCTAGAAATAAGATTTTTTCCCTCGAGTTCATCCATGTGGAGTAATGGACATACAATGAGCTATCAAAGTAGCTTGTAACTTGTCAGTACTGCATAATTTTTTTTAGCCCAAAAGTTAAAATAACGTTGTACATATTTATTTCTTATACTAAACATTGATTCTTGCATTTAGTTTTTTACTAGTGTCACTTACAGATTTAGTTGTTTGTTTTGTTGCTCATCAATGATCAATCTATTTTACTCATTGTATGAATCAATACATAAACAATTATTATTTGTTTATGAAATATTAAAGTTGCTTTATTTTTAAGATGCCAATGAACCAAAAAATGTGTATCATGTGAAATCGTGCTAAATAAATTCGTCATTTAATTAGCGTATGGACAACCGACCAATATGATGCTAATGCTTAGCTTCAGTAGAAAATAAATCAAAAGATGGTGTTCACCTGTGATTTGATAAAGATTTTGTGTGTGAATAAATGAATAGTTGTAAGAAAACGTAAGTTTTTACTAGCAATTAATAAATATTATCTGCTTTTAGATTTAAAAAATTGTTTTGCTCATTTAGTTGATAAAACTATGTCAAAACCATTTCGCAACAAGCAGTAATTAATATCTTTATATTCTTTAAGAGAAACAGTTAACAGCTAACTGTACTAAATGTAAGCGGACAATATTAATCGAGCTGCATTAATTTTGCCTTAAAACTTTACCCGTTTAGAATTTATGCTAATCTCAATGATTGATAGTAATTTATTGAAAATAATATTTAAGGTATATTGGATACGTTGTTTTTAATAAGAATGTGTAATTAATATTGAGTGTAATATTAATAACATTGTTTTGAGATTATATCGTTTAATTGATAAACCTCGATTGATCGTTAAAAATATTGAATAAATCGGCGAAAAAAGTGCGGAACCACAAAAAAGCGAGGCCCGACTATATCAAGTTTTAAAAGTGATTTGGTAATAATATGACCATCAAAATAAATAAATAAAAATAAATACATAAAAATAAATAAATAAATAGTCTTTTATTCAGGAATAAAACAGCCACATACATACGGTCTATTTAACACAAAAAAACTTGAGACGTGTCAAGGGACACCCGGATGGAACGAAGTTCCTTTCGATTAATTAGTGAAGGAATAATTAGTGAAGGAATTGAATTTGGCATTGTGTTCAATATTTTCACACTACAATATAAGACATTCTTATCGACCGAGCGAAGCGAAGGTCTCTGAGTTTACTAGAGCGATTTGCACTTGTCCGTCCGTCCGTCTGTCACAGCCTTATAACTTCTGAATTACTGAACGTAATTACTTCAATTTTAGATATGATATGGAAACCGATGGCCTCCAGCCGAAAATGGCTTAAAAAGTTATAAAAATCTTTATTTCAAGGGGGCTCCCATACGAAATGGGGGGCTTTCAAAGTGGAGATTGTATTCGAGGCTAGATTTCTAAAACCACTTTGTTTTAAAACTTGAAACTTACACATAATTTGAGTTATATTCTGTACTTGAACAACAAATACTAAGATTAGATAAATATTATAAAGAAACGAAATTATTTAAGTTTTAATGGGCATCAATGTTTTTAACAAAACTTCACTATACTGTTACTAGATGGCGCTGTCTTTAATATTGTAAATATGCATCCCATCCACGAAAGCAGATGACGATTGACGTCATCAGATTCGGCGCGTTTTAATTACAATATAATATAGTTAAAACTACCTTATGGGAATTATGGGATACCGCGAGGTCTCAGTTCGGGGCGAACCACTAGTATATATTGTTTCCTAAAAATGCTGCATTAAAAAAACAATGGGAGAACGCTATACGACGAAATAATTTTGTGGTCACTGTAAGTTCTAGGTTATGTCGTAATTACTTCAAAGATACTGATTATGTTGGGGAATCCGTTTACACAGGTGAGTTGTTTCGTATTTCACATTCGCACATTCACAATTAAACGTAAATTACACGAAAGATATAGTTAGCAAAGTAAAATTTAACTATTACCTTTCGATGAGGTTAGCTTTCTTTCCCGTTAAAGCTGCACCTCTTCTTCTTAGTTCTGCTTTAAGCTGTGGCACACTCAAGGAAGAATATATATTGTAATTGACAGACATTACAAGAAATATCACCAAAACCGCAAAAAACAGAAAAAACGACAGACTTTAAATAGGACGCAAAGAAAGTTTTAGTAACGTTTCGGTCATTGCGCCTGTGCTGCCACCTACATTATTTTTGCGTGGAGATCCCCATTGTCACTTGCGACGTTGCACCAGCAATGTGGCATTGAATCTAAAATCACTAGATTGCGGCGCCGCAACGCATCATGTAGCATAGGTCTAAGTTGTTTTCAGTAAAACACGCTGCGCTCGTCGTCACTAGTGTGTACGCTTAGTACAAGATTTGATAGTTAACTATAAATAGTAGTAACTATAAGTTAAGTAAAATAAACCGTAACAGTATTGAGTTAGAGCTCAATTTCGTGTATGTATTCTTATACCTTTAAGTAACGAAAACGCTCCAAATTATAATCGTCTGTATTGAATTTGTAACTTATTGAATTATGGTTCATTTTACATTGATGCTAATGTCATAGTTTACTATTACGATCAAACGAATTAAAACTCGGACTAACCACACTGCTCTTGCTCGAGGCTGGCCCTAACGGTATAGCGTCTATTGCGCATAAAGTAGTTCTATACGTCTAGCACCACAATCGTATTATTACGTAATTCATTTATATTTTCTCGCTTGCTGAAGTTTTTGTGCGTTCATGTGTTGTACTCAAGAAGCTTTGTGTCCTAAAAGATTGTAGGTACAAGATTTAAATCTCGACTTTCACATTTGTAACTTGTTCTTTGCCTCACGTGTGATATATCGTATGTGATATTATGCTTATACCTAAGCTAACAGGATTTACTATTTTTATTTTTGTAGATGCCTTCAGGTAGGATTAGAAAAAGAATAAGAACTGAAGATTAGGAATATTGCAAATAAACTATAACATTGGAATTAGTAACCCTTTGATGGTATGATTACAAGGTTCTGTCAATAAGATTCTTAAATCGGTGAGAAATGGTTTAAGTACTCGTTCTTCGAATTCTGTAGGATTATCAGGAATCCTTATAGTTTCGGCCAGTCCGTCCGTGAAACAGCATTTTCATTCATCGTGTCGTCTGTGAACCTATTAAAACTGAAAAGTTGAAAGTTGTTACAGTTATAGAAACTTGTTACCAGCTATTATTGCTGATATTAAATGAAAAAAAATTGTCACAAACATTTACGAGTGTCAATAAAGATAATCTAAAAAATTTAGGGCATCTGGAAGAGATCCTCTTTTGTAGCGATAAGATGTCCTTGTACACGTCCTTTCTATATTTAAGTTTAGTTTTTAAGTATTAAAATGTACAGAATAAATAAATATATAATTTCAAAAATCTGACGAACCTAAAACGACTAGATACTAACCTGACTACGAATAGGTATAGTATCTAGAGCATGCTTATAAAATTTTCATTGAGATTATATGGTAAATATTCAAATCAAGGATCAAACTCCGTTTGTTACAGTCCGCGCTACAGCTGATAGTCTTCTTAAGGACCTTAAACTGATGAGTTCAATGTTCATGAATAAAGGTTTCCTTTTTAGAGGTATGATGAGAGAATAATTCCTTATCTGAGAAATTTTTAAAGAAAAACATTACGAAATAAGGCAAAAGTATTTAATGATGACAAGATGAACATGTACTAATAACGAATCATTTTTCCTTTTACAATTAATAAAATAGTCGTTTTCTTTATTTTTCTGATATCTTGAAAAATATTAGCTATTTTTTTCTAGAAACCTACTTTTAGTGATAGGTATTTTTTAATATATTAGAAGATTTTTATTGATTAATTCATATTTCCATCATCATCATTATGTGCCTTCCTCGTGTTGAAGTTTGGCGGGCGTCATGCGAAAAGCCGCATCTTTTAATTTTGGATAAGTCAGCCCAGTCCACCCACTTATATCGTCCAACCATTTGCGTCTTTGGCGACCGGGAGCTCTTTTGCCTACAATCCTCCCTTCCAGCACTAGTTTTGGGAATTAGACTTGGGCTCCTCTTTGTAGGTGTCCAAAGAAAACTACTTTTCTTCGTAAGATGGTGGACATGAGTTCTCTCCTTTTGTGGACTAATTCCGGTACCCTACTATTCGGTGTGAAGCTGTTCCATACTAATACTAATTTAATTTCCATACTAATCCGAAAGTAACTTTGTCTATCTACCTTTACTCTTAACTTAGATATATCTCATTGTCCTCAAATCAAAGAATACGCAATGCATTTTTAAAAAACTAAATCCATTCTAACATCAGTAAGTAGGTAGGTAGATACTAGAATAAGAATCAGACTTCGTTTGTATGAGATTGAACTCATTGGCAAGGACTCGCTACTCTTAGCCAAACTTCAGAGCCTCGATCACCGTCGTAAAGTTGCCGGCTTATCAGTGTTTTATACTTAGAATATATTTCCGCAATTGCTTAGTAGCTCTTCGACCTTACCTCCTTCACCTTTTTACCACCACACTGCCAGACATCGGAAGGGCTTCCATTCCTACATCGTTTATATACCATCCACGCGCACGAAGCGGTTTTAGGCCCTTCTCCCATTACGATACGCACAGGCAATTCAAGTATCCTGCAAGTCTCGGAGACTAGTCGCTGCCAAGTATTTCACATACATTTGAATGCAGGCTCGCACACTACGCTACAGGTATCCTACGCGACCGCGACTAGTATCGCGCGACTCGCCGTGTTGGTCGCTTGTGCATCGCGTCTCTTGCGCGTCTCGACAAGATGGCGGTGGAGCAAGAAATAAATATTAAGTTTGTACAAAAACTTCTCTAAATATAGTATTTCGTTGATGTATAGCAGGCTTTAATAATATAACAAGATGCAGATAGGTCTCTTTAGACATTCGGTAGAAAGGTAATTTATTATCATCATGTTGTAGTTCTTGTGCGGCTACAAAAGCTCTACAATTTATGTTTCTTTCAATATATGGATGAATCCAGTATTTTCTATTCTTGCGTTGACGTCTTCAACAGAAAAACTGCAACTGCTTCTTCGTCACTGGAATCGCTCGACATAAAGTCCGTCCACAAAAAAAGAGTGCACAAATGATGAATTTAGTAATTTTTCAGTAGCATAATATGCCAGCATCGCGTAGTGAACAAGTATCCAACTAGTATTCTACTCGAGTATTGTCTCCTACAAGTATTGTAATGGGAGAAGGGGCTTAGTCTTCATTTCTGTTTCGCAGGGCCAGGGTCTGAAACGCTCTTCCGAGATCTGTGTTTCCCGTACACTTTGGGCATCTTTAAAGCAAGAGTGAATAGGCATCTTCAAGGCAAACGCGTTCCACGTTAGGCCACATCGTCACTTTCCATCAGGTTCGGTGGTCCAGCATGTGTCTTTATAATATAAAAGAAAGTCGTGTTAGTTACACTATTTATAACTCAAGAACGGATGAACCGATTTGGCTGAAAATTGGTGGAGAGGTAGCTTAGAACCAGGAGACGGACATAGGATACTTTTTATCCCGTTCGACCGCGTTTCCGTCATTTCACTATAAAACGTGGTATAACAAAAACGCATCTGACATGGAATAACAAAACGCAAATGACAGTGGAATAACAAAACGTAAATGACAGCTAAACGTAATTTTGTCTTTGGTTAAGTATGGTAAAAAATTTGACAATTATAAAAAGTGTTATAATAAAGCATTACTGATATTATAAATGCGAAAGTGTGTTTGTTTGTTGGTTTGTCCTTCAATCACGTCGCAACAGAACAGCGGATTGATGCGATTTTTTGCATGGGTATAGTAATGGATGTAGTAGTGGTTCCTCAGACCGGGAGAGCTACTTTTTATCTCGGATAATGAAAGAGTTCCTGCGGGATTTTTAAAAACTAAATCCATGAGGACGAAGTCGCGGGCATCAGCTAGTGTATAAAAAATAAAAAAAAGATGCATTCGAGATTTAACTTCTCCTAGGCAGGTACCATATGAGTAAGTAGTATACGCTTATATAGCTACTTAATAATTTTGCTCTCATCGATTGGTCGAGTGCGATCATCGTAAACAATCACTCTGCACCAGTTAGCGCCTCGCGTCGTGATCTGTCTCAATTTGCGTCCGTTGCGCGATATTTGCAGGTTAATATCTAATGTAGTGTAAGCAGGTAGGTAAAATTGAAATGTAACTATTTACCACTGGTGGCTACGTTTTTTATTTATCTGGAAGAGATTAACAGACTACAAAATATCATAATTATTATGCTATGAATGGACATTGGACAAGCTTACTTAAAAGCAAGTTTAGAATTAAAATATTCATAAATCGTATCTTCGTACTACTCATAACATTTATTGTAGGTACTCTACACAAAAGTTATAAAAAAAAATTAAGTGGCACTCGGGGACTGCCGCGGTAAAGCTATTGCATAGCATTTTTTATCAACTTATACAATTATAATATTAATGCAGAATTTTTTTTTACATAATAAAAATTATGCAAAAAAATAATTAAAAAACAAACTAACAAGAAAAGCGCACTCTCGCTGCTTCGCGAGTGAGATTCGAACCTGTGACATCACACACCATACGGTAAAGAAAGCGGCCGCTCGCCCACTGCGCCAAAAAGAGCTACTTGTGAACCTCTAAAATGTTGAACGCTTACTGAACGACGGTGTTAGGTTTATTTTCGTTACGGAATTTCTTGTTTCGGTCGCCGCGCTCAAACTGTTTGTCCTAGTTCAAAGCCCGCGATAAAAGCTATGCAATAGCTTAAAAATTGTTAAAGTTCTGAGCCACGTAACCTGCCATAGTTTGGCGTACAAGTTTATTATTTTTACGTAGCTTAGGTATGTTTAATTATCACAATATCTTGTGTAAATCCGATTAATAACATATTTTATATAGGTATATTAATAAATATATATTTTATTATGTACTTACCTACTATATTACCACAGATTATTTAGCACTCGTAGTTACTTTTTCGCTTCAATGTTTGTTAGCGGCTTTTTGTTTGCGTAAATCACGGCGAGTTTAGAGTGCAGCGACATCTAAGGCATCAGGTGCGATACACTCACGCAAATATTTTATGAAAATACCGAGAATGTCCTGCTAGGGACGCGCTTCATCGATAAAATATTACACATTGTACCTACATAGTTATGTACCCACTACTAGCGGCGCGTCACAAGGTACGAGAATTTATAATTATCCACCTTTTTGCCGCGACTTCGTCCGCCTCTACTTATTATCTTACAAAAACCACATCGATCCGTTGTTCCATTGCTGCGTGATCGAAGGACCAACGACAGATATTATAATTATTATTCCAATTGAAGATTCACAATTACAACTAAAAACAAAGCATTAATGTGTGCAAATTCTAAAAAACATAGAACTAACCGACATGTCGTCCTAATACCATAAAACTCATGGAAAAAATGCAAATTGAAAACAATACATTGTAAGTGTAATTAAGAAACTCATTTAACTTTCTCGCCATTTTGTATTCAGTCCGCAATTATGAGTTTTAGACATAAAAAGTAATAAGTTTTAAAAATATCGAGTATAGCGTTATTAGACATGCCTAGGAGGCTGGGGTGTCGGCGTCGCGGCCGCATCCTACAGCCAAACGGTAAACACTTTGCTGTAATCTCGAGATGAGAAAACTTTCAGTTCTCTTAATTCAGAAACTTATTCAACAACCTAACAACCTTACAGCGGACCGCCCGGCGGACACAAGACAAACAAACTTACTCTTTCATCTTTGTCTTTATTAAAATAAACATTAAAATACAAAATATTAGATCACTTGCTATCTTTTTACCTGCCGTTATGCAAAGAAGAAGTGTAAAACGGTAAGTAAAAGAAATATTCGATAAGAATGATAGACCTGTGCTGTGTTTGTTGATAAGATGTGAAAAACACCTAAAATGAAGTTTTACCCGACTACGCCAAAACCATAATTTAATATAAAAAAATATTTTTAAAAAACCGACTTCAAACGCCCGCGCCACTACAAAGTGATTGGTGATTTTTTTTAAACCGCTTCAAAAAAGGAGGCGAGGTTCTCAATTCGTCGGAATCTTTTTTTTTATGTATGTTCACCGATTACTCGAAGACGCCTGAACCGATTTGGAAAATTTCTTTTCTTGTTTCAAAGGGTATACTTCCCAGGTGGTCCCATTGTAATTTTATCGAAATCGGTCGAGCGGTTTTTAAAATATCAACAATAAATTATGTACTTTGTTGTGGCGCGAGCGTTGAAGTCGGTTTTTTAAAAAGATTTTTTTATATTAAATTATACCTTTTGTCATCTTAATATATATAAATTACGTGTCACGTTGTTTGTCCACGATGGACTCCTAAACTACTTAACCGATTTTGATCAAACTTCGTAACTATCTGTAATTTGGTCAAACTTGAAAGATAGGATAGTTTATTTGTTTTATTTATATAGATAAGTTGGCGGTACGAAGTTCGCCGGGTCAGCTAGTACTTATATAATTTTTAAAGGAGTTTTGAGGTTGGAGTAAAGTCGGGCTCCAGAGAGTAGTCCTTGATACGAACAAAACAGATATTATAGGATTAGTTAGGTATCTATCATAATCTGCCGTGATAACGATCTGTATGATACCTACTCGTACATCTCCGACAGCAAAAGAGCATTTTGCCGCTCAGTAGTATGTGAGCATCTCTCGTTAGAGAGTAGTATGTGAGCATCATACGAGACGCGTGGCTTTAGTAGTTATATCCATGTACAGTTCAAATGGAATAAAATGAGAAAATAAAAACATTCGCCAAAAGCAATTTGGATGTGCCGTGTCAATTCAATTACTAACGCCGAGCGCTTCAGTACCTCGTTGAAGATTAGGGCAATGAAAAAGTATTGCAGGAAAAAACCTAGCAAGCATTTAATAGACAGGTAGGTGCTTGCTTTTGATTATTTTTCAGATTTAAATCAAAGTTGACTAGGACTCTTCTGTTTCGACCTAGATAGGCGTTTTTAACAATTCTATGCGTACTTACCTCTGTTTTATTCAAATTCATTTTTAACCCCCGACAAAAAGGGGGTGTTGTAAGTTTGACTTGTGTATCTGTGTATGTGACTATCTCTATGTCTGTCTGTTCCCTCGTAGCATCCTACCCAATGGACCGATTTTGATGCGGTTTTCACTATTAAAATATTTAAATTACAACACCTCTATCTCTTACACACTCTATTCAGCTATTTCGACAGTATATAATACTACTTACTATTGCTCTAACCCAAATATTGCCCGTAAAAACATTCGTAAACATACGTAGTAGGTAATGATAGTCTTTTGAGTAGGTCGAGCTTGAATGAAAAAGTTAATCCTTTTCTCTTTAGATGTTAATAAGGCTACCTACTTAACGTTACACAATATGTGACCTTTAAGGATTTATTGGTGTTGATGATTATCTTTTGTGAACAAGGCCAAGACGTGATAATGTTGTCATTTTATAGATGAATTCAGGCAAGAAGATTCCACTGTGCGAAGCGACCGAGACGCGTCCGGGCGTCACTGTCACTGACATGGACACCGTGCAGGAGGAAAATGACAATGACAGGTATGTTAAAATTAAAATAATGTAAAAAACATACCTCTAAGGGCCGGTTTAACTAACGTAAAATAAGTTAAAACCGAGCGTAAATTTCATATTTTGACAGTATTTTCATTTTTCAATACAAATAACTGTCAGAATGCCTATTAATATATTCCCCGGTAAAACGTCACTTGACATTTGTGAAATAGGCGCTAAATACATAGTTAAAGGCCTAAAGTGATATAGTCACTGCAGAGGGTCACTGGTAGAGGTCTCTCTTAGAGATATCTAAAATCTTCGATACCTTTATATTAACACACTTAAGCAATATCGATTATTAGATTTTGTGTTTTAATAGGACTTACTGCCGCACTCATTCATTAAATTATGATTAATCAATAATTGACTTGTGATTCACAGCCGCATGTATTAAATTATATTATTTAATGATAAGAATTAATTATTTATCATTAAATGTAGTACTGAATTGTCATTAATGTACAAACGAAGCATTAACTTCTGAGAATGAAACTTTTTTAAATCCAAGATTAAGTCGTTAAGTAACGATTAGCGCATCTGAGTGCGGCAGTTACAGATTTTCCTTTAATTGAAACTGAAATCAAAGATTTATTTTCCAAAGCCAAAAGGTTTGAGTTATTTAATAATATTGTTTATATAAAGATATTTTGCTTTCGCAAACCAGCCGCAAAGTTGAAATATGATAACGATTTAATTAAAGTTTCTTTTAAAATGCATTTTCGTTATTTCTTTGTCTTGGTCATGCTTACGCTTAGGTATCTTATGAGATCAGTTGCACGCATACTTCTTTGTTTATAAAAGAAATCTCAGGCTTTAAATCTTCCTACCATTTTTAGACGATACACTACGTTAGGTAACTAGAATATTAAAGAAATGTGTAAGTTGCAAAATTTAGTATTAATTATAGGATTAT
Source organism: Oeneis ivallda (assembly GCA_029955525.1). Classification (NCBI taxonomy): domain Eukaryota; kingdom Metazoa; phylum Arthropoda; class Insecta; order Lepidoptera; family Nymphalidae; genus Oeneis; species Oeneis ivallda. The sequence goes on along the minus strand of JARPMR010000030.1, from coordinate 5,634,913 downwards.
AGTAAGAAAAGTAGACGTATTTATTTTAATTTATCATTATTTAGTATGAATAGTTGACATACACATGTATTACAAATACAATATTATGTATTGTATATACAATATTATTTTTTTAAACTATTATCTACACTGAAAAAAATGTGACGAATTGAAAACCTCCTTTTTTCGGTTTAAAATGTGTAAGTTGCAAGCAAAGGATGAATAATTTATACAAATCTGGGAGTAAACAAAGACTTCAAGCATGAATGTGTTATATTTTTGAAATACAAGAGATATTTATGGAAGCTTACAGGAACATTCCCAGTAGGTAAAGAATATAGATGCATATTTGGAGATTTGGCGCTCAGTCTTGGAAACGAAATGGCTCAATAAGGAGCCATTTCGACTTTAAGGATCATCCTATTTTCAAAATTTTATTTCAAATAAATATAATAATTGAAAGAGTGTTCTAAATATAATAAAAGTATTTCATTAATTAAAATGTAAGCAAAAAAAGTTAATTCCAAAAACTATACATAGGTATATAAAAGGAATTTTTAAGAATGATTCCAAGTTAAGTAAAGTAATTCTACTATTTTTATTATATATATATATTTATTATACAAAAATATATTTTATAACAGAAATATTTAATTGTTATAAATATTTTTGACATTTAAAAAATATATTAAAACAATATTTATTGCTCTACTTGGAAATATACATACATAATATTAAGTTCTTCCTGAATCTTCCAGAAGTCTTCAAGTACATAAGGGTTATTAAAATTAGTTCTAATATAATTTTATTAAATACAATAAAAGCATGCAACATAGATTATTTATATTCAATTCTGAAAGTTCAATATAGGACGCGCTTTCGATTCCTGTATAAGATCGCAAAGCATGAAATGCATACACAAAGAGCGATTTCGGTGCAGAGCCGAACCCAGGAGCTGCGAAAATATTTATGACGTTTTGATAGACCGCTTTGTGTCGCATAACACCGTTCAAGCTCGTCTGCTCTCAAACGAGCTCAAAAACTAAGCACTAAAGGATTGTAATCCGTGCTAGAGCTTACAACAACCGTGCAGTACAACATTTTAGTTCACCGAGCCTAAATTTCATACGTTTTTACATAGGTTCTTGATTTTTCAACTAAGCCGGAAATTTAGTGCCTACCTAATTCAACACTGTTCAATACATAAATCTTTTGAACCTACAAAAAACTGTACCTGAATCAAATTCGTCATTTTAGTTAACGTAATGGTTAATCGATTAGAACTTGTAAACATCCTTGCTAATAGTATAAATGCAGTGCAACGAATTGACGTGGTTTTTTGCATGGATTGAGGACCTAGAGAGTGAGGCTACATTTTATACCGGGAAAACAAATTAGGAACTCACTTAAATATGTTCGCGAGAATTTCAAAAAACATACCTCAACGCGGACGAGTTTACGAGCAAGAGCTATTCTTAAAACATTTTTAAGAATGGAAAATAGAAAGATAATTTAATTTGTTTTACCCTTTAGTGATGAATCGTCATACTCTGACTTGGGGCACCTAAGGGAGCGCACCCAGGCAATATTGAGCCCAGTGCATGAACCGCTCCTTCAGAATTCGTTACCAAACAGTCGACGTGTCTCCAATGACATAGACTCCAAACTCGCCGCCAATCTTAACACCAGGTATTTAATATTAATCATACTTAATAAAAGTCATAATTGTAATATTAAAATAATAGAAATTATCAACAACTTGGCCACATAGGTTTAGGTAAAAACAGATTTGTTTATAACATGCAGTGTTTGGGATCATTGGATTTACCAGCAGTGACCAGAATTTGATGATGGTGAAGGAAAGTAGTGGGTTATCAGGATACTGGGTAGGTATACCATAAATAGACCGATAAATTTCACTTATATTATTTCGCTGATTTAAATTCTTAATTTATTACATATCTTTTATAAGTATGTATTCATATAACCTCTGTATGTCTATAGATTTTTAGACCGTTCCAATAAGTTTTAAGGACCAATAAAATCTCCGACTTTCGGGAGTTTTCGGCTAAAATGTAGTTTTCTATAGCTACGAGTATTTGGTGACTTTGGAGGGCTAGGATATTTACGAGCTTCAAATCGATTTACAACTTTCTACTGTCTGCGTAGTTGTCGCCATTATATTCTGCTTCTGTCAACCTTTACGCTTTATTATAATCCCACTATAATTAAAACGGCAACGACAGAAAATTTTGAAAACCACACAATTCAGTTGTACAAGATTTATAAATTAAAATACATTGACTGGTCTAAAAATGGTCTTAGCCAAAAATAACATTGTATAGGATAGCTCTAATCTTATACCTTTCAATTTAAGAGAGAGTTTAATGAAAGGCTGAAATCTATCACTCTCACTTTGCTCAGGCTCAGGTTTAAGACAAAGTGATCACGTTATAATAACACAAATTTATTTCAGGTCATAATATTTGTGTCTTGTTTTAGCTCTGTCCCAAATATTAACTAAATCAAAGCACGCTCTATGTGTAGATCTCAGCCTGATATTGAGAAAAATAGAATAAGCGCCATTGGTTTAGAAAATATTTCAAGAGTATTAGGAACTCATATATTTTATGAATGCATTACAATACTTTGTGATGAATATAAGTGCATTATACATAATAATATTATATCATTGCGATGGATATAATGCTCTTATAATCGTGCCAACAATGATAATAATATATTTTGTGAAGGCGTCCCTCAGCGATAATCGCAGCGTTTCGACGTCCGTCACAAGCACTCGCACTCTGCGCCGCAACGCAAAGACGTTTCTTGTCCGAGCTAACGCCGAATTCGCGAACGTCTATGGCTTCAACCCACGAACACCCTGCGTCTGCGGAAATCCTGGGCCAGTAAGCTTTCAATGCATTAATATCAGCATTACTTTTACTAATCAAGAGCAGCATTCCGCATTTATTCCACTAATAACATAAATAATTTGTAACGAATACAAGGAAACGTAAAGTGTGCTCAGGCGATTACGTTAGTAAATCGAATTTTTATTTATTATCAATATGTAATTCGTATGAGGGAATCAAGCACTGAATATACTTAATAGTTTTAATTATTATATATTATCTATACTTATAATAAAACTGTAACTGGAAGATTTCTGTACATTTAATATATTTTGAAAATTTTAATTGGGGGATGCTTGACTATCGATACTGAGCCCAAAACAGATTTTTATTTAATTTTTGTCTGTCTGTCTGTCTGTCTGTCTGTCTGTCTGTCTGTCTGTCTGTCTGTCTGTCTGTCTGTCCGCGCTTCACGCGAAAACTACTGAACGGATTTAAATGAAATTTAGTACAGCGGTAGCTGATACTCCGGGTCAACATATAGGATAGTTTTTATCCCGATAAAACATAAGGTTACTCCAGGATAGGTGATGAAACTTTTTGTTGATTTTACTCCATAACTCAGTCAAATCTGAACGGATTTTAATAATTCTTTCTTTATTTGTGAGTGTGTAGGACAAGAAATACAATGACCAATTTTGGTGAAGATCTGCTAGATATTATCGGAGATAGAGGTCAAAACTTCTCTCGGATAGTTCCAGGTCACTCGCATACGATATATACGTATATAGATCTTATTACATTCATACCATAGCCATATCTTGACCTGAGCTATTCATTACATACTAATTTTAGACTATATCACTGACCTCCAGGCCCTAGCTCCTCAATCCTGATGGTGCAGTGTACTGCCCACCTAAATCATGGATATTTACGAACTGTCGATTGTGAATTGATATTGTAGGTGCCAAATATTTAAAATATAATAGTGTAGTGGAGCCATAAAAGAGGACTCAATTCTGATGCTGCTGGGTGCTGCTCACCAATGATAGGTAACAATTAGTATGAACTACTTAGGGTAGTGGCATAACGCAGCCGTAAAAAAATTCGCGTCTCCGTTTTCCGTTTACTAAAATTTCCCACAGTAGCTTTGTATTCTTAGATGGCATCAATCTATTCAGCTAATTTAATTATCGCTCGGTTCGGTTTAGGAATCATCCACCTCCCTTCTCCTCCCCATGCTACAACTACTAATGGTACCAACTTCTCAATCCCGATGCTGCTGATGATTATACCCACCTAAATAGTGGGTGTTTACAAAATGTCGATAATGAATTCATATTGTAGGTACCAACCAAGTGAAGACTACAAAGTGGCATAGTGCAATCGTAAAAAATGTCTCACTCGCTTCGTTTGCGAGAATGCAGTCGATTGTAGATTTCTTTTTAACCGACTTCGAAAAAGGAGCAGATTCTCAATTCGTCGGAATCTATTTTTTCAATTTTTTATGTATGTTCACCGATTACTTGAAGGCGCCTGAACTGATTTGGAAAATTCTTACTTTTTTGTTTGAAAGGGTACTTCCCAGGTGGTTTTTAAATTTTACCGAAATCGGTTGAGCGGTTTTAAAAAATTGAGAAAAAAAAATATATACTTTGTTTTGTAAAAAAATTATATTAAATTATGTACTCATTAGTAAATGGACTACACAGAGGCGTAGTTTTTTTTTTTTTTTTTTTTTTTTTTTTTTTCCTACCATAAAGCACCATTACATAACGGTAGCTTTATTTTTTACTACAATCTAGCCTATGGGCTAATAAGTAATATTATTTTAACTTAAACTTCTACTTATGATTAAATTCTATATCTAATTTACAGTCCAGTAACTGTCCTTAGTTAATTCTAATATATAAGTTCACTATGTTTGTGTGACCTAGTCAAATAACACAAGCACTGCACTGACACTGCACTTATGCACTTTTAAACACTAGTTCGAACGGTTTTGTTCTTTTAAGTCTCCTTTTAATATCCGTGTTATCGAGAAGCTTAACAGCTTCCAGATTAACATGATGACGAAGTCGATGTTGGTGAGCTTCTGCGTAGTTTTGAATGATCTTGTTAACGAACTCTATCTTAAGGTCCCTGTGGAGATCGTTATTTCTAACATACCAGGGTGCATTGGATATTTCCCTGAGTACTTTGTTCTGGAATCTCTGTATTACTTGAATATTGCTCGGTTTAGTACACCCCCAGAGTTGTATACCATACGTCCATACAGGCATTAGAACTTGCTTATACAGCATAAGTTTATTATGTAGTGAGAGCGTAGAATGCCTTCCGAGCAGCCAATACATTTTTTTATATCTTAATTCTAATTCCTCGCGTTTCTTTTTAACATGAGCTTTCCATCGAAGCTTTGTGTCTAGCGTCATACCCAGGTACTTTGCTGTATTTACGTAGGGAATAAGTTGCCGATTTAGGTAAATCGGGTGATATTGCGGTAGCTTATTGGTAAAATCTATGTGCATCGATTTAGACTCGTTAAGTTTAATTCGCCACTTTATAGTCCATTCGTTAACTTTGTTTATGGCAACTTGAACTTTTTCCACTGCTTCTTCGTGACTTTCTCCAGTTCCTATTATGGCAGTATCATCAGCAAATGTTGCAATGGTATTATTTTCTAGTGCGGGAATATCACAGGTGTATAATAAGTACAGGACCGGACCTAAAACACTTCCTTGCGGTACCCCAGCTTTGATTTCCTTGAGTTCAGAATATGCGTCTTCTTGGCGAACCCTAAACCATCTGTTCGAGATATATGATTCAAGGATATCGGCAAATGACTTTGGTAGCATAATTTTGAGTTTATAGATAAGCCCTTCGTGCCACACTTTATCGAAAGCTTGCGCTACGTCTAAAAATACAGTAGAACATACTTTCTTATCTTCTAATGATTTCTCTATTATATCAGTAATTCTGTGGACTTGGTCTATTGTTGAGTGTTTTTCTCGGAATCCAAACTGGTGATCTGGTATTAATTTTCTATCTTCTAGTAAAGGTTTTAGTCTCTTAAGTAACAGTTTTTCAAATAATTTTGACATTACTGGTAATAAAGAGATCGGCCTATAAGAGGTTGTTTCATGAGGTGGTTTCCCAGGTTTAGCAATCATGATAACTTCAGCGACTTTCCATAGCTCAGGTACATGTCTCAGTCTAAATGAGGCATTTATGAGATTGGTAAGTTTCACTAAAGCTTTCCGAGGTAGATTTTTTAAAATTTCTCCCGTAATAAGATCGTATCCCGGAGATTTCTTTTTGCTTAAGTTAAACATTATCTCTTTAGATACCTCCTTTGGTGTTGCAAGTCTGATATTTTGCAGATCATCTTGTTTTTCTTCATTCTCACAGAAATCAATTGGATGACCTTCATTTGGTTGGAATATATCTTCCAGATGTTGAGCAAATCTGTTAGCTTTTTGAATGTTGTTGATGGCCCATGTTCCATTTTGCTCTTTAATAGGTGGTATATGTGTGATGGGTCTTTTTAGATTTCCTGTAACTTTCCAAAGAGAATAGTCAGTTTCTCTATCATTAGTCAAGCTTTGTAGGTAATCATTTAGTTTATTTTCATTGTAATTTTTGATTGTTTTCTTGATTGTTTTAGTGAGTTTATTTAGAATTCTTTTATCTTGTGGTGATCTAGAAGCATGCCACTTTTTCCTTTGCTTTCTCTTTATTTTAATAAGGTCTATAATATCCTTAGAATAGGTGGTACCCTTACCTAATTTTTTTAACGGACGCGTATTGTTCCAGGCGGACTTTTGTATGTCTGTTATAAATTTATTTAGTTCCATATTGAGTTGATCTGGATTTTTTAAGGGGACCTGTAGATTTATAATACTGTCTAATTCTATCTTAAAGCTCTCCCAGTCTGTATTCTTATTCACTAGAGTAAGCTTTGTTTCTTTGAATGCAATAGTGTGTTTATTAATTATTAACATTATCGGTGAATGGTCCGAATTCATGTCGTATTTTCCTTCAATATTAAGGTATTTTGGTGAGATATTCTTAGTTATAAAGAAATCTATCAGATCTGGGATTTTTCGAGGATCAGTAGGCCAGTACGTTGGCGTCCCGGTACTGACTACATCGCATCTCATTTCTTTGATTGCACTCAACAGTTCTTTTCCTTTTGTTGTTGTTAGTCTTGATCCCCAGAAAATATTTTTGGCGTTAAAATCTCCACCAATTATAAATCTGTGACCATATTGTTCCAAGAATCTTAAGTATTCATGTTTTTTTAGAGAGTGCCGTGGTGGGCAGTATATGGCTACAATTGTGATAGGGTATCGTTCTGTTTTGATTTTTACTGCCACTGCTTGGATTTCTAACTCCTCGTATTTGCTTTCTTCGAAATGGTAAATGTTCTCTTTTATTATAACAGCACTACCTCCTCTGGCTGAATTATGGGGATGTAGAGCGTGGTACACTTTATACCCTTTGAATTTTATATAAGATTCTTTTGTGAAATGTGTTTCGGAGATCAAACATACGTCGATATTTTCGGTATCTAGGACTACTTGTAACTCATGTTGATGTTGGAGTAGCCCATTAGAATTCCATGCCATTATCTTCAATTCCTTGTCCATTATTATGTTCTGATATTCTTGTTATTTTCAAGTTTTCGCAGGCGATCATCAAATGACGACATGAGTTTTAAAATCTCGTCTAATTTATTTTGAGTAGAGTTACTACTATTGGGCACTTTATTTGATGCTACTTGTGCATATGTTACCTTTTTATTCAGATTTTCTTTAATGGTTTCAGAAACTCTCATATTTTTGACCACTGGAGTTTGTTTTGCGCTGGTTACCTGGGTGTTTTGTGCAGATGGTTTTTTGCATGTCTTGTTTCTGATGGACTGCATTTCTTTAGCTACTATGCAACCTCTATAATTAGCTGGATGAGCCTCCCCACAGTGTACGCATTTGGGTTTCTGTTCGGCTGGTTTTTTGCATTCAACACTTAGATGTTTTCCAGTGCATTTGACACATCTTGGCTCTCTGGAGCAATACTTCTGGGTGTGTCCATACGTTTGACATCTTTTGCACTGCGGTATGAGCTTTGATGATCTTAGTGGGTGTATTTCCACTTTGCATCCAAGAATCGACGTGATTCCATAAATTTTGTTTATGTCTTCTCCTTTTTCAAAACTAAGCAGGAACATATTAAGAGGTTCCTTGGTTTTCCATCTCAGCTTGTTAGCAGCATTTTCAACCTTAAATCCCTTGTTCTGAAGGTCTTCGATTATTCTCTCTGGCTTGCAGGTAAAATGCAGCTTTTTGGCCATGACTTTAATAGGTCTTTCTTGCTTATTTTCAAAAGAATGCCATAGAAAATTACCTGCGGTCAATATTTTAGTGATTGACCGATATGATTCTTCATTATTTGCATTTATTTTAACATTGTTGCCATTCAACATTTTAATTCGAAAGGAATCTCCGGTTGGACCCTCTGTTAGTAAGTCATAGAATGACTGATAATTTGTTACGTCGTCTACTATTATTGGTGGCGGCGGCGGAACTTTTTTTGTCTTTACTTTAGGAAGATCGGTCGTGGAGTCATCATGCTGTTTGGTAGATGTGGACTGCGCAGGTGAAGTGTTCAATTTTCTTTTCTTCCGGCTTTTAGCTCTAATCCACTCCGTCTCTCTGGCTAGCTCTTCCTCATCCGTCTGATATTCGGTAGGTTGAGGTGAGCTTGCCTTGGTGGTAGTATTCTGGCTGGTATCCATTGGGTTATGACTTGATAAGAATTTTATCTGATTTCGGAGCTCGATAATTTGCTTTTCCATATTGGTAATGATGAGCTGAAGTTTCTCATTTTCGGCCTTTTTTTCGGCGAATGCATTAAAAAGCATTTGCTCCGTTTCCGTTATTAATTTAATAGGCGTATCCATAGTTGCAGTATAATGATAGTATAGCTGCGATTTATTATTGTATTGTTTTATAATTAACCTGACGCGACGAAACGCGGAACTAGGTCATTATGCCGCACGCACTTGACCGACGGCGGTCGGCACGCGGCGTCAGCAGATTACGCTGCTAGTATATTGCGATTAAGACACGGTTGTTTTCGATGAAAACTAAACACTGACGACAGAGGCGTAGTGCGATCAAAAAAACCTTCGCGCTCGCTTCGCTCGCGAAAATATCAGTTTTCAGTTGCTACTGCGGGTGCCAAGTATGAACTACAAAGAAGCGTAGTGCAATCGAAAATTTTCGCGCTCGCTTCGCTCGCTAAAATGCGTCTTCTTGATTGGTATTGTAAGAACCAAGTATAACGAACCAATAAAGCAACGAAAACTGCAATATCTGGGACATATAATGCGTGGCGATAAGTACAAGTTGCTCCAACTAATAATACAGGGGAAGATACAAGGTAGGACACCCCCTGGAAGAAGACGGACCTCTTGGCTCAAGAATCTCCGGACATGGTTCGGACTGGGTACTCGATCCTTATTCCGCGCAGTTGTGTGTAAGGTCCGAATAGCCAATATGATAGCCGACCTCCGGTAGGAGATGGCAGAAGAAGAAGAACCAAGTATGAAGGAAACAGTTATGTAGTGCAGCCCTAAAGAATTTTGCGAAATGTCTGTTTTGGATTGCCAAGTATGGACTACATAGTGATGCAATGAAATTGTAAAAATTTTCGCGCTAGCTTCATTGGCGAAAATTTCTTAATTGTTGTTGTGAGTGTAAACCGAGTATGCTCGCTTCGCTCGCGAAAATATCAGTTTTCAGTTGCTACTGTAGGTGCCAAGTATGAACTACAAATATGCGTAGTGCAATCGAAATTTTTTGATTGTAGATTGCTTTTGTCTATACCAATTAGTATGGACTAAACAGAGGCGTAGTGCGATCAAAATATTTTCGCGCTCTCTTCACTCGCGAAAATTTTGGTTTTCGCTAATGTAGGTGCCAAGTTTAACCTACAAAAGAGCGTAGTGCAATCTAAAATTTTTGCGCTCGCTTTGCTCGCGAAATTGAGTCTTTTCTTGATTGGTATTGTAAGAACAAAGTATGAAGGACACAGTTAAGTAGTGCAGCCCTAAAAAAATTGCAAAATGTCCGTTTTGGATTGCCAAGTATGGACTACGTAGTGATGCAATGTAATTGTAAAAAATTTCGCGCTCGCTTCGCTCGCGAAAATGCCTTTTCTTCATTGTTGTTGTAAGTGTAAACCAAGTAAGGAAAACATAGTTAAGTAGTGCAGTCCTAAAAAATTTCGCGCTCGCTTCGCTCGCAAAAATATCACTTTTCAGTTGCTATTGTAGGTGCCAAGTATGAACTACAAAGAAGCGTAGTGCAATCGAAAATTTTTGCGCTCGCTTCGCTCGCGAAAATGTCGGTTGTAGATTGCTTCTGTCTATACCAATAAGTATGGACTACACAGAGGCGTAGTGCGATCAAAATATTTTCGCGCTCGCTTCGCTCGCGAAAATTTCGCTTTTCGCTTCCTAATGTAGGTGCCAAGTAGAAACTAAAAAGGAGAGTAGTGCAATCTAAAATTTTTGCGCTCGCTTTGCTCGCGAAATTGTGTCTTTTCTTGATTGGTATTGTAAGAACCAAGTATGAAGGACACAGTTAAGTAGTGCAGCCCTAAAAAATTTGCGAAAATGTCCGTTTTCGATTGCCAAGTATGGACTACATAGTGATGCAATGTAATTGTAAAAAATTAGGCGCTCGCTTCGCTCGCGAATATGTCTTTTCTTCATTGTTGTTGTAAGTGTAAACCAAGTATGGAGTACATATTTAAGTAGTGCAGTCCTAAAAAATTGCGAAAATGTCCGTTTTGGATTGCCAAGTATGGACTACGTAGTGATACAATGTAATTGTAAAAAATTTCGCGCTCGCTTCGCTCGCGAAAATATCAGTTTTTAGTTGCTACTGTAGGTGCCAAATATGAACTACAAATAAGCGTAGGGCAATTGAAAATTTTTGCGCTCGCTTCGCTCGCGAAAATGTCGATTGTAGATTGCTTTTGTCTATACCAATTAGTATGGACTACACAGAGGCGTAGTGCGATCAAAATATTTATGCGCTCGCTTCGCTCGCGAAAATTTCGGTTTTCGCTTGCTAATGTAGGTGCCAAGTAGAAACTAAAAAGGAGCGTAGTGCAATCTAAAATTTTTGCGCTCGCTTTGCTCGCGAAATTATGTCTTTTCTTGATTGGTATTGTAAGAACCAATTATGAAGGACACAGTTAAGTAGTGCAGCCCTAAAAAATTTGCGAAAATGTCCGTTTTCGATTGCCAAGTATGGACTTCATAGTGATGTAATGTAATTGTAAAAAATTAGGCGCTCGCTTCGCTCGCGAATATGTCTTTTCTTCATTGTTGTTGTAAGTGTAAACCAAGTATGGAGTACATAGTTAAGTAGTGCAGTCTTAAAAAATTTCGCGCTCGCTTCGCTCGCGAAAATGTCCATTGTAGATTGCTTTTGTCTATACCAATTAGTATGGACTACACAGAGGCGTAGTGCGATCAAAATATTTTTGCGCTCGCTTCACTCGCGAAAATTTCGGTTTTCGCTTGCTAATGTAGGTGCCAAGTAGAAACTAAAAAGGAGCGTAGTGCAATCTAAAATTTTTGCGCTCGCTTTGCTCGCGAAATTGTGTCTTTTCTTGATTGGTATTGTAAGAACCAAGTATGAAGGACACAGTTAAGTAGTGCAGCCCTAAAAATTTTGCGAAATGTCCGTTTTGGACTACATAGTGATGCAATGAAATCTTAAAAATTTTCGCGCTCGCTTCGTTGGCGAAAATGTCTTTTCTTAATTGTTGTTGTGAGTGTAAACCAAGTATGGAGTACATAGTTAAGTAGTGCAGTTCTGAAAATTTCGCGCTTGCTTCGCTCGCGATAACGTCGCTTTTGTGTTGCTTATGTAGGTGCCAAGTATGGACTATATGGTGGCGTAGTGCAATCCTTAAAATGCCGCACTGGCTTTACTAGCGATAATGTTGATTATAGATTGCTTTTGTAGATACCAATTAGTATGGGCTACACAGAGACGTAGTGCGATCAAAAAAAATTCGCACTCGCTTCGCTCACGAAAATTTCGGTTTTCAGTTGCTACTGTAGATGCCAAGTATAAACTAAAAAGAAGCGTAGTGCAATCGAAAATTCTCGCCTGCATCACTGGACTACAGTCCAGTGATGCAGGCGAGAATGAAGACCAGTTGCCAATCCATCATTGTCTTCAATTTTACCAGTTACTAACTCCTCAATCCTGATGCTGCTGGTCCTGCCTAAATTGTGGGTATTTACAAAATTTCCATTTTTGAATTGATATTGTAGGTTTGCAGGTACCAAGTAGGTACAGAATATTATATAGTGGCGTAGTACAATCGTAAAAACCTCACGATTAACATAAAACAATTCTTTTTTATTACTTTTTCCACGCGGACGAAGTCGCGGGCATCAGCTAGTAAAACATAAGGATTATAAATGGTGTTTCTTGAGCAAAGTATATTGAAAACTAACAGTTAACTAATCAACTGTAAAAAAATAATTTTTATAACTTTTGTTATTTTGTACACCAGGGATTTTGTTTTAGTATAAATTACAAGGTTTTGAATATCTTTCATATGGAAATATAATCTCCAGTGCTCGCTTTTTGTTTACACATCATAATATAATGTATTTTGGGAAACAGTCACAGATTTACATTATGTACAAGAATTAAGAACAATTCCTGAATAAATATTTAACATTCCGTCAGTCATGAATTGCATACATATTTTTATGTAAAAAGTCCCATACAGTCCGAGGTAAGAAGAAAACTGTAAAAATATTTGCACTCTTTAACAATTTACATTAAAATTTTGTAGTTATGAAGTAAATACTTTCTAGGTACCTAATTCCATAATCTCAAAAGATAAATCAGGCCGACGCCCCTGTCAGGGCTGTTGACTGGCAGATGCGCAAATGTACCTACATGACAAGGACTGTACCACTACTCTACCGCTATCTTCAACACACAACCTGTAAATTACAACATCGTTTGTATCCTAAAGAAAGAGATATAAAAAGTAAGAGCAGTGATAGCTTAGTGGTTAACCCTGTTTGGGGGGTGGTCACCTTAGGGGGTCACGGGTTCTGTCACGGGCACGCACCTCTGCCTTTTCGGAATTATGTACATTTAAGCAATTAAATTTCACATGCAATCAGCGGTGAAGGAAAACATCTGAGGAAACCTGCATGCCTGAGAGTTCTCCATAATGTTCTCAAAGGTGTAAGAAGTCTGCCCATTTGCATTGGACCAGAGCGGTGGACTATCATAGTATTAACCCTTCTCTAAGAAGGGAACTGCGCTCCGAGTGAGCCGTTGATGGGTTGCTGATGATAAAGATTGAAGAAGTTGTACCTAAATAGATTTTTATCAACATTCCCAACAGCAAGATAGTTTACTTCTTGATTCTGATTATGAATATTCGGAATAGAATTACGTGCTAAAAGGCTCATCACGACTATAAATAAAATCGATGTACTCGGAGATGAGAGACCTAGTTCCAACTAAATATTGTTCTCATCGATGTCGTATATCTCTGACAATACTTGAGACCTATACAATGCGTCCACACAATGTTAATGAAAGTCTGTTTGACAATTCATACATACGCTATAAATGCTTCTCACAAATTTCAATTAAAATGTGAATGTTTCCAATAAATTTATATACTAAGTAGGCACTACTCGTAAAATTATATCTCGACGATTTTACATAATTCATTTTCATCATTTTCACATTTTTTTTAAAATAATTATTGTAACATAAATGTTTCGAGATATTTACGTAAAATTTCAGTTTTAATGGTTTGGTTGTTTTCAGCGAAGCTTTGAGCAAAGCATTATCTGCCCTATACGCAAAACTTTTAGTCGTGCTTGGATTGGCATTTCCTGTAACTGAAGTGATAGCCAATGGTGTACCGGATGCATACTATCAGGTAAAATTAGTATCAAAATCGAAGAAATCTTTCAGTATGTAGTAGTTTGTAGAGATCAGAATAACGATATCTTTTAATCTTTTACAGGGATTTTACATGTACCTTTACTTAGTTTCACTTATATTTGTGATATTTCAATATGCGAATTTAATGCGGGAGAAAGCGTTTAAGATTATAATTAATAATCAAGGTAAGGATACGTGGACTGAACAATAAAGTTAGCCTTAAGTTAAGTAAAATAACAAAAATCTCTAGCCTTAGTAATTAGCCGCATTTGCGTAACAAAATGCGACATTAAAATCACATCTTGTTTGCATAATTACCACTGCAAAGAATACCTTCTTAACTTTGTATTCCATTAAGGTTTTTAGTCATTCATATAATATGTACTCGTGCCTAATGGATGTTTTTTTAATTATTATATATGAATTTTTTTAATTATTATATATTTTTAATGACTGTCAAAATGTGTACCTAATAAACTAAATATTTTTACATTTTTAGATGTAGTGAATAAAGAAGATAGGACCGGTACCGATAAAGTTACGCCTACTGAAAGGTTAAAAGAAAAGGAAACAATATCTCGTTATGGAAGTTTTTACTTAAGGCTCGGGGCTATAGGTAGGTATAATTGTGTGACGATTGTTCAATTTATTATTTTTTGTTAACAATGTGACTTTTTATAAAGTAGTAACTGACCGACCCGACTTCGCGCAGGTGAGCTTTTCTAAATATAATAGTTTTAAAAGTTCATAGCTTATAGTCTTCTAATACTAATAACTTGCCTCTGTTTGTGCATCTGTGCGGGCTAAAAAAATAAACCACTATAGAGATTTTCATTCAGTTTTTGCCAAAGATGTTGTGAAACTGAATATACCTTTATTTTACAAAGGTATATCATAAATTAAATGCCTTTAAATTAAAACTTACGCCAGAAAAGCTCTCAAGGAGCCGTATTTTTGCCAACTTAGTCGACAGCTATAATCATCCTTCAGCTAAGTTACACCGAATCTTTATAAATTAGTTACTTACCTAAAGATTTTCGCAAAACTGGGCTAGCTGAAAACTGGATGATAATCAGTACAGTAGTTTTTGAGATTACCACGCACAGTCAGACGAACTCAGCAGAGGAACTATGTAAATTCAAATTCGAATTTAAAAATCAGCCAAGTGCGAGTCAGGCCTCGCTCTATTAGGGTTCCGTTAAAAAAAATTAAATAAAAATATTTCCATGTACCCATGGAAATATTTTAATTTAATTTTTTTAATTTAATTTAATTTTTATTATTTGTTGTTATAGCGGCAATAGAAATACATAATATGTGAAAATTTCAGCTGTCTATCTATTACGGTTTACGAGATACAGCCCGCTGACAGACGGACGGACGGACGGACGGACGGACGGACGGACGGACAGCGTAGGCTTAGTAATAGGGTCCCGTTGGTACCCTTTGGGTACGGAACCCTAAAAATTATAATATATTTCATGTAGGCCAACCTGTAGCTCTTACTCTCTCTTACTCTCCCTACTGTGGCTCTAGTCAAAAATAAAATTCTAAATTGTTTATTTCATATAGGCCAACTTGTGGCGCGTAACCAATCTACCACTGCACTGGTTCGGAAAGCTGATTCTGCTGAGAAGAGCCAAGAGTTAAGAATCTAACACCGATTTGAAAAGCAGATTATAATATTTTGATTATTTAAACTATAGTAGTTAAATATAGTCATTTTTCGACAGCTTTTGGTATCGGATCCATGGTATACAGTGGATTAGAGTTCGGAGAATATTTCGAAATGTCTGATCGCTGCCGGTCGGTCCTGTCTGCGCTCACTCCTGCGTTACGTATGGCGTTAACTCTCGTCCAAATGCAGTTCATATTTCTAACAAACAAAGACATCGAAGTTGGCAGCTACAAAATGATACAAAGATTTGGATTTATGCATATGATCGCTACGAATCTATGCGAGTGGTTGTACGTTCTCGTTGAAGAAACAAAACATGAAATAAATCATCTTGAACATTCAATGTTTGCAAAGCCTAACAGCAGTCACAATAGTACAGACGAGATGCCATGCCGGCGATCAAATATTATGGGCACGCTTGTACAAAATGCATCTCCGTTTCTGTTTCCATGTACTATTGAGTACTCGCTAATATGTGCTGTTATCTTGTATGAAATGTGGAAAGAGGTAAAAAACCAGTTACACAGTAGTATGTTCAGTTGATATCTACTTTGTTTTCAGACATAAAAAATAATTTAAAATTTTCAGGTAAAATGCACACCTGAAGATTTTGAAAAGAAATTTTTGTATCCGAAAAACAAATCACGTAATAATTCCGTAACTCCTGAAAAAATATTACAACAGTTTGGTATGTATTTTGCACTGACTTTAAAAAAAAAAGTGAATAAGGGCTGACGCACACCTTGCTAGGCGCAGCATAGAATATTCTTGACTGTCAAGTACCAATATTGATTTTTGTACACTTTGATAATTACAGAAATATTCTCCGAGAAGGTTTGGCAGCGAAAAATGTTCTATGCTGCGCTTTGGCAAATGTGCCGCGTCAATGTGCTGGCGCAAATTATTTGGTATTCAATTACTACTATGATATTTAATTACTTCATACGTATTACTTAATACTTCAATGATATTTATTACCGTAACGATATTATATTAAAGGGATTTTTCAGTAAAAAAAATAAGACATTTAAATTTTCATTCGTGTTTTCAGCCGGCATGCTGGGCGTAAGTTCGCCTCACGGTAGTCGGACAGCTCTTCACCATTTCTCAGTGGATTGTTCACACGCACACAGAGGCCTATTCTCTGGGATACTTCTTATTGTTCTGACTATCATATCATTAATCATGTTCTTCGTACTTGCAAGCAACCCTAACACAGTCAATGTAAGTTGAAATAAATGGGTTTGAACTTTTAAAGATGCCATTTTGTCAATTAAGTGGAATAGAATTAATAATATTTGTATCCATTTATTTTTAAGGACGCAATATTTCAAGTAAATGTATGCGAGTTAATATTGTACTCGTTAAGTATATTAGCATCTGCAACGGCCTTAAAACAGATGAGAGTACTTCCATACAAAAGAAAAAATCAGGGTAAGTAATAAAAAAAAACACCACTCATAAATTCATTTGGTTGAACCCGGTTAGGAATTTAGGATTTTTTTTAAATGGTATCGTATGTATTTGTTTCAGCTGTTTTAGTATTAGATACGTCTTTACTTATTCTTGCGCAATCTGGAATGTTCGTGTACTGTATGTTCAGCCTTATTGGATGTCACCACACGATGAATAACAGCAATGGGGCCGGTCTCACAGGTTTCTTCTCTGAATTTTTATCTTTGAATCAGGTACTTAATTAATTTAATTAACCTACTTATTGTAAGTGTCCGCAGTTCATATACATCGAATGGATCCGGATCGCATCAAATTGATTTTGGAATTACAGATGAAAAAAGCCGGCCAAGTGCGAGTCGGACTCGTGCACCGAGGGTTCCGTACTCCAAAAGTAAAAGTAAAACGATAGTATTATATTAATTTGCTTATTTATCGTTAACTTTGTTTGTAGAGGTTTATTGTTAATATAAAAAAAACTATGCTAGTTAGAACGTTGGTTTTATTTTTCCTGTAAAATATACATAAACTTCTATTGACCATAATTATTTCAGATTTTTCGATTGGTAAACTTCGGAGATAAGGGTGGGGGGGAACGGTATTTTTTTCGACATTTTGGCCAATTACTCAAAAACTATTACATATAGAAATAAATAAAAAACTGTTTTAGAATGCACAAGTAAAGGCCTTTCACATGATACCCCACTCGGTATAATTATCTTACTTTGAAATTTCAAACCCCTGATTTCCCCCCTTTTTTAATCAAACTAAAATAATTTTCGCGTTGCTTTTATTTTTCCTGTAAAATATACATAAACTTCTATTGACCATAATTATTTCAGATTTTTCGATTGGTAAACTTCGGAGATAAGGGGGGGAACGGTATTTATTTCAACATTTTGGCCGATTAATCAAAAACTATTATATCTAGAAATAAATAAAAAACTGTTTTAGAATGCACAAGGCCTTTCATATGATACCCCACTCGGTATAGTTATCTTACTTTGAAATTTCAAACCCCCGATTTTCCCCCTTTTTTAATCAAACTAAAATAATTTTCGGGTTGTTTTTATTTTTCCTGTAAAATATACATAAACCTTTATTGACCATAATTATTTCAGATTTTTCGATTGGTAAACTTCGGAGATAAGTGGGGGGGGGGGGTTAAATAAAAACTGTTTTAGAATGCACAAGTAAAGGCCTTTCATATGATACCCCACTCGGTATAGTTATTTTACTTTGAAATTTCAAACCCCCGATTTTCCCCCTTTTTTAATAAAACTAAAAATAATTTTCGATTTTTCTTTATTCCAATGATGGGCCACTATTATACACAACTATGCCAAATTTCATGTCGATAGCTTTAATACTGAAATAATCGAATGTGACAGACGGATGGACGGACGGAGAAAGTCACCATAAGGGTTCCAATTTTACCATTTTGGTACGGAACCCTAAAAATGAATTATTTTTTTAGATGTTAGTGTAAGTGCGTTCACTGACCCGCACTGAAGGGACGGATCGGATCCGACCGGTGGTTTAGAGACGTTATTAATTTTTATTTATTTTTGAATGAAATTAGAGAAATTCAAATTAATGCTAATATTAAAATCCTATTGCTGCAAATACAGTTTTACCAATACAATCTTCTTCTTCTTCTTCTTTATGGACCGATAGGAGGGACTGCTGAAGAAAGGTCTTTTGCAAGTACCATCCAGCGGTTCCCTGCGACTTGTCTGGTGTCGTCTAATACTAAGACAGCATTAAGCTTAATTTATTTATTTATTTATTTCAATGACATACCCAAGGAGACATTAAAGTTTCCCAATTGTTCGATGCGATCCATCCAATGTGTACACCTTTTGATAAACATTTTTAGGATTCACACAAGAAGTACTTACATGAAATACAACCAGAATTATTTTGTTATTTAATTACTTAAAAATTTAAAGAAGACATTTTTCATGATTATGATTTATGGTACATGCAATATTTTTTCCAGACAATTTTGCAGTCACTTTTCATAATTGACGCATGGTGGCGCAGAAGTGGTACCTCGGAGCAAAGAAGGAGGAAACCAGGGCGACAGCTGGTCACGTTCCTTCTGGTAGCAAACATGGCCATGTGGGCAATAAATACGCTTGAAAAGGTATGGTCGTTTTTGATGAAATCCAAAACGTAAGTAAGTATCGGAAAAACCTAGATTTTTTTTTTCAGCGATTTCATCAGTATGGATTCAAGTGTTTCAAAAATTCCATAGCAACCTATAGCTTTCCTGGTTCCCGGTTTAGTTTTAGCTCAGAAAAAGAAAGAGTTACAAAATATCATTCAACGACTGAAATATGAAAGATGACGGACAGACACATATTATATAAAAATTATTATATGTATATTTGAAGTGTCTTTTTAATATCGAATATATATTTACATGTTTGTATATTTTGTGTAAGTAAGCAATTTTTCTGTTGAACTTTTCGTTCAATTAGTCATACTGACTGAATTTTGTAGTTTCGTTGTTGTGGCTTGAAGTACTGAATACTTCAATATTTTGCCATAGATTAAGGATTGGTAGCTTAGTCGCTACAGCGAATACCAATCCTAAATCTATGTATGAACCTGTATATTTTGCCACACCTGAAGCAAAAGTTGAAGTAGTGATGCAGCCTAAAGTGGATGGTGCTAACTGGTGATGCCCATATTGAGCACTTTTATCTGTAGTTAGGTCTTCAGTAAGTTTGGGGAAAACGGAAGCCGGAAGAACATTCCAGATTAAAAGATTTTCGGTTTAAACAAGCAAAATATTAAAAAAGAATAAAAAACCAGACTGCTTTAAAGAATATCAATGAAAATATCAATTATCAAATTTATGAGAAAAAAAATTAAAAATATATTTTCGTAATCACCTTTTCAATCCCTTTAATTTGATACCCCATTCAATAGGATTTGAAGAAAAAAAAATTTGAACCCCACATTATGGCGTCCAAAATCCGCCATTTTGAATTTTTCAATTTTTTTTGTTCTTGTTGACACTCGCGCTGTCATGGCGAATCTAACGACGTGCCACTCATCAAAATCGGACCGCACGTTTGGTCTCTAGAGTGCCACAAAGGAACAAACATACATACATAGACTGGTAAACACATTACCACTCCTTTACGTCGCGCGTCGGGTGAAAATCGTAACAAATAAGAGAAGATTATGTTGTAATCCTAATATCCGTATAATAATTTTATGCTGTTCAGTGAATATTTTTTTCTAACCTAAAAAATAGGCACTTCCTTATTTCATGA
Source organism: Oeneis ivallda (assembly GCA_029955525.1). Classification (NCBI taxonomy): domain Eukaryota; kingdom Metazoa; phylum Arthropoda; class Insecta; order Lepidoptera; family Nymphalidae; genus Oeneis; species Oeneis ivallda. The sequence goes on along the minus strand of JARPMR010000030.1, from coordinate 5,614,644 downwards.
TTGTGCCAACCCATTATTCCACTTTGACCTGTTATTTTTTCCATTTAACAGAATCGTGCGGAATTCCGTCCAGCTCACCTCGCGTTCTACGGGCCCTGGGCGTGGACAATCATCACTCACGTCTCCATGCCACTCGCTATCTTCTATAGATTCCATTCTACAATCTGTCTCTTCGAGATTTGGAAAAACAGCTTCAAAAATAAACCTTTATATTTAAATATATGACAAAATGTTTTTAATCTGAAAATAAATGGATAAATAATATAAATTCTCATTCGTTACTTTTCCATATTATGTACTAAAACAACATACAAGAAGTACTTACGTAAGAGTGGTCGACTGATAGGTGCTGTCGAAATTATGCCAGACGACTCTCATGAAAGGTCATTATGGAAATTTGACTGCAACTGATGCAACTGAAATGGAGAGATCCATAGAAGAACAAGAGTCATCGATATAGCTCAATGAGGAGCGAAGCTGAAGTAGCAATCAGCGGGGAACATAATTCGAAGAACCAAGCACATAGTTATTGTTCCAAGGTGCTGGAACAGCTACCTCTCCCCGGAAAGCTCAGTATTAGCCAATATCCGACGAGTCGTAAGAAGACTACCTATAACGTTTTGGAAGTCCTTACAAGAGACCTGTATACAACTGCTATGTTAAAGTTTCCGCTTCTCCACAGACTTACTCTGTCAAGAAAATAAAATAAACAGATGCAAAATTGTTTGGTCAAATTTCCGCCGAACGTGATGAAGCATTTAACGCATCGAATGCTACCCTTTGTCACGACCAGCAACTCGCAACAATACTCGCTAATTGTTTGCATTTACTCCACGGCTATATAATTGCTCCAATATATTAACCCTGAAAAGGGAAAACCAATGCTGTATTCCAGCTGCGAATTTCAAATATGCAAATCTCAAATTTTCCGTCTAATTATTACTAGTCGACTAGACAAACAAAATCTGTTACTCAACATTGAAATAAGATATGAGTCATCGTATCTAGTCATAAATTTTTACGATGCTTAGCAAGTAGTGAAAAAATTTTCGGACAGAATCATAATGTCCTACAAGCGGCACACCAAAACATCAGTAGTGCATTACGTCATTAGATTGTATCATTAGATTTCCTGAATCTTCAATATCTTATCTCGCAGAATTTGATATACTGTACTTAGACATTCATGATAATCATCCGAAGGGATTACTTTGTCGGAGCCGAAAATGCAGAAAAAAATGAGATTGAAAAATACTTCGCATATTGACCCTGCGACGCGTGTTTCGAAGACAATAATATTGAACAAAATGGAAGATTTTATCGAACAGTGGTAAGTAAAAATATAAAAATTGTAATGTGTAATTTACTTAAATAAGAATAAGAAAAGAAGAATAAGAATTTATTTATTTCCCTCTGCGCTAGAGAAACCTGTGTTGTAGACGGTAGTTCCTCCCAGGGTTTCATCATTCGATCCTTTAGTAATTTAATTTTAAAATTATCTTAAATAATGTCTTAAAATACAACAGCGAGTGTTTGTGTAGGTATGTGATGCCCAAGACTCGTGACAATTAGATTAAGGTTTTTTACAAGTTCCGTGGGAGCTCTTTGATTTACGGTTTAAAAATTGGATTTTGCCTCATGGATCCAAGCTATCTTACATGAGAGTGAGACATGGATTAACAAACAAAAGTTTAAAAAACGTGTGTTTTGCTTGCGAGCACACACGTCTTGTTATCGTTGAAATACTTACTCATAATATTATAAGCTTAATGAGAGTCAGTTATATCGAAAACATAGACAAACACATCAATTTTATTTATTAGTACAGAAGTGTAATACCATTTATTAGTAAATTTGTTAGGTACATGTTGTTCTTTTTAGGGTTCCGTACCCAAAGGGTACCAACGGGACCCTATTACTAAGCCTACGCTGTCCGTCCGTCTGTCAGCGGGCTGTATCTCGTAAACCGTAATAGATAGACAGATGAAATTTTCACATATTATGTATTTCTATTGCCGCTATAACAACAAATAATAAAAATTAAATTAAATTAAAAAAATTAAATTAAAATATTGCCATGGGTACATGGAAATATTTTTATTTAATTTTTTTTAACGGAACCCTAAAAGAGCGAGGCCCGACTCGCACTTGGCCGATTTTTTTTAGAATTTAAAAGCTACCATTAGTCAACTATCATTGTACGAAAATGTCGGTACATAATTATTATACATGAAAATATTAAATATAGATATTAAATTAGATAAATATCCTATTAAAATAAACATGAAATATTTTTAGCACACGAGAGGCACGAGATTACAAGCCCACGACTTCAACTGTTTCTGCAGTTTACGAGCACGGTCCACATCACCATTACCATCCTCTTCGGCAGATAAGCACAAGTTTAGAACGGAAAATTCGTCACGGACGGTTGGTATTAGTCAAACCGATTTCAAACTAGTCTAGAACCCTGCAGTGAGATTGTCTAAAAATGATTGCATCAGTTTAACTTTAATTGGCTGAATTTATGGTGTTCTTTCTACATCAATGCGTTTTAACTTTTAACCAATAGTAAGAGAGTACCAGCCGATCATAGGTGATTGCGATCATCACAATCCTTACTAAAGGATAAATGCGAAAGTGTGTTTGTTTGTTGGTTTGTCCTTCAATCACGCTGCAACAGGGCTACGGATCGACGTGATTTTTTGCATGGGTATAGTTGAAGACCTGGAGAGTGACATAGGCTACTTTTTATCCCGGAAAATCAAAGAGTTCCCGAGGGATTTTAAAAACTAAATGTACGCGGAAGAAGTCGCGGGCATCAGCTAGTGTAGCAATAAATAGAAAATTACACATCATATTTCGTATCTAGCTTTCGTCGAATGAATTTTTTTTATCTTTCTTACGGAACATGGGGACTGTCTTTTACTTTTTAACAGAACACCAAAAAGTTTTCAACTCGTCTAACTTGGTACGAGTAAACCCAACGATTACGATTTACTCTGAAAATTGCCAAAATTATACCTACTTTAGTTTTCGTAAAACGACTTTTTGATAAGAGATAGAAAGATATAAATTGAGAAGTCTGTAAGTGTAAATATAATATGTGAGGCCAATACCTGCTAAGTACCTAATATTATGTAGATGCAATGGTTTTAGCAGGTAAAATAAAATACTATCTTTCAGTAATGATTACGTTCGAATAAATTTTATAAGTTTCGATGCTGACGTGTAGTTCATTCGTGGCTGTGGTGTAAAGCCTATTATGTATATCTATTATGTATTTAAAAATTTATTCGGATATTTCCTTAAGTGTAGGTTAACACTTTAGTAAAAAATTAATAATGATTATATTGACGCACTTTAAGGTTTTTTAATTATTTATCAAATTAATACCAGCTAAGGTAGATCAAACGCTAAGTCAGACGTTTAGAGGTAGACGTCTAATTAATCGCGTAGTGTTGAAGATAAGAAGTGGGGGGAAGGGGGTGCATGTGCTCGTTAGGAGGGTCGTCTGAAACTGACACCGCCGCTGCTAATTATTTACCCGTAAGGACATCTAGCCTACAGTACAGACCAATGCAAATTTAGTGCAATTAATATAGTGTACGTTATATATAAAGGAGATGCAGAATGCTGGCGTTTTTGAGACCGCTTTAGTCTTGGATTATAATTAATATTAGATAGAAAAATCTCTTAGGTACATGTTAGTAAAATGTAGGTGCAAATAAACAAGTACACAAGTGGTGTATAATGCAACTTGTTACTTAAAGTTAACGTTAGTTATGCGTGAATTTGTCATTTAGTATTTTGGGAAAACACGGCTTTCAAAATATTATGTAAAATCTGGTTATTATCTTTTTAAAATTTAAATCGGATTTAACTGCTTGACAGGGGTTAAATTGACAAGACATCTCCATAAGTTCTTAATGATTGACTGACTTATGACTTCAAGAGTTACACTGTAGCTTCAGACCAAGTCAACTTTTGTATTGACTCTGGTATACATAATCATTAATCTGTGATATTGACTTTTATTGTGTTTTGGTAACCAAATTATTTTAAACTTTTCCTTAAGAGAGAAAAGAAATTTTTAAATATTTCAAAAGTTTTGCGCATTGTAAATGGACGTTATACATGGTTGGTTTTCGTTTAAAAATTAATCTTATTTGCTTTTAAAAGCTACCTAACCTTATTACAAATTACTATCAATTACTAATTCTTAACACACATGTGTAAGTTCAGGCGTCACGTCTCCTCAGATCTCAATACAGTCTGCTAATAACACTGCAGGTATCCACATGAAAAAATATTTTCGTCTCAATACTTTATTTTGATCCGACTAATCTTGTTAGCGACGTAGTTCAAAAGACTTGGTGGCGCAATTAAAAAGTGATTGTGTAAACGTTAAGTATTTGACGTGAACATCCGAGTGTATACGAGTGAGGTGAATTATGTCTAAAAATAAAGAGAAATCCAATCAAATAACGGTAAAGGATTGGCTAGAAAGATCGGAGCCCCTGCTCTCGGTGCCTGAGGATGAAAGGTGAGGCCGAGAGCTTCATTAAACGCACTATTAGGCGATAAGCTCTACTCCAAACAAAACAACTCTGTAATATTATACCTTCGGCTGATTTGTTTTAAAATACTTTGATAGAGCCTTAGTCTTATAGCGTTAGGTTATGTATTTTGTAAGAAACACTCAATTATGAACCGAAACGGTTGATAGAGTCATGACGTGTCATAAGAGCCACAGGTTGGCCTATTAAATAAATAATTTTGAATTTTATTTCTTGGCTTATATTATTTTGGTTCTTTTTCTAAACTCAAAAGTTGAAATTCAAAGTCGGTACACTATAAATACCGATAAATAATACCGAAATAATTGGCCTATAGGCCAATTTTACAATTGGCAAATAAACTTTAACCGAAGAATTTTGACATTTTGTCAGATTGCCAGTACAAAAAACCTTAAAAAACCGATGGTAGTAAATGATGTCAAGTATTTTACAATTTATAATTGAAAGAAAGCAGTGAGGTAATGATAATAAAATATAATTATTTACGTAATCCCATTCCAAAAAGCCAATTCCAAAAGCATCCTAGTCTGAGAATCATTATCCGACAAAAACCTCAGGTGGATATTATTATAATAATAGGTGTTATGTTCTTGGTCCTAAAAATAAATCTATTCTCCCGATTCTTATAATTAGCTATTGTTAATGGCTTCGTGATAGAATTACAATGTTTAAAATTGTCGATGGTAAAAAATTGCACGGCAATATTTCATGCGAGAAGAATTTAATAAATAGCAAATAAGATTACTTAGTACCGGTTGGTGAGCGATAAAATTATTTGCATTCATGATATATTTTTAACGACCCAAAATTCATTAACCATTATTTTATACGTCCGTAATGATCTCGATTTTAATATTATTTGGCTTATATCGCGCTTTGATTTAATTTGTTTAAACTAATTTTCACAAAAATTAAAAATGTCCAGATAAATTTTGTAATAATAACATGTACTTAAAGGCTATTTTACACAGAATTTTGTTAGTCTGACATTATTGATTTAAAAGAAAAAGGTACAAAAAAACTTATTATGTTATATTCCGATAAACTAGAAAAATTGGTACAACGTGAAGCACGCTCTAAGCACCACCTGCCCACCCGCCACTGGAAACGCCAGGAATACGCCAGCAAACACGCTAGAAAACAAGCTCAAAATAATATCGAGATAGAACGGTTATTATCAACACCAGTATTTTACTAGAGCTTCATACATGGTTATTACTGTGCAGTTTCAAAAGTGTGAAATAGTTATTTGTTATACAAGAGTGCAAAGTTGCTTTTTAACCGCGTGCTCAGTTTTGATGACCGAGCAAGCGAAGGATTCTAAAATTGAATCACGAGCGCAGCGAGTGATTCAAAAATTAGAATCCTGAGCGTTAGCGAGGGAATCAAAAGAGCACGAGGTGAAAAATCTTTGCACTCGAGTGCAACACGTAATTTTTCATCTCCCCATTCAAACAATATGACGTGAAAAGAAAATGGCGCGCGCAAAGCAAATTAAAAAAAAGTACACCAAGAAGGTTCCAAGTCTGAGTTTCAACAAATTAAAAAAGGTTGTATGATAAATTCGGCACCATGGAGGTAGAAGTAAATAGGTTTAATGATGTTTTGAATTCACAAACTTAGTGCACACGATGTTCTAAATTCAATTTACTTTATCCTCTAGAGGATAAAAACGGCTTTTACACTCCGATATCGAAGAGCAAAAATACTCTTTCCGAGATGGGGAGATGAAAATATTATTTTTGTTGAAACTAAAATGCTCCCATGTGAGAGGAAATGCTTCCTCTTTGAGATTAACTTCCAAGCTTAAATTTCTATAATAATAATATAATTATAATGTTTTATTATCAGGGTCTATACTTATGATGAATATGTATATTAGGTACAGTATTTACGAGTGTTTATTTTTATTTTACTTGAAAAATGTTGCAAATTGCAATATTGCAAATGATGGGCATGCGTTTTCCGCCCACTTTGCCGTTCTATCTTGATTGTTATTTTATTTGATAGTGTTATGTTATTTTGATATTGGATAGTGGTTTTATTTTATTTATGAATATTGAATACATTTTGAGTTCCATGGTCTAAATACTATAATATACTACAAAATATGCAACTTACACTACGTGTAATACCTAACTTAGGAAAAACAGCTATATCTCCTTAACTAATGAACCCAACTTGCCGTGATAGTTTTTCTTTAAAATTCATTATATATACTACTGCTGTAAATTTTTTCTTGTATCCTATATACAACCATTTAGCTGGCAGAGGGGGGGGGGGGCACTTGACTCTAATAAAATTTAGCACTTTAAAATATCATATTTCACAAACCGATCCCTGAATTGAAAAACCGGCCAAGTGCGTGTCGGGCCACGCGCAGTGTAGGGTTCCGTAGTTGAAAGTCTCAACATACATTTTGAGTTCCATGGTTTAAATACTATAATATACTACAAAATATGCAACTTACACTACGTGTAATATCTAACTTAGAAAAACCGATATAACTCCTTCACTAATGAACCCTACTTAGCCGTGATAGTTTTCCTTTAAAATTCATTATATATACTACTGCTGTGAATTTTTTCTTGTATCCTATATACAACCATTTAGCTGGCAGAGGGGGGGGACACTTGACTCTAATAAAATTTAGCACTTTAAAATATCATATTTCACAAACGGATCCCTGAATTGAAAAATGGTGTTCCCACACCCACAACGTTTTTGAAAGACCTATTCAACGACACCCCACACTATGGGGTAGATGAGAAAAAAAAAATTCATCCCCACTTTACATGTAGGGGAGGTACCCTAAAAAAAAATATTTTTCACAATTTTATTTCACCACTTTGTCGGCGTAATTGATATTTATACCCTTGTCAAATTACAGATTTCTAGTACCAATAGTCTCTGAGCTAAACCGCGGACAGACAGACAGACAGACAGACAGACAGACAGACGGACGGACATGGCGAAACTATAAGGGTTCCTTGTTTACTACGGAACCCTAAAAATGGTGTTCCCACACCCACAATATTTTTGAAAGACCTATTCAACGACACCCCACACTATGGGATAGACGAGGAAAAAAAATTCATCCCCACTTTACATGTAGAGGAGGTACCCTAAAATTTTATTTCACCACTTAGTCGGCGTGATTGATATTTATACCCTTGTCAAATTACAGATTTCTAGTACCAATAGTCTCTGAGCTAAACCGCGGACGGACGGACGGACAGACAGACAGACGGGCGGACATGGCGAAACTATAAGGGTTCCTTGTTTACTACGGAACCCTAAAAAGTAGTTATTGTGACATAACTGTAATAGTTAGACATATAGTATCCCGGACTTTTTTGTAGATATTAATGTCTTCTATAAAACTGAAGTACATCACTTTACTCTATTGTCAATAGTTATGTTCGGCAATGTTCGGCGGAAACGCCGAAAAATTCTTATAATGATTTTTTTTACACCGTGCCGTGGGTTACATTATCGAAGTTGTCATACGGATCCCTAACTTTTTTTTAAATATTCATGTTCATCAGGTTCATGTAGGATTCTAATGGTGAAAGAATTTTTCAAATCAGTCCAGTAGTTTCGGAGCCTATTCAATTCATACAAACAAACAAACAAATCTTTCCTCTTTATAATATTAGTGTAGAAGTGTAGATATGAATTATAAATCTCAAAAAATAGGTTTACATACTGGCGTTTCCTTGTGTATCACGAATTTCACCTCCAGAATAACACCTGCTTGTATCCAACTTTTTTGCATGATTGCAGAGAACATCCACCGCATTCGCTGCCACGTCTCAGCGTGGTGTTGCCGTGCAGCACGAGCACCAGCGTGGATCGCATTTCTGTTTCACAGGTCACGAAACGGCTGTCACATGGCGAGTGAGTTAAACTTAACCAACTTCTTCTTCTTCTATATCAACCGATAGGCGCCCACTGCTGGACGCAGGCCTCTTGCATCACTTTCACCAGCCTCGCCTTGAATTCAGTGGCTTCCTGCGACTCGTCTGGTGTCGTCGATCCGCCTAGTGGGGGGGTTCGCTAATACTACGCTCTCTGATACGAGTTCGCCACTCCAGCACCTATGGGAACCAATAGTTCAAACAACAATAAAACATAGATAGAAATCCGCTATTAAAAATAATACTCCATTAGGTATTGCTTGCTGGTAGTGCTAGAGAGCTAGACCATCAATGTACTTGTTCACGTTTCAGGATCATAGCACCACTATGCGCCGTAGTGCAAAGCTCATGTCAAACCCTGTTGGTGCTAGACGCGTGGTCGCGGCGCTGCGTCGGCGGCAAGGAGCGGCCGGGCCGGCAGCTGGTGACCTTCCTCCTCGTGAGCAACCTCGCGCTGTGGTTGCTCAACCGCGTCAAAAATGCTCGCGCTGAATTTCATCCGATGCAGGTAGCCGTACTAGTAACAGCGGTTACAACTTAATGATTAAAACTTCGGATTCCATTTTCGGTGCCTCCAGAATTCGAAACCCAGGCACGCGTCTATACCTAGGTAACTTTTCAGAGCTCTGTGTGCTTTAAAGGAGAAGAAAAACATTGTGAGGAAACCTGTATGCCTAAAAGTTAGGGTAACGCCATAGAGTTCTCAAAGGAGACTATGTAACTACTGCACTCTGGCCAATCTGCACTTGGCCAGTGTGGAGAGATCCGTGCCCAGCGTGCGGTTTCCATCTTTTCCTTTAGTCTGAGAAATTAGAGGGTTCCATCGGAATTTTTAAAACCCAACTCCACACAGCGAAGCCCCGGAAAAAACTATTTAAGTAATAATTGTATTTTGAATTTCCAGATGGAATTTTATGGCGTCTGGGCTTGGACCTTAATTACTCACGTGTCAGTCCCGCTGTTGGTGTGCTACAGGTTTCAGGCGACTGTGTGCTTCTATGAAATATGGAAAAACTCCTACAAAAGAAAAAAAGAAAGTTATACTCAAGACGAAGAAATTGAATTAAAAAATTATCATGTGGCATAAATATTTTTCTGTTTTTTTTTTTCATTTAACTGCGTTCTCCTATTATGAGTAACTTTTACAATAGTAGGTACTAAGTACCTACTTATACGATGGACACCTCTAACGCAGTAGTCAGCGCTGAGGTCTTTTATGTGATGGGGTCAGATTCCCGGTGTGGACAAGTCTGTCTTGCTTGAAGTAAAGCTGTGCCGCCAAGTGGTTTAGCGTTCTGATACGATACTGATATTTGTGTTACATGTTTACTCCTCAACAACCGATTTCAACACTTCCTAATCCTAGAGAAAGAAATAATATAGATTCCCAGTGTATATTACTGGGAATCTATATTATATTATTTCCTTCTCTAGTATATATAGAATAAAATTATAGGTAGGTACGTTTGGAGCAGAACTTTGTACAGTTCGATGGATGCAACAATTATTAACGGCAAAATAAATAAAAATGACAATAATAATTATATAAATTATCGTTAACAAGCAAAATATAATCTCTGTTACCCAGTAACGGAGTTGATACCTATCAATAAGCGTAGGTACCTATAATAGTAACATTATGGTACAAGTGTGTAATGTTGGTGATTGCCGCTGAGGCGCCATTGAGACCCGTAAGGTGAGGGGGTGAGTTTCCTTGATTTTACGTTTAATATAGGTCTTTGAATGAATGACAGTAAGACCCTGAGGGTCACCAGAAATTTTTAACTTGTAAAGGGGTCGCGTTTTCTAGAAGATTGAATGAAGAAAGAAGAAGTATTTCCAATTTCCGCATGGTATGTGACCATTTTTTTAGAAGTTAAAATGGGTATAGTGAGCTATCCTTAAAAGATAGATATATGCCATCGCGGACTTTTTTGTAAAAAATTATCCCACCATACCACCATACCATACTTTTTTTTGTTATATCTCATAGGGATTAGCCAGCGTTTTCGATGAAAGCTCCCAGGCGGCTTAAATTTTTCCGACATTGCCAACAATTATCGTCATATTTCAACCAATTTACACAAAATCTTAACAAATTATACACTTAAACCTTCGTCATGAATCACCCTATTTATTGGTGAAAACCCCATCAAAATCCGTTTATTAGTTTTTGAGTTTATCGCGAACAGATAGACGCGGCGGGGAACTTTTTATACGACTGCCTGAAAAAAGGAGTGACTTCAAAATTTAAAATGTGTTCCACAGAGCGTCCCCCGACTGCGATGACAATAGGTTATTTGACTACTTTTAGAAAATCATCTTAAATTGTTAATAATGCTATGCTGAAGCTAACAAAACGTATATTTCGGCATAATTTTCAGTATTTTTCATAAAAATCGAGAAATAAATTCAAAAAAATAAATTGCCGCCGAAACGTTCCATTTGCTCTCATGACGTCACAGTTCACATTTCAAACAATGACAATTCGACATCCAATAGGTGGTGTGGACTGTGACGTCATTCGAGATCACGGAACGTTTTCGATCACGTGACCATGGCCGGAATTATAGCAATTTTATTTAACGTTTTCTAATTAAATAAAACTTTATTTTTTAGTTTTGTCGTATGGAATAATGTTTTTAGATAATAAACTTTTAGGATGACACCAAATGAAACGATATTTTTAATATAGTCAAATACCCTATTATTTATTTATTTATTAAATGCTAATCATTTTAAATCAAAACTATATAAAATACTTTTGAACAAATGCTATTATACTGTTGATGAATTTATTCAGGACAAAAATATTAATGACATTGTTTAATTTTTAAAAAATTAATAGAACTGACATTATATAACAATTAGAATGAGTATGACATTGTTTGAATTTAAAAATGGATAGCTTTAAGTATTAAATTTTGTATGACTATTCTTTTGCATGCTCAATCTTGCAAATAAAACATTTGAATTTGAATTTGAATTTGATTTTACTTATGTTTTCAGTTTAGGAGCCTTGTCAGGGTTAAACTTGAACCTTATACACTGTTTTTGGATTTCGGAAATGCATTTTGAATTAATTACGATAAAAATAAATTTCACTAAAAATTGCGTATAACGAAATGCAGATAGGTAAACTATTTGGTATAGTTTATGAATTAGATGACGAAAAAAGTGTAAAACGGAACGTTGTCAATGGCCAGTTTGTGAGCGTCCGTCAGTGTCAAATGTCAATCGTCATTCCGTTTCATTCGGTTTCTATATTGGTCACGCGAATGTTCTCTGTTGTGCTTAGTGCTGTGTTTTTCCTGTTTTTCGACTACTTCACTTTGTTTTTGGACTTTTTTTTATTGCTTTTACGTTTGACCTTGGAAAATTTAAATTTAGGTTAGGTTGGGTTAGAACATAAATAATTTTGGTGCCTGGCCAGAACGTAAATATATGTGGTGCCCGGCCGCAGGCCGGGCACTTAGGTTCAAAGGGTTTGAAATGAAAAAATATATTGGAGAGGTTTCGAGGCTCCCTCTACTCCTTTCTCCTTAAAAATGTCATAGTTTGAGGTTAGGCTATAATAGTATTTTTCTATTTTATGGAACGGTCCATTACACGTCCATTACTTTGTAATGAGAGTAATATCAGGGGTGAGGGGGGTGATTTTTAATCGCAGCAAGTAGTAAAACACCAAGCAAATGCATTCGTAGTTATTATAGTACCTAATGAGTACCTACCTATTCGCCTCGTGATTCCTACTTCTATGGCCTCGTGTGAAGCATTTGAGGAGGGCAATCTGCTAAAAATATATCAATCATTAGAACAGCATCAATGTCAAAATATGGTTTTGGGCGTTGGCCATTGGCCAAAACAATGTTTTGACATTGGTGCTGTCTTATAATGATTGATATAATATTTTTTAGCCGATTGCCCGGCAGACTGTCAAACACAAATTAAATAATTAGTTGTAATTCCTAGTTCCATGGTACGTATTGTACTTGAAGAGCCGTTAAGGATTAATAGACCAGTCTGCCCGCGAAATTCAAATTTAATTTGGTTTTTCGCAATTTGTAAACTAATACGACAAAGTAGGCTTATGGCATTCTAATTGCGACAATGGCAGTATCATCTTCACAGGTTTATATAAAAATCTTTACTTGAAAGTGTCCAGTTTAAGAAATTAATCAAAATATCGACTAATTTGTGAGTAACTCACGTCCAACTCAGTATTATGATTAATTTCTTAAACTGGACACTTTCAAGTAAAGATTTTTATGTAAACCTGTGAAGATGATAATTCTACTGGCGCAATACGGTATTTGACTATATTAAAAATATCGTTTCATTTGGTGTCATCCTAAAAGATTATTATCTAAAAACATTATTCCATACGACAAAACTAAAAAATAAAGTTTTATTTAATTAGAAAACATTAAATAAAATTGCTATAATTCCGGCCATGGTCACGTGATCGAAAACGTTCCGTGATCTCGAATGACGTCACAGTCCTCGCCACATATGGGATGTGGAATTGTCATTGTTTGAAATGTGAACTGTTACGTCATGAGAGCAAATGGAACGTTTCGGCGGCAATTTATTTTTTTGAATTTATTTCTCGATTTTTATGAAAAATACTGAAAATTATGCCGAAATATACGTTTTGTTAGCTTCAGCATAGCATTATTAACAATTTAAGATGATTTTCTAAAAGTAGTCAAATACCCTATTAGAATACCATTAGCCTACTTTGTCGTATTAGTTTACAAATTGCGAAAAACCAAATTAAATTTGAATTTCGCAGGCAGACTCGTATAATCATCCTTAAACCAGATAATAAAAAAAAAGGAAATGCAGGTTTGACCCATAGAAATAGCATAAACGAATAATATTTACTACCGTAGAAATAGTAACACTAGTCGTAATTCCTAGTTCCATGGTTTGACCATGGAAATCGAGGTTTGACAGTTCTTTTATGTCAATGTGTCAATACTCAATCTAGTGTTTGTGGTCTATGTCAATCGTCGATCATGAAATTTCCTTTTCCTACTGCAAACTGCAAACTAAAATTAATTACAAAAATTTGTAAACGATTTTAAATTTAAAAGTAGGGTACTCCTAAAAAATGGCTTCAGCAATGGACGTTGACGAAGAAGAAGTAGAAATGGCTTCATCCAGCAGTGGAAAAGGCGATAAAAAAAGATTTGAAGTTAAAAAGGTAAATGGCTTACTCATTGCGATGATATCCCATTATTTTTGTCATTAGTAATAAAATTCGTGTAACTATTACAGGCTTTAATCTCATCTGCGTATTTTTGTTTACAGTGGAATGCTGTAGCTCTGTGGGCATGGGGTAAGTAAAACAAAATTATTATATTAATATTATAATCAAGTATAAACATAACCTAAGATGATAAGAAAACACCATCCATTCTTTGTTTACCTTTTGTTTATTGTCTCTGAACATAATAAACTATGGTAAAAAAATACAATTTAGACTGGACATTATTATCTCATAAATTATTCAATGATAAATGAAACTTATTTTATAAACCTTACAAAATAAGAGAGTAATGTTCAGTCAATAGTTCAGTACAGTATGTTTACAAACCAATATTCTTTACTACACATTTGATTCAAGTTGCCCTTCCCTGCACCGCACCTCAAGTTGTATAGATAGCAATGTACAGCTCGTGATTGTCTGTAGTGTTTTTTCGAACTTTTGGTTTTTAATTAGTTGTTTATTGTTGTTTGGTTAAGTCTATTGTTAGCGTATAGTTTTCTTGTATACTTTTTTATTGTACACTTCTTCATGTCAAATCTATTTTCTGAGTATTATAGTATTATTGTGAATCATTTATGGAGACTTCATTAAAGCTAATAAAACAACTAACTTCCAAGTTTCTTACTGTTCAAAAAGTAGTACCTATATTTAATAAAATCTATTTCATTTTTAGATATTGTGGTGGACAACTGTGCAATTTGCCGCAACCACATAATGGACCTATGTATAGAGTGTCAAGCCAACCAGGCATCAGCTACAAGTGAAGAATGCACTGTAGCTTGGGGAGTTTGTAATGTAAGATAAACTTATTTAGATACTTACACATATTTTATCATACTTAAGTGCAAGTTGTCCTTCAATTATGTAGCAATGAAGTACATCAAGAAAAAGGATTTTTAAAACATTATTTTGATTTTTCAAATATTATTTCAAAACAATGTTATATTTTTGAGAAATTAGGATAAAAAGAAACATTATTATTTGTTTTATTTCAGCATGCATTCCACTTCCATTGCATCTCCCGTTGGCTCAAAACTCGACAAGTGTGTCCACTAGACAACAGAGAGTGGGAATTCCAAAAGTAAGTTACTTAATCATTAATTTTTTTCATTTTCTTAATTCTAATGAATTTTTCAATTTTTACTTTTAAGCTTGAAAATACAACACATGACATCCTGTATAATGACAGGGTATCCAACATTGCCCCTGTTGCACAAGTTATCTAAATTAAAATTATAAAATTTGCATAAGTTGTATGGACAAAATGCCAAAAATCAGACAATAATTAATATCACTGGTGTTCTTAGGCAGAGGGCAAACTGCGATTTTTAGCGGCAGCGATTGAGGCGTTTTTATTGCCATTAGCGTTTTTATGGCCTTTTGCGCCTGCTGCTCAATTCCGCGATCGAACGCAAAAGGCCATACAAACGCGAACGCGTTTGAGTCACGAGAACGCGACGCAGTCGCAAAAGGCCCTAAAAACGCTAATGGCCATAAAAACGCGCGAATCGCGCAGCAGACGCAAGAGGCCCTAGAAACGCGAAAGGCCATAAAATCGCGCGAATCGCGCTGCAGACGCAAATGGTCATAAAACGCTAAAGGTAATAAAAGCGCGCGATCGCTGCAGCTAAAAGTAGCCAGTGTGCCCTTTCCCTTAAATGTTAAGAGACTTATTCGCTGCCTTGGAAGAATACTGTTGCAACTCAAAATACTATTTTTTTCAAGGGAGCTGATTGATTAAAATTAAAGTTTAATTTTCATCAATAATTGTGCAATAGGTCAAAAGATAAAACAGTTTGAAATATGAACTTCAGTCAGCTCCCTTTGAAAAAGTAGCATTTTAGTTGCAACAGTATACTTCCAAGGCAGCATTATGTTTTCAGCTGTTTTTTTTATTTCTTACATTATGCATTACCACAGTAAAATCGCATAGTCTGGGGTCAGTTTAATGACCTTTCTCTGAATACTTTATAGTAATTCTGCATAGTTTAAGTTATTAGCCAGACTGCCATGTTTTGTGTCAGCCTTTAATTTCTATTTACATTGTATTCTGAATTTATTGTTTTCATTTATTGCAGATATGGACACTAGAACTGCAGTATTACACGAGCTGTTTGCTATGGGCATCTCTTTTTATGAATCTAAGGAGAATCAATGTCATACAGCATAAGTTTTAATAATAAATTCACTCTGAATAAGTTTTTGTTATTAATTTGGCAGTTATTTCAAAATGTAAGTCGATTGAAAGGAATAAGATAATGTACCTATGGAAATTTCATCAAAAAAATAGTAAAATATGACTCACCTACTATTTATTTCTTTATTTTTAAACTAGCAGTTAGCTTACGTCTACGAATCACGAACTGTGCGAGGTTCGAGTCCCGGATCAAAGCATAGGTAGTAATTATTAGCTTTTCCTGTCAAATTCCTGTATTGGCCAGAGTTGGGATAGTATAATAGTGTATAATATAATAATATTATATTAATCAAGCGTTCACGCCAGAAAATAGCCTGCTCGCTCATATGGTCATGAGCGGGGCGCCGCCGAGCAGGCTATTAATTATTAGAAGAAATAATTAGTACAAGTAATTATTTCTGATTTTCGATTGGTAAACTTCGGAGAGGGGGGGGGGGGCGGTAGTTTTTCAAAATTATGCCCGAATAATCATTATGTATAAAAATAAATAAAAATCTGTTTTAGAATGTACAGGTCTTTCATATGATACCCCACTCGGTAATCTTACTTTGAAATTTCAAACCCCCGATTTTCCCCCTTTTTTAATTAAACTAAAATAACTTTCGCGTTGGGTTTTATTTTTCCTGTAAAATATAAATAAACCTCTATTGACCATAATTATTTCTGATTTTTCTGTTGGTAAACTTCGGAGATGGGGGGGGGCCACTATTATATACAACTACTAACTGATGCCCGCGACTTTGTCCGCGTGGATGTAGTTTTTAAAATTCTTCGGGAACTGATTTTCCGGGATAAAAAGGAGCCTATGTCACTCACCAGGTGCTCAACTTTACTCATTCAAAAAATCACGTCGATCCGTAGCTCTATTGCGGCGTGATTGAAGGACAAACAAACACACTTTCGCATTTATAATATTAGCATGACGTATTAGTAAGGAAGAATTAATACCACGATAATAAAGGCGATCTAATTAAATTTAAGAAAACAAAAGCTACTATTGTGACTAAAATATGATAGTTTGATATATTCCCTCGGGGACTTTTTTGTAGAGAATAATGAGTAGATACTTTAATCATGTAGTACTTACATCATTTTTATGTACTTATCATCAATAGTTTTCTCAGCGAACGCCAAATAATGCCTTTTATAGGCAAAATTTTCTTACTTTAGGTTATATTATTGCAATTTTCTTAAAGATCTCTAATTTTTTTGACAGTAAATTATAGCCTATGTTACTTCCTGATAACTTAGCTTTGTATTGGTGAAAAAATGGTTAAAATCGGTCCAGTAGTTACAGAGCCTATTTGGTACAAACAAACAAACATGTCGATAGCTTTCGCCTTTCATCATTCATCATTAGCAACCCATCAACGGCTCACTACTGAGCGCAGGTCTCCTCTCAGAAGGGTAATAGGCCATAGTCCACCACGCTGGCCCAATGCGCATTGGCGGACTTCACAGTTCACACACCTTCAAGAACATTATGAAGAACTCTCATGTGTGCAGACTGCAGGTTTCCTCACGATGTTTTCCTTTACCGTTGAAGCAAGTGATATTTAATTGCTTAAACGCACTTGACTCCGAAAAGTCAGAGGTGCGTACCCGGGATCGAAACTGCGACCCCCCCCGAATAGGAGACCACAGTCCTAACCACTAGGCTATCACTGCTTCGGACGGACGGACTGACGGAGAAAGTCTCACCATAAGGGTTCCATTTTTAGGGTTCCGTACCCAAAGGGTACCAACGGGACCCTATTACTTAGCCTACGCTGTCCGTCCGTCCGTCAGCGGGCTGTATCTCGTAAACCGTAATAGATAGAAAGATGAAATTTTCACATACCTATTATGTATTTCTATTGCCGCTATAACAACAAATAATAAAAATTTAATTAAATTAAAAAAAATAAATTAAAATATTTCCATGGGTACATGGAAATATTTTTATTTAATTTTTTTTAACGGAACCCTAAAAGAGCGAGGCCCGACTCGCACTTGGCCGATTTTTACCATTTTGGTACGTAACTCTAAAAATGACGCAGAGTGATCCAACTGCTACTGATGTCTAGCCTTTAGATGTAATACCTATTACGGCGCAAGCCACGAGTATGGAGGATTTCGAAGCTCGCTCCCAGCCTCAAAGACGTATATATTTTGGATAGAGGCATTATTTTTAATGTTAACCTTGTAAATGTAAAACGATTACGTTGTTTGTAATATTAGACAAAAAAAAATTGGCAGCGAGTTGAAAAAAAATCCAAAATGGGGATTCAAGATGACGTCCATACTTTCGTGGGTTTCGGAGAGTATAAAAGTTGGCAGAGTGGTTTTTTGTTAGAAAATGATCACGACCTGAAAGTCTACTTGATGAGCAGAAAAACCGCGGCCCGCGCCCATACATCATGGTTTATTTCGGCTGAGCGATGATTTGTGGGCGATGAATGAAACTTGACAACTGATTTCTTCTTTGAACACAGAATTATAATCGTACAATTAAACAAACCATTGTCAATCACAATATGTTAATTCTTCCAACAGTTGAATAATCCCATTTGAGCAGGAATCCCTTAGATCAGGTTCAGGATATTATAGCAGCGATTGGTCGCAGTTGCGATGCACTGTTTACAGAGATTGTCAAGATGGCTCCCTCGCTACTAATTACTATACGCGAAGCTCCACTAGAGGGCCTGCCAAGTGCCAGTCATTTGGTGCCACTCTTGAGACCATTACGGACGCGCCGTCGTATAATATCTCAAAACATAAACATAGTAGGTATTAGATTATACCTAGAAATCTAATTCGACCAATTTAGAAAGCTGCAAGGCGCGTTTAAAATAAAAGATTTTAAGAGTTGAGGCATTTTATTATTTTTACATACACTAACTATTCCTTTTTGGAATATCACAAAAGCTAGTCATCCTGTAACTAGCAGATAGGTATATTTTACATAATAATATATTATTATCACCAACATATTGTATTATAACTTTACAGAAATATGTACCTATCGTAAATGATGCGCATTTTGTAAATTGACCATTGACTAACTGCAAATCTATTAAGTATATACATTTTTTATTTAAGTCTTAGTTAACTAACCTACACTTTTTTTAGTCTGACGGTAGTTTCTAAATTGCTTTGAGATATAATAATAATCGCACGTAATTAATTAGAATTACTATATCATAAAGTAGGGCTTTCCTAATTAGGTATATATAAATAATATAGGGGAGGTAGGGGAGCATTGGGCAGTCGGGAGGTTTGGGCACCCCCTCATTCCTCAAAATCTATTCTAGATATATTTTGTTTTCTACCACAGCACTATAGTTTAATAACTGGCAACACCGCTTACCAAAAGTGTCAGCTGTCATTTCACTTGGTTGTCAAGTTACATGCGCTTAACGGTTTATTGCGTACAGAAGTAAATATTTTGATTGTGATTTGAAGAAACATAACAAAGAAATCTGCAAGAAAGTGTAAGTATCTGTGTTAACTTCTTCTATTGTGTTTAATAAAGATTATATTTACCTGTCAATTAGGATTCAACATTTGATAAAAATAAACTTATTCAAATATATTTGAAAAATGAGGTTATGGCAGAGTAAAGATAGACTATAGAGTATGGAAACTACCTATAAACGTTCGAAACGGCTCACTCACACAAACATGCGCATCGACGAGACCAAATACCGGTCCTCAGTACTGACAGCACTGCGAGGCCCGCTATTTGGCTCGTCGATGCGCATGTTTGTGTGAGTGAGGCCGATTCGAGCGTTTGTAGGTAGTTTCAGTACTGGTTATAATTCTACTGTGGTTATGGGGAGCATTGGGCACGCAGGTAGGAGGGAGGTTTGGGCATGCCCCAATGCTCCCTCTGTTTTTAGTGTATTTTGGTGTCATACTTTTGCGCTTTTTTGATATGCCTATTGGATTGAATGGTTAATCATTTCTTTTCAGGACAATGCCGTTTTCATTTAAAAAGAAAAATAAGCGACGTGAAATCCCTAAAGATGTTATTTTGCGCGCATTGCAAGAGATTTCTAAAGGAGGAAAATTAAATCTACTGCGATGAAATATGATATACCCAGGTCTAACCTTCAAAGATACATAAAGCAGGGTAGCGTCAGCGTAAGATAAGTTTAATTAAGTCCAACATCGTGCAGTATTGATTCTAAGTCACATTGTTTAATTTTTCTAAAGTCTATGATAAGAAAAAATGTTTGTATTACAATTTTTATAGCAATGTTATATAATAAGCATAGTAGTATAGTAAAGCAATATCGTGCATATTAAATACAGTGCCCAAACCTCCCTACAGGGGTGCCCAAACCTCCCGGTGGGAGGGAGGTTTGGGCACTTTGGACATGTGTTCGAAGATCTTTTGTAACTTTGCGACTAATTATAATACCAAAACTTTTTTTAGCAATAATTACTGCCAAATATGTGTGCTCGATATATTTGGAATAAAATTTTGATTTTGATAAAAAATAACAGTTTTATTAACATTTATGTAAAAAAGTGCCCAATGCTCCCCTACCTCCCCTACTTGTGTCAACATATCCCTTCCTAAATTATTTGATCATCATCGTCTCAACTGCTAAACATCCGGACATAGGTCTCTCTGATGCTTCCTCTTCCCGTTGGCTCATCGCTCATCATGTTGGTCTACTCTACGTTGGCGAAGAGTTTTAGTTTGCAGTTCAAACAAGATGGGGTCATAATATTAGCGTGTATAATGTATGTAGGTGCTCTATTTTTAACCGACTTCCAAGTTCCAACAAGCTATAGGAATAATTTAGGAAAAATTGAACCGACTTCAATATACCGAAAGAATATAAAGAATAACTGAAAAGGGAAAAGTGTTCATATCTTGAAAAGTACTGAACAGATTTTGATGAAACTTTTACTGTTCCCTAAGTTGAACTAAATGTAAGCAATAAAAAAGTGATCAAACTCTGATCAATAGTTTCCTACAAACATACACCTATAAAACACGTATAAGACAAACATACATACATACACCTATAAAATGTTGTATATATGTTTAGACTTTAGAAGCTCTAATAGATTATCATGTGAATATTTTGTAGTTCCAATAATATCGCATACGTACGTGTCGAATTGATAACCTTCTTATTTTGAAGTCGGTTCGTTAGGGTTCCAATTTTATTTTTAACAGCAGCTATATTTCGCTATGAAGATGTGATAAAGACAGACCAGTCTCTGTGGATAAAGATATACTTTGTCAATCGTTAAATTTTCATTTTATGGAATGTGTACTAAGTAGGTAAATACACTATACAGGTGTTATTTTGACAACTTTGAGAAACTACTACTTTGAACTAAAATTCAGAAAAACTTTTACTGTTGTACAATTTCGACACCGGATTATCATTTGAATAGATTTGTCGCCGAAATGCATTGTGTCCATTTTGGAAAAGATTTTTAACAGTCTTTAAAAAATATACTGACATGAAATCGTAACCGAAGATAACGATATTTAGGGGACTTAAGAAAATCGTTTATCTAGTTCTTTGTTTATTTTAAAAAAAATTACTAACTGATGCCCGCGATTTCGTCCGCGTGGATTTAGTTTTATAAAATCCCGCGGGAACTCTTTGATTTTCCAGGATAAAAAGTAGCCTAATTGACTTTGCCGGTCCTCAACTTTACACCTGAAAAAAATCACATCGATACGTTGCTCTGTTGCGGCGTGATTGAAGTACAAACCAACTAACAAACACACTTTCGCATTTATATCCTAGTAAGGATCTCAACAAAGTTTTGATTCCCTTTATAAACTCACTTAATATATTTACATATTTGAGAAATAATACGAGTTCGATTCCTGAACCGTTTGTTATTGAAAACTTTGATCACAGATCAGAAAATATAAAAAGCATGGGTATATTATCCCTCATAGTTTAAATTAGATTAAGCCTTTATGAACACTCAAATTAGCATCCTGTAGGTATAGTGGCTTGCTTGAAATAAATACTGTATTGCCGTTACAATATTTTAAAGTAATCCTAGTGGAAGATACTGACATTGATAAACAAAAACTTAGATGCGCATCATTTCCAAAGGTTTCACAAAGCAAATGTGGTGGTAAGACCACTTTTATAAGTTATAATAGATAATATTCACTAGCGCAGAAAGAAGCTGTGCAGACTAAAAACGATTGTAAATACCGATAAAATTAATATAATATACTTACGTATAGCAACAAAGCTTTTATGGCTTTGTTACTACACATATTGATTTGTAATACAAGACGCCACAATGGCGTGTATGGAATAAACAATAGCAGATAGATATTTCCTTATACATCCTTATACATCATTACATACATATTTTTCCTAAGCTGTCCCAAGGTAAAAAAGTGTAAGGGGGGCGCGCTACACACAGCACATAGGACATTCTAACCGCATCAATTAAACCGTGCTACAAGTGAAAAACGACGGTTTAGAGTTAGAGTAGGAGTGCCCGGCACAGTTTACGCGTTACGCCGAAACGTTTTCTGCGACTTATTTGTACCTTTTAAGACAGTTAAGGAAAAATCAATACATCATTGTAAGATATAAAAGTGGTTAACCTTTATCTAAAGTGAATGTTTTTACTTTATTAGGTAGGAGTCACACTTCAAGATAACAGACTGTGTTGGCTTCAATTTTCCCTCATTCATGAATCACAAGATACTTACTACACAATCGAGACTTCTTTTCTCAAAACTGGTGATAGTTAATAAATAATAATGTAACTACATATTTCATGATGGGACTCGTTAAAGCTTTGTACCGGTTTTTATTTTTAGACTAGCGCTCTGTGCTATTTCCAAATGTCCGTGTTATTACTTACATTTAATTATAGTAATTCCGGCAGTACATTTTCGTTAACTTCTCAAAAGTTATTGAATTTTCGATATTTTAAGTAATTAATTACTATATACATACATGTTTCTAAGTATCTTAGAAAATCTATAATCAAACAATTTACACTTTAAATACTTTACATGCATGGAATAGAATGTATTGGTACACAGTATTATACATTTCATTAAAAAAATTTAAAGCTGGGAAAAGATAATACATATTCTTAGTTAAACCATAAGAATAATGCAAATCGGTACATTCAATATTACTAATTGTAAAACCATATGGGGCCTAAATGTAAGCACTAACTTTTGTCAAATATTTCAATAATTTTATTTCTTAATAAATATTTTCAAGAATTTATTAATTAAAACAATTTGTTACCTATCACAATACTTGAATTCAACTCCACGTCACAATAATAAATACTAGATAAAATAATCCTAGTCAGTGACAATAATTAAACTAATAATTGAATATTAACAGTGGAAACATAACCACAAGCCTGTTGTGGCTGTCAGTCTGCTGATATAGCAGGGGGCAAGTCGATAGTACGACTTTCATTACCAAAAATTAATCTTAAGCGTTTCATAGGAGGCAAATGACGGATAGGAATGTGTTTGCGGTGCCGCTCCTTAGATCGGCGTCGTTTCTTCAGTCGCCGAGCTGTTTCAGGGTCTACACCTTCTAATCTTAGCACTTCATATTCGGGGGCCTCAGCTGGGCCTCCACAATCCATTACCTCCTCCACAACTGGACTGCGTTTCACACGAAGGGTAAGTTTCAAGCCTCTGCGTGGAGGGGTGCAGGGGCATTCACTGCTCTTGTTAGAATTGTCTGCCAACCACGGAGGTCCAGATTCTGATTCTTTTTTCGTTTCTTCAGTCCTATTTGACACATCACCTTCATGATGTTTATTTATTTTACTATCCTTAGATTCACTTGGGTTAACATTTTCCCTAAAGTCACAATTTTCACTTTTTATACATACACCATCACTTATACAATTAACATTTTCTATAACTGGTTCTTTTGTATTTAAATTATCTGTTTTAGAAGATCCTGTTTTCGAAGTAACTAATAAAGGCATTTCACTTTGAGGCAGAGATTCATTTGTATCACATTTATTCTCTGTTGATAATAGATCCATTTCACTGCTAGTAACCAGCTGTGGTTCTGAATCACAGGGTTCTTTCTGAGGGTCTTGGGCAGTTTCAGTTTCAATACTTATATTGTTAGTTTGTAAATTAGTAAGGTCAGAATCAGTTTTGGGTATAATATCTGCATTCAACTTGCTGTCAGAAACCGATTTTGTAGAATTTTTAGTTTTTGAACAAGATTGAGTACAATTATCAGTGAGACGTTTATGACTCCTTAAAACTATACCAGAATGTGAATCTCGACTGCTCCGAGAACTAGTAATACTACAGCAACGAGATGGTGGTGCTCTACTTTGAGCGGAGGCAGTGGGCACGGTTCCATTCTGAATGCGGCTACTGTCAGTACGTCGTCGCAGTCGCTCGCTGCGGCTTGACACAGAAGACTCTCTGCTGCTCTGAGCTTCTTTACTGACGGCTCCATCTACAACATCTGCAATACATCCCTGAGCTATTAATAGTTCAGCATCATACTTTGTTAAGCCTTTTTGTTTCATTTCTTTCATACTCAGTGGGGATACTATATTAGACACTTGTCTGTTAGATATTCGAGTTTTTTCTCTATTTTTACCGTTAATGGCTTTTTGGATTTGTTTTGCTTTTGTTCTATTTATTCTATTATCTGTCTCTCTAAATCTATACCTAGTTGCTTGTTCATCATTGTGAGCATTTTGTACAGAAAATGCACCTTTCCCACGTCTCTCACAAGTTTCACATTCACAGTAACAATTGCCATTACCAAAAAAGTCTTCACCATAAAAGCATGTTATTTCCTCACCAACATCAATATCCCTCAGCACACGGACAAAGGCCTTCCCACGATCGGTGGCCTCGAAGGTGCACGTGGGCCTACAATCATGATTGATGTAAGCAGCTGGACCCAACCACAACTGAGCACAATTTTTTCTACAACTATACATAACTGAAAAATCATTTTTGCCTGGATGAAGCAGCTGTTTTTCCTCCTCCTCAGTCATCTCAGCTATGCAGCCAACCAAGAAATCAATCCTTTCATGCTTAGTAAATTTTTTTGTAGTAGATATCTTTGCCCCAACCTGACCTTCTAAAGAATATCTATAACATGGTTCAATTGCAAATCCAGCTTTTTTATCAAAAACTCGAAGGTATCGGTATATCTGAAATAACAATAAAATTAAATGAAATAAATTAATTTCAATTTAAAGGTAAAAAATTCTAATTAACTATTACTAACATGTTCTCTCAACTTATTTTGTTGATGTTTATTTTTACTAAAATGTCTTGGCATCCATTCACCACTTGCAAGCTTTGAGTAAGCCTTGTTGTAATCTTGAGTTTGGATAAATTCCTTTATTATGTTTTTTAATTCTTCCTTATTAGCCTTCAGTGGTCTGTATCGAATGTTCATTTTGTGTGTTGTAATGCCAAGATAAGGATCAACTATAAGGGCTGTTGCAATGTCATCGTATTCGGACAACTCACGGGGCGTCATACCCATAGAATACATTTTGTGGAGCACTTGTCTCCCCGGATAAGCCGCCGACCCAACAACCATCCTGAACGGAACACCTAAAAAACAAAGACGCGACCATTATAATGGACACAATCACGACTGAATACTTTTAGAATCAACACTCCAAATTCTTGGTAACAACTTATTTTTGTATCACAATCATGTACCTATACTTGCCAATGTAGTATCTTAGGTGAAATTAAAGCATTATTACTTATCAAACTGATACAATAAATTAAAAAAGGACAAACATGGCGGCCGAGCACGAAACTCAAAAAACGACACGTCAAAAATACTCTCAAATTTTCTCTACAAAGATCACGCTACTTAGCGGAAATATAACAAAATCTTTTAGAATAATTATCACACAGTTAAATGCACTTACTCAAAACATTAAATGTATTTATTAGTCATGTTTACTAAAATTTTTATCTGAACTGCTTAACTGTCTTAAAAGTTTAACACTTCTTGACGTTGATCATTAACGGTAGGATAATCTTATTTTCAAGTCTAACCAAAAACTAGGATTCTATTTGATTTTTAAAATCTTGGTTTATTCTTATTTACAATATTAAATAATGTGTGTTATGGTTAAAAAACTCAAAGAAACGCTGAAATTTGAAAAACAACCATGTTTTCGTGCACTTGCACTTCAATAGCTAGCGATAGCATTTAAGGAGCATCAAGTATCAACTCAACTTCTAACTTGAAAATCATGAATTAAAATATAATTTTATTTGAATACTTTTATTTTGTTTATAGTCATTAAATTAGTCATAGCATAGTTGGAATAAGAACATACAAAAAGAATAGGATAAAATAAATGTTTTAAAATAATTTTAATTTGGGTCTCGTACAAGATTTGAAAGCGTTCCTCAAGCGTTCTTTGTAAATGTAATTCAGGAGTACTATTGTTCTGTGATGTAATTATTGTTGTTCCTCTGTGAATGAACCTGGTAAACACAGAGTAGGAGATAGATCATAGATAAATATACTTGTAATAGTCGGACCTTCTTATCCGCGAGGTTATTGGCAGGAACGTAGCGTAGTCGTAATTCCTAGTTCCATAGCTATTGCTATACATGTATTTAATCATTAATCTGTGATAATATATATTGTACTCTGCGATGGGCTTGTGATGGGTGATTTCGTGGCCGTGATTCAGATTCGTGTCTAGTGTTCGTTGTCTATGTCGTGGTCTATGTCTATGCTATCCTAGTGTTCGTGGTCTATGGTCTATGCCAGTCTATGCCTAGTTTAATAGTGATCTGTGGTGATCTGTGATGGATCTGTGGTCTATGCTATTGAAATCTGTGATCTACTCCAAGTTTGCGAGTTTTGAAAAATATTAAAATAATAATTAACTGTTTTATACTATTATAAAGTAAGTACCTACTGCACTGAGTATAATTATATAATATTATATTTATAATCACATTTTATGCTTTCCACTGAGTTTATAGTCGTTTTACTGCTTTCTACCCAAGTTTTTTTAAGTACCCAAGAAGTACCCAAATAGAATAATATAATAACCACTCCATTAGGCTGTAATAACTTAGGTAGTCTATGTTATCAGTTCAAGATAAATAATTAAAGTTCATATTGTAAGTTCACTATTTTATATTATAACCTATTTGCATTTTGTCACAAAACTGAATTTATTATAGTAAGAACCTACGTAAACATCCATCTATACTCACAAACTAGCATTTATAGTATTAGTAGGATAGTAGGTTTAAAAATATTAAATACTAGCTGATGCCCGCGACTTCGTCCACGTGGATTTAGTTTTTAAAATCCCTCGGGAACTCTGATTTTCCAGGATAAAAAGTAACCTATGTCACTCTCCAGGTCCTCAACTACACCCATGCAAAAAATCACATCCATCCATAGCTCTGTTGCGGCGTGATTGAAGGACAAACAAACACACATTTATAATATTAGTATGATACTAATTTAAAAGGAGGGTTGTTTATTTTATTATTGATGCCAGCTAGCTGTGTATTTACTTTTTAAATTTTTAGATATATCTACCTACCAAGTACATAATTATAATATAGCATGGCTCACTCATCTGGATCTAGTGGCAATTTAAAAAGTGGACTCATAGATTTCACAGCAGGGTCTCTAGGTAAATATAATTCATTTCTTTCCTTCTTGTTTTATCCTTCTGTATGAAACATTAAATCGAAGCAACGGCTGGATCATGCATCATGCTTGTGAACGGGTTCCGCCAGTGGGAATGGGGCTACTTTCTGTCTGCCCGTCTTAACATAAATGTAATTGTAGTATGTTTTTTTAGAACTTCCCCTCATTGTGGAAATATTATATTATTCTATTCTAACAAAGTTGCGTGGGTTAAATCTGCTTGGTATCCGGCTGCCCACAAGATAGTTCAAAAACTTATTATAATATATATAGCTCGATTACCACTCACTGATTCACTCACTCACTCACTGATTGACAGGGTTGTTCTCCTAGAAGGAGACGGAAATCGATATAATGATGTAGGGGAGATATGTCCAGGTGGGGGATTCGAGTTGGGGAAAATTATGACATTTCGGAAAAACAAGATGGCGGCCGACGTGAATCTTGCAACTCTTTTGTTTTCCGACCGATTTCTTTGAAATTTTGGATTATTGTAGAAATTAGTAAACGATTAACAGAAAAAGTAAAAAAAAATAAAAAAACAAGATGGCGGCCGAGCTGTGACGTCTCAAATTTCCGACCCCTCTCCTGTAAAATTTTGTATGAAAAAAATTTTTTTCACCCATGGTGTCGTATAGAGCTCAAAGAATGTGACTCGGAGAAAGGTGGAGAGAGCTGATGAGTGAGGAGTTCGGAGACGGGCGAGGGGCACGGCCAGGGTATAGAAGATAGGTGGAGGGTGCTTGACCAAATGTCATTCGAAACCTCGAGCAGTTGCCAGTGAGTCGAAAAAAAATTCCAAAATGGCGGAAAAAAAATGGCGGCCAATTTTGTCCGTCTCTCTCTCGGAGACTATAAGAGATGGAGGAGCGGTTTCTCGACAAAAGATGATCAAAACCCGGAGGTCTACCTGGTGAGTAGGAAAAAAATTCAAGATGGCGGATTTTTTTTCTCCATACAAAATGTATGGGGAATATTGAAGGGACTAGAAGTTGGGAACTATGCAAGACAATGCTTTTGATAGGTTCATAGGGCTTTTTTCTTTTTCTTTTTTTCATTTTACATTTGTTTTTTTTGTTTTTTTTTTCATTTTTTTTCATTTTTTTCTTTTTCTTTTGTGAATGAGGAGCACGGCCAGGTTATTGCAGATAGGTGGGGTGTGCTCGAACAAATTTTTTGGCAAACGATGACCAGAATCCGAAGGTCTACTTGATGAGTAAAAAAATCGCGGTCCGCTTTAGCGGGCCGCGCACCCACGCGCCCTACTTGTAGTAATAACACTTCCCGCGAGCTGCTTTAGCAGCTCGCGCACTGAGCGAAATACTAGTTATTATAATATATATAGCTCGATTACCACTGACTCATTCACTGACTGACTCATTGACATAATTGTTCTCCTAGAAGGAGACGGAAATCGATATAATGATGTTCGGGAGATATGTCCGGGTGGGGGATTCGAGTGGGGAAAAATTATGACATTTCGGAAAAACAAGATGGCGGCCGACGTGATTCTTGCAACTCTTTTGTTTTCCAACCGATTTCTTTGAAATTTTGGATTATTGTAGAAATTAGTAAACGATTAACAGAAAAAGTGAAAAAAATTTTAAAATCAAGATGGCGGCCGAGCTGTGACGTCTCAAATTTCCGACCCTCTCCTGTAAAATTTTGTATGAAAAAATTTTTTTTCACCCATGGTGTCGTATAGAGCTCAAAGAATGTGACTCGGAGAAAGGTGGAGAGAGCTGATGAGTGAGGAGTTCGGAGACGGGCGAGGGGCACGGCCAGGGTATAGAAGATAGGTGGAGGGTGCTCGACCAAATGTCATTCGAAACCTCGAGCAGTTGCCAGTGAGTTGAAAAAAAATTCCAAAATGGCGGAAAAAAAATGGCGGCAAATTTTGTCCATCTCTCCCTCGGAGACTATAAAAGATGGAGGAGCGGTTTCTCGACAAAAGATGATCAAAACCCGGAGGTCTACCTGGTGAGTAGGAAAAAAATTCAAGATGGCGGATTTTTTTTTTTTTCATACAAAATGTATATGGGGAATATTGAAGGGACTAGAAGTTGGGAACTATGCAAGACATTGATTTTGATAGGTTCATAGGGCTTTTTTTCTTTTTCTTTTTTTTCATTTTACATTTGCTTTTTTTCTTTTTTTTTTCTTTTTTTTTCTTTTTCATTTGTGAATGAGGAGCACGGCCAGGTTATTGCAGATAGGTGCGGTGTGCTCGAACAAATTTTTTGGCAAAAGATGACCAGAATCCGAAGGTCTACTTGATGAGTAAAAAAATCGCGGTCCGCTTTAGCGGGCCGCGCACCCACGCGCCCTACTTGTAGTAATAACACTTTCCGCGAGCTGCTTTAGCAGCTCGCGCACCGAGCGAAATAAATAAAGCCGAACAATCGCGGTCCGCTTTAGCGGGCCGCGCACCCACGCGCCTTACTTTTAGTAAAACACTTCCCGCGAGCTGCTTTAGCAGCTCGCGCACCGAGCAAATGCTAGTTATTATAATATATATAGCTCGATTACCACTGACTCACTGACTGATTGACATAATTGTTCTCCTAGAAAGAGACAAAAAACGATACAATGATGTACGGGAGATATGTTCGGGTGGGGAATTCGAGTGGGGAAAAATTATGATATTTCGAAAAAACAAGATGGCGGCCAACGTGATTCTTGCAACTCTTTTGTTTTCCAACCGATTTCTTTGAAATTTTGGATTATTGTAGAAATTAGTAAACGATTAACAGAAAAAGTGAAAAAAATTAAAAAAACAAGATGGCGGCCGAGCTGTGACGTCTCAAATTTCCGACCCCTCCCTGTAAAATTTTGTATGAAAAAAATTTTTTTCACCCATGGTGTCGTATAGAGCTCAAAGAATGTGACTCGGAGAATGGTGGAGAGAGCTGATGAGTGAGGAGTTCGGAGACGGGCGAGGGGCAGGGCCAGGGTATAGAAGATAGGTGGAGGGTGCTCGACCAAATGTCATTCGAAACCTCGAGCAGTTGCCAGTGAGTTGAAAAAAAATTCCAAAATGGCGGAAAAAAAATGGCGGCAAATTTCGTCCGTCTCTCTCTCGGAGACTATAAAAGATGGAGGAGCGGTTTCTCGACAAAAGATGATCAAAACCCGGAGGTCTACCTGGTGAGTAGGAAAAAAATTCAAGATGGCGGATTTTTTTTTCCATAAAAAATGTATGGGGAATATTGAAGGGACTAGAAGTTGGGAACTATGCAAGACATTGATTTTGATAGGTTCATAGGGCTTTTTTTCTTTTTCTTTTTTTTCATTTTACATTTGTTTTTTTTTTCTTATTTTTCATTTTTTTTTTCTTTTTTTTTCTTTTTCTTTTGTGAATGAGGAGCACGGCCAGGTTATTGCAGATAGGTGGGGTGTGCTCGAACAAATTTTTTGGCAAAAGATGACCAGAATCCGAAGGGCTACTTGATGAGTAAAAAAATCGCGGTCTGCTTTAGCGGGCCGCGCACCCACGCGCCCTACTTGTAGCAATAACACTTCCCGCGAGCTGCTTTAGCAGCTCGCGCACCGAGCGAAACAAATAAAGCCGAACAATCGCGGTCCGCTTTAGCGGGCCGCGCACCCACGCGCCCTACTTGTAGCAATAACACTTCCCGCGAGCTGCTTTAGCAGCTCGCGCACCGAGCGAAGTAAATAAAGCCGAACAATCGCGGTCCGCTTTAGCGGGCCGCGCACCCACGCGCCTTACTTTTACTAAAACACTTCCCGCGAGCTGCTTTAGCAGCTCGCGCACCGAGCGAATTACTAGTTATTATATTATAATATATATAGCTCGATTACCACTGACTCACTGACTGATTGACAGGGTTGTTCTCCTAGAAGGAGACGGAAATTGATATAATTATGTTCGGGAGATATGTTGGGGTGGGGGATTCGAGTTGGGGAAAATTATGACATTTCGGAAAAACAAGATGGCGGCCGACGTGAATCTTGCAACTCTTTTGTTTTCCAACCGATTTCTTTGAAATTTTGGATTATTGTAGAAATTAGTAAACGATTAACAGAAAAAGTGAAAAAAATTAAAAAAACAAGATGGCGGCCGAGCTGTGACGTCTCAAATTTCCGACCCCTCTCCTGTAAAATTTTGTATGAAAAAAATTTTTTTCACCCATGGTGTCGTATAGAGCTCAAAGAATGTGACTCGGAGAAAGGTGGAGAGAGCTGATGAGTGAGGAGTTCGGAGACGGGCGAGGGGCACGGCCAGGGTATAGTAGATAGGTGGAGGGTGCTCGACCAAATGTCATTCGAAACCTCGAGCAGTTGCCAGTGAGTTGAAAAAAAATTCCAAAATGGCGGAAAAAAAATGGCGGCAAATTTTGTCCGTCTCTCTCTCGGAGACTATAAAAGATGGAGGAGCGGTTTCTCGACAAAAGATGATCAAAACCCGGAGGTCTACCTGGTGAGTAGGAAAAAAATTCAAGATGGCGGATTTTTTTTTCCATACTAAATGTATGGGGAATATTGAAGGGACTAGAAGTTGGGAACTATGCAAGACAAAGAGTTTGATAGGTTCATAGGGCTTTTTTCTTTTTCTTTTTTTTCTTTTTACATTTGCTTTTTTTCTTTTTTTCCTTTTTTTTTTTTTCTTTTTTTTCTTTTTCATTTGTGAATGAGGAGCACGGCCAGGTTATTGCAGATAGGTGGGGTGTGCTCGAACAAATTTTTTGGCAAAAGATGACCAGAATCCGAAGGTCTACTTGATGAGTAAAAAAATCGCGGTCCGCTTTAGCGGGCCGCGCACCCACGCGCCCTACTTGTAGTAATAACACTTCCCGCGAGCTGCTTTAGCAGCTCGCGCACCGAGCGAAATCAATAAAGCCGAACAATCGCGGTCCGCTTTAGCGGGCCGCGCACCCACGCGCCTTACTTGTAGCAATAACACTTCCCGCGAGCTGCTTTAGCAGCTCGCGCACCGAGCAAACGCTAGTTATAATATATATAGCTCGATTACCACTCACTCACTCACTCATTGACATAATTGTTCTCCTAGAAGGAGACGGAAATCGATATAATGATGTTCGGGAGATATGTTCGGGTGGGGGATTCGAGTGGGGAAAAATTATGACATTTCGGAAAAACAAGATGGCGGCCGACGTGAATCTTGCAACTCTTTTGTTTTCCAACCGATTTCTTTGAAATTTTGGATTATTGTAGAAATTAGTAAACGATTAACAGAAAAAGTGAAAAAAATTTAAAAAACAAGATGGCGGCCGAGCTGTGACGTCTCAAATTTCCGACCCTCTCCTGTAAAATTTTGTATGAAAAATTTTTTTTTCACCCATGGTGTCGTATAGAGCTCAAAGAATGTGACTCGGAGAAAGGTGGAGAGAGCTGATGAGTGAGGAGTTCGGAGACGGGCGAGGGGCACGGCCAGGGTATAGAAGATAGGTGGAGGGTGCTCGACCAAATGTCATTTGAAACCTCGAGCAGTTGCCAGTGAGTTGAAAAAAAATTCCAAAATGGCGGAAAAAAAATGGCGGCAAATTTTGTCCGTCTCTGTCTCGGAGACTATAAAAGATGGAGGAGCGGTTTCTCGACAAAAGATGATCACAACCCGGAGGTCTACCTGGTGAGTAGGAAAAAAATTCAAGATGGCGGATTTTTTTTTCCCCCCATACAAAATGTATGGGGAATATTGAAGGGACTAGAAGTTGGGAACTATGCAAGACATTGATTTTGATAGGTTCATAGGGATTTTTTTCTTTTTCTTTTTTTCATTTTACATTTGTTTTTTTTTCTTTTTTTTCATTTTTTTTTCTTTTTTTTCTTTTGTGAATGAGGAGCACGGCCAGGTTATTGCAGATAGGTGGGGTGTGCTCGAACAAATTTTTTGGCAAAAGATGACCAGAATCCGAAGGTCTACTTGACGAGTAAAAAAATCGCGGTCCGCTTTAGCGGGCCGCGCACCCACGCGCCCTACTTGTAGTAATAACACTTCCCGCGAGCTGCTTTAGCAGCTCGCGCACCGAGCGAAATAAATAAAGCCGAACAATCGCGGTCCGCTTTAGCGGGCCGCGCACCCACGCGCTCTACTTGTAGTAATAACACTTCCCGCGAGCTGCTTTAGCAGCTCGCGCACCGAGCGTAATAAACAAAGCCGAACAATCGCGGTCCGCTTTAGCGGGCCGCGCACCCACGCGCCCTACTTTTAGTAAAACACTTCCCGCGAGCTGCTTTAGCAGCTCGCGCACCGAGCAAACGCTAGTTATTATAATATATATAGCTCGATTACCACTGACTGATTCACTCACTGACTGATTGACACGATTGTTCTCCTAGAAAGAGACGGAAAACGATACAATGATGTAGGGGAGATATGTCCGGGTGGGGGATTCGAGTGGGGAAAAATTATGACATTTCGGAAAAACAAGATGGCGGCCGACGTGAATCTTGCAACTCTTTTGTTTTCCAACCGATTTCTTTGAAATTTTGGATTATTGTAGAAATTAGTAAACGATTAACAGAAAAAGTGAAAAAAATTAAAAAAATAAGATGGCGGCCGGGCTGTGACGTCTCAAATTTCCGACCCCTCTCCTGTAAAATTTTGTATGAAAAAAATTTTTTTCACCCATGGTGTCGTATAGAACTCAAAGAATGTGACTTGGAGAAAGGTGGAGAGAGCTGATGAGTGAGGAGTTCGGAGACGGGCGAGGGGCACGGCCAGGGTATAGAAGATAGGTGGAGGGTGCTCGACCAAATGTCATTCGAAACCTCGAGCAGTTGCCAGTGAGTTGAAAAAAAATTCCAAAATGGCGTAAAAAAAATGGCGGCAAATTTTGTCCGTCTCTCTCTCGGAGACTATAAAAGATGGAGGAGCGGTTTCTCGACAAAAGATGATCACAACCCGGAGGTCTACCTGGTGAGTAGGAAAAAAATTCAAGATGGCGGATTTTTTTTTTCCCTCATACAAAATGTATGGGGAATATTGAAGGGACTAGAAGTTGGGAACTATGCAAGACATTGATTTTGATAGGTTCATAGGGCTTTTTTCTTTTTCTTTTTTTTCATTTTACATTTATTTATTTTTTTCTTTTTTTTCATTTATTTTTTTCTTTTTTTTTCTTTTTCTTTTGTGAATGAGGAGCACGGCCAGGTTATTGCAGATAGGTGGGGTGTGCTCGAACAATATTTTTGGCAAAAGATGACCAGAATCCGAAGGTCTACTTGATGAGTAAAAAAATCGCGGTCCGCTTTAGCGGGCCGCGCACCCACGCGCCCTACTTGTAGTAATAACACTTCCCGCGAGCTGCTTTAGCAGCTCGCGCACCGAGCGAAATAAATAAAGCCGAACAATCGCGGTCCGCTTAGGCGGGCCGCGCACCCACGCGCCCTACTTGTAGTAATAACACTTCCCGCGAGCTGCTTTAGCAGCTCGCGCACCGAGCGAAATAAATAAAGCCGAACAATCGCGGTCCGCTTTAGCGGGCCGCGCACCCACGCGCCTTACTTTTAGTAAAACACTTCCCGCGAGCTGCTTTAGCAGCTCGCGCACCGAGCGAAATACTAGTTATTATAATATATATAGCTCGATTACCACTCACTGACTCACTGACTGATTGACACGATTGTTCTCCTAGAAAGAGACGGAAAACGATACAATGATGTAGGGGAGATATGTCCGGGTGGGGGATTCGAGTGGGGAAAAATTATGACATTTCGGAAAAACAAGATGGCGGCCGACGTGATTCTTGCAACTCTTTTGTTTTCCAACCGATTTCTTTGAAATTTTGGATTATTGTAGAAATTAGTAAACGATTAACAGAAAAAGTGAAAAAAATTAAAAAAACAAGATGGCGGCCGAGCTGTGACGTCTCAAATTTCCGACCCCTCTCCTGTAAAATTTTGTATGAAAAAAATTTTTTTCACCCATGGTGTCGTATAGATCTCAAAGAATGTAACTCGGTGAAAGGTGGAGAGAGCTGATGAGTGAGGAGTTCGGAGACGGGCGAGGGGTACGGCCAGGGTATAGAAGATAGGTGGAGGGTGCTCGACCAAATGTCATTCGAAACCTCGAGCAGTTGCCAGTGAGTTGAAAAAAAATTCCAAAATGGCGGAAAAAAAATGGCGGCAAATTTTGTCCGTCTCTCTCTCGGAGACTATAAAAGATGGAGGAGCGGTTTCTCTACAAAAGATGATCACAACCCGGAGGTCTACCTGGTGAGTAGGAAAAAAATTCAAGATGGCGGAACTTTTTTTTCCCATACAAAATGTATGGGGAATATTGAAGGGACTAGAAGTTGGGAACTATGCAAGACATTGATTTTGATAGGTTCATAGGGCTTTTTTTCTTTTTCTTTTTTTTCATTTTTTTTTTTTCTTTATTTTTCTTTTTTTTTTCTTTTTCTTTTGTGAATGAGGAGCACGGCCAGGTTATTGCAGATAGGTGGGGTGTGCTCGAACAAATTTTTTGGCAAAAGATGACCAGACTCCGAAGGTCTACTTGATGAGTAAAAAAATCGCGGTCCGCTTTAGCGGGCCGCGCACCCACGCGCCCTACTTTTAGTAATAACACTTCCCGCGAGCTGCTTTAGCAGCTCGCGCACCGAGCAAAATAAATAAAGCCGAACAATCGCGGTCCGCTTTAGCGGGCCGCGCACCCACGCGCCCTACTTGTACCAATAACACTTCCCGCGAGCTGCTTTAGCAGCTCGCGCACCGAGCGAAATAAATAAAGCCGAACAATCGCGGTCCGCTTTAGCGGGCCGCGCACCCACGCGCCCTACTTTTAGCAATAACACTTCCCGCGAGCTGCTTTAGCAGCTCGCGCACCGAGCAAACGCTAGTTATAATATATATAGCTCGATTACCACTCACTGACTGATTCACTGACTCACTCATTGACATAATTGTTCTCCTAGAAGGAGACGGAAATCGATATAATGATGTTCGGGAGATATGTCCGGGTGGGGGATTCGAGTGGGGAAAAATTATGACATTTCGGAAAAACAAGATGGCGGCCGACGTGAATCTTGCAACTCTTTTGTTTTCCAACCGATTTCTTTGAAATTTTGGATTATTGTAGAAATTAGTAAACGATTAACAGAAAAAGTGAAAAAAATTAAAAAAACAAGATGGCGGCCGAGCTGTGACGTCTCAAATTTCCACCCCTCTCCTGTAAAATTTTGTATGAAAAAAAATTTTTTCACCCATGGTGTCGTATAGAGCTCAAAGAATGTGACTCGGAGAAAGGTGGAGAGAGCTGATGAGTGAGGAGTTCGGAGACGGGCGAGGGGCACGGCCAGGGTATACAAGATAGGTGGAGGGTGCTCGACCAAATGTCATTCGAAACCTCGAGCAGTTGCCAGTGAGTTGAAAAAAAATTCCAAAATGGCGGAAAAAAAATGGCGGCAAATTTTGTCCGTCTCTCTCTCGGAGACTATAAAAGATGGAGGAGCGGTTTCTCGACAAAAGATGATCACAACCCGGAGGTCTACCTGGTGAGTAGGAAAAAAATTCAAGATGGCGGATTTTTTTTCCCCCCCATACAAAATGTATGGGGAATATTGAAGGGACTAGAAGTTGGGAACTATGCAAGACATTGATTTTGATAGGTTCATAGGGTTTTTTTTTCTTTTTCTTTTTTTTCATTTTACATTTGCTTTTTTTTTTTTCTTTTTTTTTTCTTTTTTTTTCTTTTTCTTTTGTGAATGAGAAGCACGGCCAGGTTATTGCAGATAGGTGGGGTCGCCTCGAACAAATTTTTTGGCAAAAGATGACCAGAATCCGAAGGTCTACTTGATGAGTAAAAAAATCGCGGTCCGCTTTAGCGGGCCGCGCACCCACGCGCCCTACTTGTAGTAATAACACTTCCCGCGAGCTGCTTTAGCAGCTCGCGCACCGAGCGAAATAAATAAAGCCGAACAATCGCAGTCCGCTTTAGCGGGCCGCGCACCCACGCGCCCTACTTGTAGCAATAACACTTCCCGCGAGCCGCTTTAGCAGCTCGCGCACCGAGCGAAATAAATAAAGCCGAACAATCGCGGTCCGCTTTAGCGGGCCGCGCATCCACGCGCCTTACTTTTAGTAAAACACTTCCCGCGAGCTGCTTTAGCAGCTCGCGCACCGAGCGAAATAAATAAAGCCGAACAATCGCGGTCCGCTTTAGCGGGCCGCGCACCCACGCGCCTTACTTTTAGTAAAACACTTCCCGCGAGCTGCTTTAGCAGCTCGCGCACCGAGCGAAATACTAGTTATTATAATATATATAGCTCGATTACCACTCACTCACTGACACACTCACTCACTCATTGACAGGGTTGTTCTCCTAGAAGGAGACGGAAATCGATATAATGATGTAGGGGAGATATGTTGGGGTGGGGGATTCGAGTTGGGGAAAATTATGACATTTCGGAAAAACAAGATGGCGGCCGACGTGAATCTTGCAACTCTTTTGTTTTCCAACCGATTTCTTTGAAATTTTGGATTATTGTAGAAATTAGTAAACGATTAACAGAAAAAGTGAAAAAAAATAAAAAAACAAGATGGCGGCCGAGCTGTGACGTCTCAAATTTCCAACCCCTCTCCTGTAAAATTTTGTATGAAAAAAATTTTTTTCACCCATGGTGTCGTATAGAGCTCAAAGAATGTGACTCGGAGAAAGGTGGAGAGAGCTGATGAGTGAGGAGTTCGGAGACGGGCGAGGGGCACGGCCAGGGTATAGTAGATAGGTGGAGGGTGCTCGACCAAATGTCATTCAGAACCTCGAGCAGTTGCCAGTGAGTTGAAAAAAAATTCCAAAATGGCGGAAAAAAAATGGCGGCAAATTTTGTCCGTCTCTCTCTCGGAGACTATAAAAGATGGAGGAGCGGTTTCTCGACAAAAGATGATCACAACCCGGAGGTCTACCTGGTGAGTAGGAAAAAAATTCAAGATGGCGGATTTTTTTTTTCCATACTAAATGTATGGGTAATATTGAAGGGACTAGAAGTTGGGAACTATGCAAAACATTGATTTTGATAGGTTCATAGGGCTTTTTTTCTTTTTCTTTTTTTCATTTTCCATTTGTTTTTTTTTTGTTTTTTTTTTTCATTCTTTTTTCTTTTTTTTTCTTTTTCTTTTGTGAATGAGGAGCACGGCCAGGTTATTGCAGATAGGTGGGGTGTGCTCGAACAAATTTTTTGGCAAAAGATGACCAGAATCCGAAGGTCTACTTGATGAGTAAAAAAATCGCGGTCCGCTTTAGCGGGCCGCGCACCCACGCGCCCTACTTGTAGTAATAACACTTCCCGCGAGCTGCTTTAGCAGCTCGCGCACTGAGCGAAATAAATAAAGCCGAACAATCGCGGTCCGCTTTAGCGGGCCGCGCACCCACGCGCCCTACTTGTAGCAATAATACTTCCCGCGAGCTGCTTTAGCAGCTCGCGCACCGAGCGAAATAAATAAAGCCGAACAATCGCGGTCCGCTTTAGCGGGCCGCGCATCCACGCGCCTTACTTTTAGTAAAACACTTCCCGCGAGCTGCTTTAGCAGCTCGCGCACCGAGCAAACGCTAGTTATAATATATATAGCTCGATTACCACTCACTCACTCACTCATTGACATAATTGTTCTCCTAGAAGGAGACGGAAATCGATACAATGATGTAGGGGAGATATGTCCGGGTGGGGGATTCGAGTGGGGAAAAATTATGACATTTCGGAAAAACAAGATGGCGGCCGACGTGAATCTTGCAACTCTTTTGTTTTCCAACCGATTTCTTTGAAATTTTGGATTATTGTAGAAATTAGTAAACGATTAACAGAAAAAGTGAAAAAAATTAAAAAAACAAGATGGCGGCCGAGCTGTGACGTCTCAAATTTCCGACCCCTCTCCTGTAAAATTTTGTATGAAAAAAATTTTTTTCACCGATGGTGTCGTATAGAGCTCAAAGAATGTGACTCGGAGAAAGGTGGAGAGAGCTGATGAGTGAGGAGTTCGGAGACGGGCGAGTGGCACGGCCAGGGTATAGAAGATAGGTGCAGGGTGCTCGACCAAATGTCATTCGAAACCTCGAGCAGTTGCCAGTGAGTTGAAAAAAAATTCCAAAATGGCGGAAAAAAAATGGCGGCAAATTTTGTCCGTCTCTCTCTCGGAGACTATAAAAGATGGAGGAGCGGTTTCTCGACAAAAGATGATCACAACCCGGAGGTCTACCTGGTGAGTAGGAAAAAAATTCAAGATGGCGGATTTTTTTTTCCCCCCATACAAAATGTATGGGGAATATTGAAGGGACTAGAAGTTGGGAACTATGCAAGACATTGATTTTGATAGGTTCATAGAGCTTTTTTTCTTTTTCTTTTTTTTCATTTTACATTTGCCTTTTTTCTTTTTTTCTTTTTTTTTTTTCTTTTTTTTTTTTCTTTTTTTTTCTTTTTCTTTTGTGAATGAGGAGCACGGCCAGGTTATTGCAGATAGGTGGGGTGTGCTCGAACAAATTTTTTGGCAAAAGATATCCGAAGGTCTACTTGATGAGTAAAAAAATCGCGGTCCGCTTTAGCGGGCCGCGCACCCACGCGCCCTACTTGTAGCAATAACACTTCCCGCGAGCTGCTTTAGCAGCTCGCGCACCGAGCGAAATAAATAAAGCCGAACAATCGCGGTCCGCTTTAGCGGGCCGCGCACCCACGCGCCCTACTTTTAGTAATAACACTTCCCGCGAGCTGCTTTAGCAGCTCGCGCACCGAGCAAACGCTAGTTATAATATATATAGCTCGATTACCACTCACTCACTGATTCACTGACTCACTGATTGACACGATTGTTCTCCTAGAAAGAGACGGAAAACGATACAATGATGTAGGGGAGATATGTCCGGGTGGGGGATTCGAGTGGGGAAAAATTATGACATTTCGGAAAAACAAGATGGCGGCCGACGTGAATCTTGCAACTCTTTTGTTTTCCAACCGATTTCTTTGAAATTTTGGATTATTGTAGAAATTAGAAAACGATGAACAGAAAAAGTGAAAAAAAATAAAAAAACAAGATGGCGGCCGAGCTGTGACGTCTCAAATTTCCACCCCTCTCCTGTAAAATTTTGTATGATAAAAATTTTTTTCACCCATGGTGTCGTATAGAGCTCAAAGAATGTGACTCGGAGAGAGGTGGAGAGAGCTGATGAGTGAGGAGTTCGGAGACGGGCGAGGGGCACGGCCAGGGTATAGAAGATAGGTGGAGGGTGCTCGACCAAATGTCATTCGAAACCTCGAGCAGTTGCCAGTGAGTTGAAAAAAAATTCCAAAATGGCGGAAAAAAAATGGCGGCAAATTTTGTCCGTCTCTCTCTCGGAGACTATAAAAGATGGAGGAGCGGTTTCTCGAGAAAAGATGATCACAACCCGGAGGTCTACCTGGTGAGTAGGAAAAAAATTCAAGATGGCGGATTGTTTTTCCCCCCATACAAAATGTATGGGGAATATTGAAGGGACTAGAAGTTGGGAACTATGCAAGACATTGATTTTGATAGGTTCATAGGGCTTTTTTTCTTTTTCTTTTTTTTCATTTTACATTTGCTTTTTTTCTTTTTTTTCTTTTTTTTTTCTTTTTCATTTGTGAATGAGGAGCACGGCCAGGTTATTGCAGATAGGTGGGGTGTGCTCGAACAAATTTTTTGGCAAAAGATGACCAGAATCCGAAGGTCTACTTGATGAGTAAAAAAATCGCGGTCCGCTTTAGCGGGCCGCGCACCCACGCGCCCTACTTGTAGTAATAACACTTCCCGCGAGCTGCTTTAGCAGCTCGCGCACCGAGCGAAATAAATAAAGCCGAACAATCGCGGTCCGCTTTAGCGGGCCGCGCACCCACGCGCCCTACTTGTAGCAATAACACTTCCCGCGAGCTGCTTTAGCAGCTCGCGCACCGAGCAAACGCTAGTTATAATATATATAGCTCAATTACCACTCACTGACTGATTCACTGACTCACTCATTGACATAATTGTTCTCCTAGAAGGAGACGGAAATCGATATAATGATGTTCGGGAGATATGTCCGGGTGGGGGATTCGAGTGGGGAAAAATTATGACATTTCGGAAAAACAAGATGGCGGCCAACGTGATTCTTGCAACTCTTTTGTTTTCCAACCGATTTCTTTGACATTTTGGATTATTGTAGAAATTTGTAAACGATTAATAGAAAAAGTGAAAAAAATTAAAAAAACAAGATGGCGGCCGAGCTGTGACGTCTCAAATTTCCGACCCCTCCCTGTAAAATTTTGTATGAAAAAATTTTTTTTCACCCATGGTGTCGTATAGAGCTCAAAGAATGTGACTCGGAGAAAGGTGGCGAGAGCTGATGAGTGAGGAGTTCGGAGACGGGCGAGGGGCACGGCCAGGGTATAGTAGATAGGTGGAGGGTGCTCGACCAAATGTCATTCGAAACCTCGAGCAGTTGCCAGTGAGTTGAAAAAAAATTCCAAAATGGCGGAAAAAAAATGGCGGCAAATTTTGTCCGTCTCTCTCTCGGAGACTATAAAAGATGGAGGAGCGGTTTCTCGACAAAAGATGATCAAAACCCGGAGGTCTACCTGGTGAGTAGGAAAAAAATTCAAGATGGCGGATTTTCTTTTTTCATACAAAATGTATGGGGAATATTGAAGGGACTAGAAGTTGGGAACTATGCAAGACAATGAGTTTGATAGGTTCATAGGGCTTTTTTCTTTTTCTTTTTTTTCATTTTATATTTGCTTTTTTTCTTTTTTTTCTTTTTTTTTTCTTTTTTTTTCTTTTTCATTTGTGAATGAGGAGC
This sequence comes from Oeneis ivallda, assembly GCA_029955525.1. Taxonomy (NCBI): domain Eukaryota; kingdom Metazoa; phylum Arthropoda; class Insecta; order Lepidoptera; family Nymphalidae; genus Oeneis; species Oeneis ivallda. Next base: position 5,572,245 of record JARPMR010000030.1, on the reverse strand, counting down.
ACGGCCAGGTTATTGCAGATAGGTGGGGTGTGCTCGAACAAATTTTTTGGCAAAAGATGACCAGAATCCGAAGGTCTACTTGACGAGTAAAAAAATCGCGGTCCGATTTAGCGGGCCGCGCACCCACGCGCCCTACTTGTAGTAATAACACTTCCCGCGAGCTGCTTTAGCAGCTCGCGCACCGAGCGAAATAAATAAAGCCGAACAATCGCGGTCCGCTTTAGCGGGCCGCGCACCCACGCGCCCTACTTGTAGCAATAACACTTCCCGCGAGCTGCTTTAGCAGCTCGCGCACCGAGCAAATGCTAGTTATAATATATATAGCTCGATTACCACTCACTCACTCACTCACTCACTCATTGACACGATTGTTCTCCTAGAAAGAGACGGAAAACGATGCAATGATGTAGGGGAGATATGTCCGGGTGGGGGATTCGAGTGGGGAAAAATTATGACATTTCGGAAAAACAAGATGGCGGCCGACGTGATTCTTGCAACTCTTTTGTTTTCCAACCGATTTCTTTGAAATTTTGGATTATTGTAGGAATTAGTAAACAATTAACAGAAAAAGAGAAAAAAAATAAAAAAACAAGATGGCGGCCGAGCTGTGACGTCCCAAATTTCCGACCCCTCTCCTGTAAAATTTTGTATGAAAAAATTTTTTTTCACCCATGGCGTCGTGTAGAGCTCAAAGAATGTGACTCGGAGAAAGGTGGAGAGAGCTGATGAGTGAGGAGTTCGGAGATGGGCGAGGGGCACGGCCAGGGTATAGAAGATAGGTGGAGGGTGCTCGACCAAATGTCATTCGAAACCTCGAGCAGTTGCCAGTGAGTTGAAAAAAAATTCCAAAATGGCGGAAAAAAAATGGCGGCAAATTTTGTCCGTCTCTCTCTCGGAGACTATAAAAGATGGAGGAGCGGTTTCTGGACAAAAGATGATCAAAACCCGGAGGTCTACCTGGTGAGTAGGAAAAAAATTCAAGATGGCGGATTTTTTTTTTCCATACAAAATGTATGGGGAATATTGAAGGGACTAGAAGTTGGGAACTATGCAAGACATTGATTTTGATAGGTTCATAGGGCTTTTTTTCTTTTTCTTTTTTTTCATTTTACATTTGTTTTTTTTCATTTTTTTTTCTTTTTCTTTTGTGAATGAGGAGCACGGCCAGGTTATTGCAGATAGGTGGGGAGTGCTCGAACAAATTTTTTGGCAAAAGATGACCAGAATCCGAAGGTCTACTTGATGAGTAAAAAAATCGCGGTCCGCTTTAGCGGGCCGCGCACCCACGCGCCCTACTTGTAGTAATAACACTTCCCGCGAGCTGCTTTAGCAGCTCGCGCACCGAGCGAAATAAATAAAGCCGAACAATCGCGGTCCGCTTTAGCGGGCCGCGCACCCACGCAACCTACTTGTAGCAATAACACTTCCCGCGAGCTGCTTTAGCAGCTCGCGCACCGAGCAAACGCTAGTTATAATATATATAGCTCGATTACCACTGACTCACTGACTCACTCATTGACATAATTGTTCTCCTAGAAGGAGACGGAAATCGATATAATGATGTTCGGGAGATATGTTCGGGTGGGGGATTCGAGTTGGGGAAAATGATGACATTTCGGAAAAACAAGATGGCGGCCGACGTGAATCTCGCAACTCTTTTGTTTTCCAACCGATTTCTTTGAAATTTTGGATTATTGTAGAAATTAGTAAACGATTAACAGAAAAAGTGAAAAAAATTAAATAAACAAGATGGCGGCCGAGCTGTGACGTCTCAAATTTCCACCCCTCTCCTGTAAAATTTTGTATGAAAAAAATTTTTTTCACCCATGGTGTCGTATAGAGCTCAAAGAATGTGGCTCGGAGAAAGGTGGAGAGAGCTGATGAGTGAGGAGTTCGGAGACGGGCGAGGGGCACGGCCAGGGTATAGAAGATAGGTGGAGGGTGCTCGACCAAATGTCATTCGAAACCTCGAGCAGTTGCCAGTGAGTTGAAAAAAAATTCCAAAATGGCGGAAAAAAAATGGCGGCAAATTTTGTCCGTCTCTCTCTCGGAGACTATAAAAGATGGAGGAGCGGTTTCTCGACAAAAGATGATCAAAACCCGGAGGTCTACCTGGTGAGTAGGAAAAAAATTCAAGATGGCGGATTTTTTTTTTTTCATACAAAATGTATGGGGAATATTGAAGGGACTAGAAGTTGGGAACTATGCAAGACAATGAGTTTGATAGGTTCATAGGGCTTTTTTCTTTTTCTTTTTTTTTCATTTTACATTTGCTTTTTTTCTTTTTTTTCTTTTTTTTCTTTTTTTTTTCTTTTTTTTTTCTTTTTCATTTGTGAATGAGGAGCACGGCCAGGTTATTGCAGATAGGTAAGGTGTGCTCGAACAACTTTTTTGGCAAAAGATGACCAGAATCCGAAGGTCTACTTGATGAGTAAAAAAATCGCGGTCCGCTTTAGCGGGCCGCGCACCCACGCGCCCTACTTGTAGCAATAACACTTCCCGCGAGCTGCTTTAGCAGCTCGCGCACCGAGCGAAATAAATATAGCCGAACAATCGCGGTCCGCTTTAGCGGGCCGCGCACCCACGCGCCCTACTTGTAGCAATAACACTTCCCGCGAGCTTCTTTAGCAGCTCGCGCACCGAGCGAAATAAATAAAGCCGAACAATCGCGGTCCGCTTTAGCGGGCCGCGCACCCACGCGCCTTACTTTTAGTAAAACACTTCCCGCGAGCTGCTGTAGCAGCTCGCGCACCGAGCAAATGCTAGTTAATATATATATAGCTGCTCGTGCTGATTCACTCACTCACTCATTGATCACCTCCTGTAAAATTTTGTATGAAAATTTTTTTTTTCACCGATGGTTTTGTATAGAAGACAAAAATTCATTGAGAGGAAAAATATGGAGAGAGCTGATGAGTGAGGATTTCGGAGACGGGTGAGGAGCACGGCCAGGTTAATGAAGATAGGTGGGGGGTGCTCGAACAAATGTCATTTGAAACCTCATCCAATTGGCAGCAAGCTGAAAAAAAATTCAAAATGGCGGAAAAAAGATGGCGGCCATACAAATTTCGTTGGCGTCTATCTCGGAGAGTATAAAAGATGCAAGAGTGCTTCTTTGGCAAAAGATGATCAAGACCCGAAGGTCTACTTGATGAACAGAAAAAAAATTCAAGATGGCGGAATTTATTTTGCCCATACAAATTATATGGAGAATATTGAAGAGACTAGAAACTGGGAACTATGCAAGACTTTGATACGGTTCCTTTTCAAAATTGGTTTTTATAGAAGAATTCTCATTCTGACAAATGATGTGATATGATGATCGAGGGTTTGGAAGGTGGGTGAGGAGCACGGCCAGGGTATTGGAGATAGGTGGGAGATGCTCAAACAAAAAATACTCGAAACCTCATCCAATTGGCAGTGAGCTGAAAAAAAATTCCAAATGGCGGATTCAAGATGGCGGCCATACAAATTTCATCGGCATCTATATCGGAGAGTATATAAGATGGAAGAGGGGTTTTTTGATAGAAAATTATCAGGAGCTGAAAGTCTACTAGATGAGTAGAAAAACCGCGGTCCGCTTGCGGGCCGCGCACCCACGCGACCTACTAGTTACAATGTAATAGCTACATAATAATACTGTAAAATGATTATTTTGAAATGGCAACTGCTGAGTTTCTTATCGGCTCTTCTCAGCAGAATCCGCTTTCCGAACCGGTGGCAGAGTCATGATGTGTCATAAGAGCCACAGGTGCCTATGTGAAATAAATACTTTTGAATTTGAAAATCAGCAGAATCAGCTTGCTCACTTACTTTGCTGGCTTGGTGACACAAAGACAGCTCTAATTTCTAAAGAAATAATTTTACCTTATGTAATTATTATGGATATAAGAAGTAGGTACCTCTATTAATAAGCCTATTAGGCCTAACACTGTTTTATCTCAAAAATCCAGTTTGAAAAAATTATTTAAAAGTTTCAAAAGTGGTCAAATTTTAGGTTTTGAAAATTTTATAGTAGGTGGTCTTCTGTAAGTTCACTTTTCAACCAATGTACTTGTCATAGAGCATGAAATGGCAATTTGTTTCTACATTTCTACATTCTAGTTTCACATTGTTAAAGATAAAATATTGTTGCAGCAAATGAGCGATTTTATATTATTATAGTCGCTAAATCTATCTATATCTATATATACAAATGAATTGACATTCGTTAGTCTCACAAAAATTCAAGAACGGCTGAACTGATTTGCCTGATTTTGGTTTTGAAATATTTGTAGAAGTTAAAGGCAGGTTTAAAAGGTGATATAAAAAAAAATACAATAAAAATCAACTGCTTGTTAGTCTGGCTAAAACTCAAAAACGGTTTGACCGATTCGATTTTTTTTATTTGTTTAGTTCGCTCTATTGCAGGGGTGGTTTAAAAACAAAAAAAATACCAGAACCCAAAAGAACAGCTGAAAAATTGAAAAGTCTAAATTGGCATTATTGTATAGGAATCACCACTAACTTTTAATAGATGGCGGGAGCGAAGCCGCGGGTAAAAGCTAGTATCTATAAAAATCATAATTGAATAAATTCTAAAATGTCCTAAGATCAAATTTTTGTATAATTTTAGGTGGGATAGCTGTGGTCTATGTTGGACAGCCTTTAGATACTGTGAAGGTTAAGATGCAAACCTTCCCTCATCTATATAAAGGAATGTATGATTGTTTGAAACAAACATTTAGAAATGATGGTATTATCAGAGGGCTGTATGCGGGTACTACACCAGCAATTATGGCTAACGTCGCTGAGAATTCTGTCCTCTTTGCAGCTTATGGTTACTGCCAAAAGTTTGTTTGCCATGTGACAGGCACTGAGGTAAAATTATGATGCCTTCCATATTCACAAATATTAACTTAATTTATGTTCATCATTATATTATAAATATTATATAAATAGCTACGCTCAAAAACACAAAGATCGACTCACTAGGCATTGTTAATAGCGAGGGTGAAATGCCTTAAACAAGCTGACATGCTCGATATGTGACGGACGTTCGAGCTATGGCTCCCACGTCTGCAAATAACAAATTGAAGCACAACTCATCTGCTTATAGTCTGGCGACTGATTGTAGATTAAAGTAAAAAAAAAATATTATAAAACTCTGTATGTAATTAAGCTGCACTGTGCATTCAAGCGCACTATGAGAACAGTTTGTGAATGTAATAAAAAAGTCGTGTCGGCTATGTTAATGCAGGTTCACAATTCAATTGAAATGAGCGAACTTCATCATTTGCATGCGAACTACTCACTAACCACTTGCGAATCAGTCCAAAAGTGTCCATCTATACTATGTTCCTAAAGTGAATGCAAAGTGCACTGTTCATGCTGTTGCACAGTTGTGGACTGGAATTTTACTACCAATATCTATACAACTAAATAAAATGTCGATTTTTGAATATAACTTATTTATAACTTCTTCTATTAATCTCATTAACATTAAAATGTTTAAAAAATTATTTCCACACTAAAAAATTATTTCTGTTTATCTGGATCTGTGATATGTATTAAAAGTCAATAATAATAATAATTATTTGTTGTAGAGTGTGGATCAACTGTCAACCCTGGGCAATGCAACGGCTGGTTTTCTGGCATCATTCTTCTCATCGTTCACACTGTGCCCAACCGAACTAATCAAGTGCCAGTTACAAGCAATGAGGGAAGTCAATGTCCAAGGCTCCCAGACAGCTGTATGATGATATGATAACTCCTTTGGGTATTTCGTTAAATATATTTACTCATAAACTAGACACTGTAGGTAAACTGGTATTTAGTAAAGACCTACCACAAAATATATACAATACAGGTTGTAAGGGGCAAGTTAATGAAAACTTTGTGAATAGGTTACACTTAATGCCTATAATGAAGTTAACGCCACTCATCTCGGAATTGATGGGTTACCAATATTGATAACGTATTGTATTGCGAACAACAAACACCGATACCTACACGTGATGTACCTACTGCGCGTCACAAGCGGTGGTTTGTAGTTAATGTTAAACATTGTGATTTGTTGTTTTATTTAAGACTAGCTGATGCCCGCGACTTTGTCCGCGTGGAAAAGTATTAAAAAAAATCGCTTTGTGTTAATCGCGAGGTTTTTAGGATTGTCCTACGCCACTATATTATATTTTAGAGCTACTTGGTACTTACAAACCTACAATTACACACCACACAATCGAAATTACGTAAATACCTTCAATTTAGGTGGGCAGTACCCCAGCAGCACCAGGATTGAGGAGTTGTTAACTGGTCTTCAATGATGTAGTCCAGTGATGCAGGGTGGGGGAGGGCGATTCCCAATACAAACCGAACGATAGGAAAATTAGTTGAATATACTGGTGGCATCTATAAAAACACATAGCTCTAGGGCAGGAAATTTTCGCGAGCGAAGCGAGCGCGAAATTTTTTAGGACTGCACTACTTAACTATGTTATTCATACTTGGTTCTTACAACACCAATTCAGAAAAGACACTTTCGCAAGCGAAGCGAGCGCGAAATTTTTTCGATTGCACTACGCCTATCTGTAGTTCATACTTGGCTCCTACATTAGCAATTGAACACCGATATCTTTGCGAGCGAAGCGAGTGCGAAAATTTTTTGATCGCACAACGCCTCTGTGTAGTCCATAGTAATTGGTATCTACAAAAGCAATCTTTACCACATCATCGCGAGTAAAGCTACGTTGCACTACATCTCTATGTGAAAGTGAAATTAGCTGAATAGATTCGTACATAACTATGTTATTCATACTTGGTTCTTACAACACCAATTCAGAAAAGACACTTTCGCGAGCGAAGCGAGCGCGAAATTTTTTCGATTGCACTATGCTTCTTTGTAGTTCATACTTGGCTCTTACAGTAGCAATTGAACAGCGATATCTTCGCGAGCGAAGCGAGCGCGAAAATTTTTTGATCGCACAACGCCTCTGTGTAGTCCATACTAATTGGTATCTACAAAAGCAATCTATAATCGACATCATCGCGAGTCAAGCGAGTGCGACATTTTTTACGATTGCACTACGCCACTTTGTATACCATACTTGGCACCTACAACAGCAATGCAACAGCGACATTTTCGCGAGCGAAGCGAGCGCAATTTTTAGGACAATACTAAGTTTTTAACTATGTTCTTTATACCTAGGTCTTACAATACCAATTAAGAAAATATATTTTTCGCGAGCGAAGCGAGCGCGAAAATTTTTACGACTACATTGCATCACTATGTAGTCCATACTTTGTAATCCAAAACGGACATTTTCGCAAAATTTTTTTAGGGCTGCACTACTTAACTGTGTCCTTCATACTTGGTTCTTACAATACCAACTAAGAAAAACACATTTTCGCGAGCGAAGCGAGCGCAAAAATTTTTGATTACACTACGCTTCTTTGTAGGCGTTTTTTAGGACTACACCAAGTACTTTACTATGTAATTTATACCTGGTTCTTACAATACCAATTAAGAAAATACATTTTCGCGAGCGAAGCGAGCGCGAAAATATTCGATTGCGCTACACTTCTTTGTAGTTCATATTTGGCACCTACAGTAGCAAATGAGAAAAGACATTTTCGCGAGCGAAGCGAGCACGAAATTATTTCGATTGCACTGTGCCTCTAGTAGTTCATACTTAACAACTGCAATAGCAATTTAAAACCGATATTTTCGTGAACAAAGCGAGCGCTAAATTCTTTCGATCGCACTACGCCACTATGTGAAAGTGAAATTAGCTGAATAGATTGATACACACAATATCAATTCACAATCGATAGTTTCAAAATCCCCACTAATTAGGTGGGCCGTACCCAGCAGCTCCAAGATTTAAGGGTTGGTACCAGCACTGTCCATACTTGGCACCTACATAAACTCCATACGTGGTTAATACTCAAAATACCAATTAAGAAGACATTTTCGCGAGCGAAGCGAGCGCGAATTTTTTTACGATTACATTGCATGATGCATCACTATGTAGTCCATACTTGGCAATCCAAAACGGACATTTCCCAAAATTTTTTAGGGCTGCACTACTTAGCTGTGTCATTCATACTTTGTTCTTACAATACCAATAAAGAAAAGACATATTTACGCGAGCGAAGCGAGCGCGAAAATTTTTACGATTACATTGCATCACTATGTAGTCCATACTTGGTCTTGGTCGGTTCAGGGGTCTTCGAGTAATCGGTGAACATACATAAAAAATTTAAAAAAAAAGATTACTCCTTTTTCGAAGTCAGTTAAAAAGAAATCTACAATCGACATTATCGCGAACGAAGTGAGTGAGACATTTTTTACGATTGCACTATGCCACTATGTAGTCTTCACTTGGTACCTACAATATCAATTCACTATCGACATTTTGTAAACAGCCACTATTTAGGTGGGTATTATCATCAGCAGCATCGGTATTAAGAAGTTGGTACCAGTAGTTCAATGTTGTAGCTTACTGGTTTATTGTGGGTAGGAGGATAATTTCTAAATCGAACCGAGAAATAATGAAATTAGCTGAATAGATTGATGCCATTTATGAATTTAAAGCAGAGAAATTTTAGTAAACGGAAAACGGAGACGCGAAATTTTTTACGGCTGCGTTATGCCACTTCACTATGTAGTTCATACTTGGTACCTACCATTGTCGAGCAGTACCCAGCAGCATCAGAATTGAGGCCTCTTTTTCGGCTCCACTACGCCATTATATTATTTGAAATATTTGGCACCTACAATATCAGTACACAATCGACAGTTCGTAAATATCCATGATTAAGGTAGGCAGTTCACAGCAGCATCAGGGTTGAGCAGCTAGGGCCTGGAGTTCAATGATATGGCTATGGTATGGATGTAATAAGATCTATACGTATCATCATTATAATAAGTCTATGATACGTATATATCGTATGCGAGTGACCTGGAAATCCGAGAGACGTTCTGTCCTCTATCTCCGATAATATTTGTCAGATCTTCATTAAAATTATACAAAATATTTTTTAAAGTACACACTTTCTAATAAAGAAAGAATTATTAAAATCGGTTCATATTTGACTGAGTTATGGAGTAAAATCAACAAAAACTTTCATCCCCTATCCTGGAGTAACCTTATGTTTTATCGGGATAAAAACTATCCTATATGTTGACCCGGAGTATCAGCTACCGCTATACTAAATTTCATTTAAATCCGTTCAGTAGTTTTCGCGTGATGCGCGAACAGACAGACAGACAGACAGACAGACAGACAGACAGACAGACAGACAAAAATTAAATAAAAATCTGTTTTGGGTTCAGTATCTATAATAAAGCATCCCCCAGTTAAAATTTTCAAAATATATTAAATGTACAGGAATCTTCCGGTTACAGTTTTATTATAAGTATAGATTCCATGTTGTAATCAGTTAAAAAACTGAAAAGGAATGCCATTCACTAAAAGACAATGAAAAATTCAAATGCTGAGTGCCTTGCCAATGATTCTATCATGTACTGAATCACTGATTTCAGTTTTCGTTAGCATGTTCCTTACAGCCTGTATAGTATAACTACCTGCATACATGTAATTTTCTGGTAGGTCCTTATATAGCTTCACTACCGGTTGTTTGGAATGTATCATATAGCATGAATCTCTTGCTTTTGTATTGCAAATGTAACAGTTAAACCATCACTGTCTTTCAATCATTTTTAGTCTGCAACACTTTTCTTTGCTAGCTAATAAACATCACCCAATCCACCCATTGTACATAACAAATTCAAGCAAATACCTAAAGGAAATTATTCTTTATAACAAACATGACTAGCAAATTAAATTTGTGATCCATTCCTGACTTGTGGTCACACCAGTTTGTAACACCATCTTATTGTATTAGAGTAGAACCATAAACTTTGTAAATTTACTACTGTAAGAAGACATACAAAGGAGGGAGGAGAGAAAAAACTTACAGCAATACCTAAAGATAGAAAAGCGAATCTGATAGTGCTGTGACCAGATTTTAAAGAAAAATTGGTCACGCGAAAATAAATGCAATGGCTTTATTATAAGTACTCTATTTCTTTATAAGTACATCACTAGAAGCAATTGGTCACGCCCAAATAAATGCTATGATCTTTACTATAAGTACTATATTTCTTTGAAGTTTGTTAAATCAAAATCGGTTACGCGTTTTGCGGCTGTCAGGTTATCTACTCGGTAGTAAGTATTACGTCTATGGGTAAAACTGCATTATTATATTTTATTAATGTCATAACATTATTTTATCAGATATCATTCTTCATTAATACTAACATTTTACTATCAAAAGTTAAGATTTATTTAACTATTATTATCGTCATTATTATACCTATTATCTATTGCTTTTTGTGAGTGTTTGCCTAGGATAGTTGCTATTTTGATCATCATTAGCTATAACTTAGGATTCCTGAATAAGATATAAATTGCTACCTAAATTAAATTTTAAAGGGTCAGTAACTAATTATCATTTAATTTCTTAATGATCTATAGTTGCTATCAAAGAGTAAACTTTTTGAATGCAGCACCATATAAAAAAATTAGGCATTAAAAGGCATTTGGAACTTAGCGAGTCTCATCTGAGCTTGATTAGACTCTTTCCACACTTGCAATTTTTACATTTGCATGGAAACTTGCGCGTACCTTTTAAGTTTTAATAGTAGTAGTTAAAATTTGCATTTCAGGTGAAAATAACTCCACTTCAGCTGACACAACAGATATTTAGGCAATATGGCATACAAGGACTATTTAGGGGCCTTGTGCCCACCATCATGAGGGAAATGCCTGGGTATTTCTTCTTTTTCGGCGCATATGAAGGTACGTACGTAGGTTACGTTCCCTCAAATATGGTCGAGCGAAGCAACGGCTGGATCATGCGTCATGCTCGTGTACGGGTTCCGCCTGCGGGGCTACTTTCTGTCTGCCCGTCTTAACATGAATTGAATTGTACGTTTTTTTCTTGGAACTTCCCCTCATTGTGAAAACATTATATTCTATTCTAACAAAGATGCATGGGTTAAATCAGCTTGGCATCCAGCTGCCCACAACACAAGATAGTATAAAAACTTATTACAATGTAATAGCTACTTATTAATACTGTAAAATGATTATTTTGAAAAGAGCAACTGCTGAGTTTCTTGCCGGCTCTTCTCAGCAGAATCCGCTTATCCGAACCGGTGGTAGAGTCATGACGTGTCATAAGAGCCACAGATTGCGGGCCTACGTGAAATAAATAATTTTTGATTTTTTTTAAGAATCAAGGTAAAAAATCAATCAAATGCTGCGTGTCTAGTGGAGGGAGGTCAAACGGTGCGTAGTGCGTGCTACACGTTAAACTATTCAGATTTTTCTAGTTTGGCTTGATCATGGATTACTTACCGCAAAGTAACGCGTCTTCTACCCTATGCCTCTTTTCGACTCTCTTTTCTTTATTCTATGACAAGATAATCCTTGACTGCGATCTCACCTGATGGTAAGTGACGATGCAGTCTAAGATGGTAGCGGGCTAATTTGGAAGGCGTATAGCAGTGTACACTCAACCTATACCCCTAATCTGTTTCTACACGCCATCGTGCCGGAACGCTAAATCGCTTGGCGGCATGTCTTTGACGATAAGGTGGTAACTATCCGCGGCCAAAGCCTCCCACCAGAACAAACCAGAGACAATTCTGAAATTATAAATTCCCAAATTGCCCCCGCCAGGAATAGAACCCGAGACCTCCGAGTAGTTATAACACCACAGCGCTCACCACTGCGCCATCTATTCATACTATAAATATTCGACCGAGCGAAGCGAAGGTCTTTGAGTTAACTAGAGCGATTTGCACTTGTCCGTCCGTCCGTCCGTCCGTCCGTCTGTCAGAGCCTTATAACTTTTGAATTACTGAACGTAATTACTTCAAATTTAGATATAATATGTAAACCGATGGCCTCCAGCCGAAAATGGCTTAAAAAGTTATAAAAATCTTTATTTCAGGGGGGCTCTCATAGAAGCGAATGCGAAGTAAAAAAAAAATATCGCGTTACATAATATTGTTACGTATCATTTTAAAGATAATTTTGAACTGAGTACAAAAATATTTTTTTTTTAATTTTTCCCTTAAAATTGACGAAATGGGGGGCTTTCAAAGTGGCGATTTTATACGCTCGCTTGAAGACGCTCTCTAGGAAAATCCGCTATGGATTTTCAAACTGATTTTATGTTTTTAGGTCACTTATATCCTGTACTTGAACAACAAATACTAAAATTATATGAATATTATAAAGAAACGAGATTATTTAATTTTTAATGGGCATCAGTAATTCATATAGCATCAACATAGCTTCACAATAATGCTAATAGATGGCGCAGTCAGTAACTATTCCCATGGAACTACGAGTTACGACTACGACCTATCCCAAAAACAGTTTTGCGTCGACCATTATTATTTAGTTACTTATTATAATATAATAATTGTATTGTAATTTTTTTTTACCATATTATTCAATTAAAATTATTTTTTAGTTAAATTTTAGTTAAATATTGTATATTTTCTATTCGCGTCGATAGATGACGATTTGTACAGATGCCCGTAACCCGGTTTCACTCGTTAGTACCTACATAATAAATAAATAATTCAATGTTTGATAAATAATTCAATGTTTTCACTAACGTTCCCTAACCTTTACGGGCTACCTATAAGTTAGGTGATTGATGTTTTCTGTCAACTTATTTATCACGATCCTGTACGGGACACCTAAAAGGATATTGGGACGGATATTAGGACTTAGGATTGTATTTAGGAGCTACCTACGTTAAGAGACTCCTACTTAGGGGATGATTTAGGTATGTTTGGTGAAAACGGGCATAATAATAATGTCAGTTTTGGTTATCATGTATCGATTGAATGAATAATCATGGGATACCGTTACCGCGAGGTCTCAGTTCGGGGCGAACCACTAGTATTCACAGTTTTAAGACGCAGCCTTGGTCGCAAAGCTCATATTATAATCGATTGAACGCACATGGCAATGTCCAAAATTCTGGTCGTAGCGATTATTAGTCCAGGAACGTAGTTTTTAAAAATGCGCGATGCTAATTGTGTTATTAAGGATGAGCCAATGGTTGTAGCCAAGTACCCGGCCCGGCTTCGCACGGGTGTAATTTACTAACGAAGAAATTGATATTTTCATACAAAAATACAATCCACAGACTTTTCCCGTGGATTTTCCAAAAATTTCCTTTCATACAAACCTTGCCCTGACAATTACGAACACAAGAAAAAAAAACAACTGATGTCCGTGTGGGTTTAGTTTTTAAAATCCTGTGAGAACTCCTTCATTTTCCGTGATAAAAAGTAGCTTATGTCACTCGCTGTCCACAACTATACCCATTCAAAAAATCAAGTTGATTCGTTGCTCCGTTGCGGGGTGATTGAAGGATAAACCAACTATGAAACACACTTTCGCATTTCTAATATTAGTAACAGATAGACAGGATTATAATATAGATGGTCTAAGCTCCTCAGAGAGGTCTTCCTTCACCCATCTTTTTACTAGATGAAAAGTATTTTTTGTCTATAAAAAACAAATCGCAATTGTATTACGTATAAAATATGTTCAAGGCTATTTAAAAAAAAACTGAACTCTCTCACTCTCTTGTTTACGTTAAAGTTTAACGAACTTAAAAGAAATTAAAATTAAATAACTTATGGAACATGCAAACCCTATTACCGGGCAAGCAAATAATAAACAGTAACTCGGCACAAGTAATTTGCACCGATCTGTTTTCTAATTTTATTGTTAGATAAATTAAAATAAAGATAATTTTATTGCAAATGCGATGGCATAATATTGCCTTTGAAAAATCGTTCATGAATTACATTGTCAGGCTTTAAAATTTCAAAATTTTAATTAAAAATAGCCTTGACCATATTTTAATAGGCAATTTGTTTATTTATAAATAATATTCGATAAAAAATGCTTTTCATCTGCTAAACAGATGGGTGAAGGCCGACCTCTCTTCGGGATCTTTTACTAAGATATAATAATATAATATTATATTTTATTTTAAATATATTTCGTTCGTCAGGTACAAGAGAATTGTTATCGAAGCCGGGTCAGTCTAAGGACGACATCGGCTTCTTCCGGACCATGGTGGCGGGTGCAGTGGGCGGCCTGGTGCTGTGGACCGTCATATTCCCCTCGGATGTGATCAAGTCACGTGTTCAGATATCCAACAAGAGACAAAAGTTCCTCACTGTTGGTCTCGAGATCGTTCGAAAAGAGGGTTTGTATCTAATATATATCTACACTTAGGGCCTGTTTCACCACTTGCTGATAAGGTCTGATACCTAGCATATCCACAACTTATCTGACGGATAGGGTTTAAATTTCTGTTTCTTAAGTATCTGATGTCAATCTAGCAGTTAACCTTAAAAATATATCACACAGATTTGTCCAGCAGATATTTTTTCTATTAGATATATATATATCGCACTTTATCAGCAAGAGGTGAAACAGGTCATTAGTATTCTAATATTTATCATCATAAATACGAAAGTATCTCTGTCTGTCTATTCCAGTCTAAGTCACTGAACCCATTTTGACAAAGGAGGTTGGCGAATTTTACCCAGAATTTTTAAAACCCGTTCAGATTCAGAAAACATTTTATTTTAATTAATATTTTTCAGAGTATTTTTCTGTGAAAACCCTATATTTTTAGAAGGTGGGGATCAAAAATATAATTATTCACAAGTACACATTATAAATAACCGTTACATGGCAATACAAGTGAATATCTTTTTTCTTCCAACTTTATTTGAAAGACTTTGATTAATTTTTTGTTAGTTTGGTTTACTAGAACAAGTATGAGAAGTTTGATTCGTGAACGTGGGCGTTCAGTGTTCAGGTCAGTTCGTCTGGGTCAGAAACTCTATGGAATTCGCCGATCTCCTTTGACAAGACAGCCCTTGACTCTCAACTGATGTTAAGTGACGATGCACTCTGAGATAGTAGCAGGCTAACTTGAAAGGGATACAGAAGCAGAAAATAGCCTACGAAATAATGATCACCAGAGTGGCAGTTACGTCAGGATGGCCTTCTCCCTAACTCTTAACTAAACTATGATAGCTAAAAAAACAGATACAGATATTCTAGACTCAATAAGGGTTTCAACTTTTACAGGAGCATTAGCCCTCTACAACGGCCTCAAACCTACGCTAGTTCGAACCATTCCAGCCACCGCAGCTCTCTTCGTGGTCTACGAATACTCCAAAAAGTTTATGCATCAGTCCTTCGGTGATTAATATGTAATATCCGTAATTGTACACAATATATATACGCAGTAGGTAGTAGGTACTCTAGTCTATAATTGTAATAGGTAGGACAATAAATTGAAATAAACTTATTTCATTGACGCTAAACGTATTTTTAATATATATTTGACCTCATTTACTTTAGTGATAATAAGATAAGGTCAATCGATTTATTTATTGTTTTGATGATTACACTTAGATAAAGTTGTGCAAATCGCATATT
Source organism: Oeneis ivallda (assembly GCA_029955525.1). Taxonomy (NCBI): domain Eukaryota; kingdom Metazoa; phylum Arthropoda; class Insecta; order Lepidoptera; family Nymphalidae; genus Oeneis; species Oeneis ivallda. Next base: position 5,556,700 of record JARPMR010000030.1, on the reverse strand, counting down.
CAAGACGCATGCGTCGAATGAAACGCTTTTCTAACAGAATTCAAAACTAAAAGAGGATCTGAATTCAACGTTTTTACCGACACTATAGGTATAGGTGGCGCCACGAAAGTCTAGCGGTGACCGTTATTGCGCAGAAGTCGAAAATAAGGTATCATGGCACTGATTGGCTCTCCAGTCGCATTCCGGCCGTCGTCATTGGTTGCGTGACAGTACCCCATGCGCAGCTATTTTGTTGAGCGCTCTTTGGTTGAGCGCTAGACTTTCGTGCCGCGACCTATACCGTTAATTACCGACATAGCTCACCGCACGGATTAGATATTATAAATATCTACCTATTCCGTAGCTCAGCGAGTCGCGAAGCTGAAGTGGGCGGAGCACATAGTTCAAAGAACTGATGGTCGTTGGAGTCCTAAGGTGCTGGAGTGGCGACCCATTCACAGACTGTATAATTATGTATTATAGTTTATACTCAGTTTAAATAAGTAACGATATTATAGTTTTATTACAATATTTTGCTCTGGACTAAATAAATAATTAATAGAAATATGCAGGCATTTAGGCTTAGCTGGTTTAAAAAAAAATTCAAAATTATTTATTTCATGTAGGCCAACCTGTGGCTCTTATGACACGTCATGACTCTACCACCGGTTCGGAAAGCGGATTCTGCTGAGAAGAGCCGGCAAGAAACTCGGCAGTTGCTCTTTTCAAAATAATCATTTTACACAATATTATTATACAGCTATTACATTGTAATAAGTTTTTATACTATCCTGTGGGCAGCCGGAGGCCATGCCGCTTTGACCCATGCAACTTTGTTAGATTAGAATAGAATATAATATTTCCACAATGAGGTGAAGTTCCAAAAAAAAAAAGTAGGTACTACAATTCAATTCATGTTAAGACGGGCAGACAGAAAGCAGCCCCATTTCCGCCGGTGGCACCCGTTCACGAGCATGACGCATGATCCAGCCGTTGCTTCGCTCGACCATATTTGAGGGAACGTAACAATTGATCTGTATCGATCGTAACGGTTGATTACCTTACCATAATAATTTTCTCCTCTGTGATAATGCACCGAGCTCTTGTCCTAGAGTTAGGAATACTATGTTTTTGAGCAAAATATGACTAAACGTCGTGGTTAAATTCTCTTGGCAAATGTCCTTTCTGACGCAGCGCGTGGCGCGGCTTGCCACGTCTTTGCGAAGTGGTTCCGGGTTCATATACAACTAAAGAGAATTTATATATAACTAGTGGTTCACCCCGAACTGAGACCTCGCGGTAACGGTATCCCATGATTATTCATTCAATCGATACATGACGACCAAAACTGACATTATTATTATGCCCGTTTTCACCAAACATACCTAAATCATCCCCTATGTAGGAGTCTCTTTACGTAGGTAGCTCCAAAACACAATCCTAAGTCCTAACATCCGTCCCAATGTCCTTTTAGGTGTCCCGTACAGGATCGTGATAAAGAAGTTGACAGTAATCGTCACCTAACTTATCATAGGTAGCCCGTAAAGGTTAGGGAACATCAGTGAAAACATTGAATTATTATGTAGGTACTAACGAGTGAAAACGGGTTAGGGGCATCTGTACAAATCGTCATCTATCGACGCGAATAGAAAATATACAAAATGCAGCAATTAATAGTTTATTGAAGTTTGATATTTAACTAAAGAATAATTTTAATTGAATAATATGTTATTATATTATGTACCTAAATAATAATGCTCGACGTAAAACTGTTTTTGGGATAGATCGTAGTCGTAACTCCTACGAGTAGTTCCATGGTTCCATGGAATAGTTAATGACTGCGCCATCTATTAGCATTATTGTGAAGCTATGTGAAATTTACTGATGCTCATTAAAAATTAAATAATCTCGTTTCTTTATAATATTCATATAATTTTAGTATTTGTTGTTCAAGTACAAGATACAAGTGAAGTAAGAAAATAAGTAGAACTTGAAAATATATAGCCAATTTTCCCAGAGAGCGTCTTCAAGCGAGCGTATTAAATCGCCACTTTGAAAGCCCCACATTTCGTCAATTTTAGGAAAAAAATAAAAAAAAAATACGTTTGTACTCTGTTCCAAATTGTCTTTAAAATTATACACAGAAAACCTATGAATAGCAAAAAAAAAAATTTTACTTCGCATTCGGTTCTATGAGAGCCCCCCTGAAATAAAGATTTTTATAACTTTTTAAGCCATTTTCGGCTGGAGGCCATCGGTTTACATTTATTATATCTAAATTTGAAGTAATTACGTTCAGTAGTTCAAAAGTTATAAGGCTCTGACAGACGGACGGACGGACGGACGGACGGACAAGTGCAAATCGCTCTAGTAAACTCAGAGACCTCGCTTCGCTCGGTCAACTAGTGGTTCGCCCCGGACTGAGACCTCGCGGTAACGATATCCCATGATTATTCATTCAATCGATACATGACGACCAAAACTGACATTATTATTATGCCCGTTTTCACCAAACATACCTAAATCATCCCCTATGTAGGAGTCTCTTTACGTAGGTAGCTCCAAAACACAATCCTAAGTCCTAACATCCGTCCCAATGTCCTTTTAGGTGTCCCGTACAGGATCGTGATAAAGAAGTTGACAGTAATCATCACCTAACTTATCATAGGTAGCCCGTAAAGGTTAGGGAACATCAGTGAAAACATTGAATTATTATGTAGGTACTAACGAGTGAAAACGGGTTAGGGGCATCTGTACAAATCGTCATCTATCGACGCGAATAGAAAATATACAAAATGCAGCAATTAATAGTTTATTGAAGTTTGATATTTAACTAAAGAATAATTTTAATTGAATAATATGTTATTATATTATGTACCTAAATAATAGTAGTCGACGCAAAACTGTTTTTGGGATAGATCGTAGTCGTAACTCTTAGTAGTCCTAGTTCCATGGAATAGTTAAGTGCGCCATCTATTAGCATTATTGTGAAGCTATGTGAAATTTACTGATGCTCATTAAAAATTAATAATCTCGTTTCTTTATAATATTCATATCATTTTAGTATTTGTTGTTCAAGTACAGGATACAAGTGAAGTAAAAAAATAAGTACAGGTTGAAAATATATAGCCAATTTTTCCAGAGAGCGTCTTCAAGCGAGCGTATTAAATCGCCACTTTGAAAGCCCCCTATTTCGTCAATGTTCGGAAAAAAAAAAATACGTTTGTACTTTGTTCCAAATTGTCTTTAAAATGATACAGAGAAACCTTATGAATAGCAAAAAAAAAAAATTTTACTTCGCATTCGCTTCTACGAGAGCCCCCCTGAAATAAAGATTTTTATAACTTTTTAAGCCATTTTCGGCTGGAGGCCATCGGTTTACATATTATATCTAAATTTGAAGTAATTACGTTCATTAATTCAGAAGTTATAAGGCTCTGACAGACGGACGGACGGACGGACGGACGGACAAGTGCAAATTCACTCAAGTAGACTCAAAGACCTTCGCTTCGCTCGGTCGATAATAATAATATTTTCTTTTTAATCTTCTTTTTTCTACTAAGTTTTATATACCAAGTCTATAATACCTATACCCCTCCAGAGCCGTAAAGCCATTATAAATAAAAAAAATAAAAAATTAAATCCTGTCAAAAATCACCTATAACATTAATGACAACTCTTTTGTTCTAACATAACTACACTTCTATAAAGTTCTCCTTATCTAATTGTTTACGTGGTTTTTGGTCAAAATAATTAAAAAAATCGGCCAAGTGCGAGTCGGGCCTCGCTCTTTTAGGGTTCCGTTAAAAAAAATTTACATAAAAATATTTCCATGTACCCATGGAAATATTTTATTTAATTTTTTTAATTTAATTTAATTTTTATTATTTGAAACAAGTGGCATAAATAAAAACAGCAGGCCTTTAGGCATTCACGTAAACTGCATTTAATTACACACGCTATGTACAGACTTAGTAATTGTTTATCGACCGAGCGAAGCGAAGGTCTTTGAGTTAACTAGGGCGATTTGCACTTGTCCGTCCGTCCGTCCGTCTGTCAGAGCCTTATAACTTTTGAATTACTGAACGTAATTACTTCAAATTTAGATATAATATGTAAACCGATGGCCTCCAGCCGAAAATGGCTTAAAAAGTTATAAAAATCTTTATTTCAGGGGGGCTCTCATAGAAGCGAATGCGAAGTAAAAAAAAAAATATCGCGTTACATAAAATTGTTACGTATCATTTTAAAGATAATTTTGAACTGAGTACAAAAATATTTTTTTTTTAATTTTTCCCTTAAAATTGACGAAATGGGGGGCTTTCAAAGTGGCGATTTTATACGCTCGCTTGAAGACGCTCTCTAGAAAAATTCCCTATGGATTTTCAAACTGATTTTATGTTTTTAGGTCACTTATATCCTGTACTTGAACAACAAATACTAAAATTATATGAATATTATAAAGAAACGAGATTATTTAATTTTTAATGGGCGTCAGTAATTCATATAGCATCAACATAGCTTCACAATAATGCTAATAGATGGCGCAGTCAGTAACTATTCCCATGGAACTACGAGTTAAATTCAATGTTTGATAAATAATTCAATGTTTTCACTAACGTTCCCTAACCTTTACGGGCTACCTATAAGTTAGGTGATTGATGTTTTCTGTCAACTTATTTATCACGATCCTGTACGGGACACCTAAAAGGATATTGGGACGGATGTTAGGACTTAGGATTGTATTTAGGAGCTACCTACGTTAAGAGACTCCTACTTAGGGGATGATTTAGGTATGTTTGGTGAAAACGGGCATAATAATAATGTCAGTTTTGGTTATCATGTATCGATTGAATGAATAATCATGGGATACCGTTACCGCGAGGTCTCAGTTCGGGGCGAACCACTAGTATTAAAAAAAGTTATTGTGTACCTATATGCAACATACTACGAGTTATTCAAAACTACTTCAACCAACTTTTTGAGGAGTTACCTACTCATGTAGAGGAGACCAAGATCAAGTAGGCCAACCTGTGGCTCTTTTCACGAGTTACTCTATAACCACCGTGCACCGGTTCGGAAAGCAGATTCTGCTGAGTAGAGCCGGCCAAAAGCTCTGCAGTTGCTATTTTTAAAACAAAATGTTACAGTAGCTATTAGGTACAATATAAGTTATTAGGTACACTATCTTGTGGACAGCTGGAGGCTGACTGCTAAGCCATTGTTCCCATGCGCCTTTAACATTTTACCCTTATTATATTATGTATAAACACTTTATTTGTACACCACAACAAAAAGTTAAGAATGTTCTGTTAGTAATATAAATAGAAGAAGATCTAATACTCGTACGTACCCACATAATTATTATGTAAGGAATATGTATAAGGTACCAATTGCAAGAGGTCTTTGGAGCTTTATTATTTCTGGCTCCAAGTAATTACATTTAAGAAATTTGTGACAGTGGCGGAAATTCCCTCCATGAAATAGGCCGTCGAAAAAAGCTATGGAATGTCATTAATATTCAAAACGTAAGTAGGGGAATTATAAAATAATAGGAGTAATTTGGGACGGAACGCGTCCGGCTCTCTGCGGAATGTCTTGATAAGATATGCATGGAAATATGCCTGCTTATTAAATTTTTTAAGTAAATCCATTCATTGAGGGTAGTCTTTTATTCATTAGATACTGGCTAGTGTATTATTTATAATTAAATATTGCAACTATTCTTTTGTAACATTATAGTAACTATATACTCCGTTGATGCGTGATTGAAGTACTTGAAAGCTTCGTATTTATAATAAGTATATTATAAGATTGTATCAATAAATTCATACAATAATACGAGTATATAAATTATAAAAGGGCCTATAACCCTTCTCTGAGAGGAGACCTGACGCTCAGTTAGTGGGTTGCTCACTATTATCTATAATATTTGTCAGGGTTTTATAACTTGTTAGTGGGTTGCTCACTATCTATACTTATAATAAAACTGTAACCGGAAGATTCCTGTACATTTAATATATTTTGAAAATTTTAACTGGGGGATGCTTTATTATCGATACTGAACCCAAAACAGATTTTTATTTAATTTTTGTCTGTCTGTCTGTCTGTCTGTCTGTCTGTCTGTCTGTCTGTCTGTCTGTCTGTTCGCGCATCACGCGAAAACTACTGAACGGATTTAAATGAAATTTAGTATAGCGGTAGCTGATACTCCGGGTCAACATATAGGATAGTTTTTATCCCGATAAAACATAAGGTTACTCCAGGATAGGGGATGAAAGTTTTTGTTGATTTTACTCCATAACTCAGTCAAATATGAACCGATTTTAATAATTCTTTCTTTATCGACCGAGCGAAGCGAAGGTCTTTGAGTTAACTAGGGCGATTTGCACTTGTCCGTCCGTCCGTCCGTCTGTCAGAGCCTTATAACTTTTGAATTACTGAACGTAATTACTTCAAATTTAGATATAATATGTAAACCGATGGCCTCCAGCCGAAAATGGCTTAAAAAGTTATAAAAATCTTTATTTCAGGGGGGCTCTCATAGAAGCGAATGCGAAGTAAAAAAAAAAATATCGCGTTACATAAAATTGTTACGTATCATTTTAAAGATAATTTTGAACTGAGTACAAAAATATTTTTTTTTTAATTTTTCCCTTAAAATTGACGAAATGGGGGGCTTTCAAAGTGGCGATTTTATACGCTCGCTTGAAGACGCTCTCTAGAAAAATTCCCTATGGATTTTCAAACTGATTTTATGTTTTTAGGTCACTTATATCCTGTACTTGAACAACAAATACTAAAATTATATGAATATTATAAAGAAACGAGATTATTTAATTTTTAATGGGCGTCAGTAATTCATATAGCATCAACATAGCTTCACAATAATGCTAATAGATGGCGCAGTCAGTAACTATTCCCATGGAACTACGAGTTAAATTCAATGTTTGATAAATAATTCAATGTTTTCACTAACGTTCCCTAACCTTTACGGGCTACCTATAAGTTAGGTGATTGATGTTTTCTGTCAACTTATTTATCACGATCCTGTACGGGACACCTAAAAGGATATTGGGACGGATGTTAGGACTTAGGATTGTATTTAGGAGCTACCTACGTTAAGAGACTCCTACTTAGGGGATGATTTAGGTATGTTTGGTGAAAACGGGCATAATAATAATGTCAGTTTTGGTTATCATGTATCGATTGAATGAATAATCATGGGATACCGTTACCGCGAGGTCTCAGTTCGGGGCGAACCACTAGTTAATCACAATAACCGTAACACTCACAACGGGGCAGAGTTTCGGCTTATAAGTTAACCGCACGGATAAAACTGACTAGAATGGGCTCGCAGGGCGCTTTATACTTTATTCCCCACCGAAGGCATCCGGTAGATTAACTCGGGCAGGCTCGCTTGGCTGTCATTGGCTGACTGATACGGCACGCTGTGATTGGCTGAGGCGGTATGACGTAATAGTCGGCTGTCCGAAGGCATCCGGTAGATTGGCTAAGGCAGGCTGGTTTGGCTGTGTTTGTCTGGCTTGGCTGTGTTTGGCTGGCTTGGCTGTGTTTGGCTGGCTTGGCTGTGTTTGGCTGGCTTGGCTGTTTTTGGCTGGCTTGGCTGTCATTGGCTGGCTGATATGGCACGCTGTGGTTGGCTGAGGCGGTATGGCGTAACATTCGGCCGTCCTGAAACAAGGATTGCTCCCGCAATGGGAGAGAGCTTGGTTATTAACTTTCTAAAAGGTCAATAAGGTCTTCAGTCTCAAGCTGATTGTCGGAACTGCTGGCAATGTCAGATAGAGGAACCGTACCGTGATAAGGTCTTAAAGAGTCTGCTGCAACCAGCCCTGTAAAGGCTATGTAACTTTGATGCCCCTTAACACTTCGGATCCTATATCTATCATTGCCCACTACTTTGGTTATGATGTATGGACCTGAGTAAATGTCATCAAGTTAGGTGCTCGCTTTTGATGCACTGCTCGTGGGCACTTGCCGCCAGAGAACTAAGTCCCCCTTTCTATAAATATGGCTCGTTTTGCTTTTTGTCAAAGTTAAGTTTTATCTTATCGCTTGCTAACCTTAACTTCGCGCTAGCTTTGTTACGCCTAAACTGGTTCACTAATGCTTTCATCAGTAACAACATCGCCTAGAGCTTTTGGGGAACATCAAATCATAGGGCTTGTAGGTTGTACTTTCATCCGCAGTATTGTTAATACCCCAGATAATGTCGGGTAAGCTATTGGCCCAATTATTCGCAGCCTCGCTAGGGTCTGTGGCACGCAACGCATTCAATATGGTCCGGTTAGTGCGTTCCACTTGACCATTGGCTCGTGGACATGCAATAGAAGTTAAAATATATCTAAACTGCTTGTCAGTTGAAAAGCTTTTGAAATGGCGACTGGTGAAAGCTTTCTCATAATCAGATACAAGTTTATCAGGATATCCAAATAAACTGAATATTTTTTTAAGTGTTCTAATAGTTTCTACGGAATTGACAGTTCGGGTGGGCTCAGCAATAACAAATTTCGAAAAAGCATCAGTAACAACCAGCATATACTGATAGCTTTTTGCAGTCTTTCAAAAGGGTCCTAAGTGGTCAACATGAACCATGAGCATAGGTTCTGTGGGTTTGGGAATAGGAAACAATTTTCCCTCTTTTTTCCCATATTCACCTTTACCATAAGCACAACAAAGACATGCAGTAACATATTTTCGAATAAAACGGGTCATTTTTTGGAAACCAATAGTCTTTTTTTTATCAAATCTAAACATTTTTGAAAACCCATATGCCCTATATCATCATGGTGCATCTGGACCAGTTTCCATCGAACGAATGCTGGTACTACGAGACGATTGCCATGCCTTTCTATACAATCTATCATCTACAAATACATAATTGTTGGCTATTTCAGTTGCAGCTGAGCCATCCTTAAGCTGGTCAATGATTCATTTCAACTTGTCATCCTGGTACTGAATGGTATAAAACCAGTCTGACACTTTAAGACGGGTTGACATTTACAGTATCGACTGGGTTTCTATTTAACGCGTCTACATGTTTCATTCTATCTCCTGGTCTGTACTCTACACTCATGTCAAAATCATGGATTGATAGTCACCATCTGGCAATTCGCGGGATAATGTCACGTTTAGTTAAAGTGGCTTGAACAGCCTTACAGTCAAGTCACAACCTTAACCTTTTTGCTTACAATTCACACCCTAAATCTACGCAACGATTCGACCACAGCGAGTGTTTCAAGTTCGTAGCTATGATAGATACTTTCTTCCTTACTAGTTACTCTACTGAAATACAAAACTGGGCGCAACGAATTATCAGTTTGTTTCTGCAACAAAATACCTGCGACGCCGGATTTGCATGCATCCGTGTGAATCTCCGCCAATAAAGGTTTTGTACATAAACACTGCTTTAATTGTTCAAAACTTTTCGATTGTTCAGAGCCCCAATTCCACACTGCGTTTTTCTTTTTCAATTCTGTTATTGGGCGAGCAATTTACGGAAATACCTACATAACCCTATAAATTGACGTATCTCATGCACGTTAGTAGGAATGGGAAATTCTGAAACTGCTGCCAACTTAGATTCACCGGGTTGAATGGCATTCGATGAAATCTCATGTCCTAAGTACGAGATAAAATCAACACTTATTCGTATTTAGTTTTAAATTTTCTGATCTCAATTTATGAAGTACTTTCTCTAAAATTTCTAAGCCCGACTGGATATCAAATGAAGGTAATAACAAATCGTCAAAAAAAGAATGCTAACACGTCATATTTAGAACTGTCGTACAATTTTTTAAAGAATCCATGATCTTATTTATAAGTCGCATAAAAACAGACGGTGCATTAGCCAGACCGAATGGGACACGCGTATATTCAAAGTGTCCCTGTAGTGCTATGAAATCTCAACCTTGAGACCTGATCGTCGATGTTGGGCAGTGGATACCTTTCTTTGACTGTAATGGCGTTAAGCGCCCGATAGTCGACACAGAGCCTACTGTCACCGTTCTTTTTCTTTACTAAAATGACTGGAGAAGCAAAACATGATTCGGACTCTCGGATAATATCTGCATCTAATAGTTCAGAAACCATGGACCTGACGGTTTCCTGCTCACTGTGCAATAAGCGGTATGGTTGTCGGTATAAAGGCTGTTCAGTTGTTAATTTTATTTTCATTTAATAAATTTCATTTAATAAATTCGTACATCCTAAGTCTTGTGTTTTATTCGCAAAACAGTAGCTTTAATTCCGCAACAAATTAATTAAACTATCGTGATCGGTTTTATTTAATGGACCTAATTTAACCTCATCATATGTTAACTCCCCCAATAGTGCTTATTGGCTAGGCTAGTGTGGCAAACTATGTTAGCTTATGTATGCTAAGTGCTTATGTTAGCTAGGCTAGTGTGGCTAGGCAACAGAGACGCTATAGGATGGCTATGATCAGTTATGGCATTGGCTATGGGTGGCGATGGCAAAGTATAATTTTGTGGACTAACCTGAACCTTCGGTGGCGGCGAAGCAAGGCAACTTTCAGCTCTGGTCAGCACTTCGTCTTGATTCCAGACGAAGTTCCGTGCGCTATTGTTGAAAATCTTGTTGTGGTTTTGTTGAAGCTTTATTTCTTTTACTTTATCATCAGTTACTGGCACAGGTTTTGGAGCATTTACGCAGCGCAAAGCAATGCGACCTTTGGCGCCGCATTTGTAGCAGATTCGCGAATCTGGATATGGGCAGTCACGTAACATGTGGCGCTTTTTACATCGCGGGCAAGGATTGGTATCCAGGTTGACCGGAGAATATATTTTTTTTGTTTACCTGTTGATTATTCGCATCTTTATTTGCCGTACGATTTGAAATTGACGTTGACGGCGGACAAAGGAAGCCTTCATATAATTTTTCGGCACGTTTTTTGCTTGAATTTGCGGTGGTCGGCCACAGATGATACAAGAAACTGTCGCGCTGTCAGACAACTTACACCGGAAACACATGGCCACTTTGTCCTGGTAGTACTTGGTCAACGATTCGGCGAGTCATTTCTTCCTGTTCATCACCTCTTCTAGCATATTCCCGAAGTCGCGATGCCTGGGAAAAACGCGTAATAGCATCTGTTTCCAATCATCCCAAGAATAGCTGTGTTCATCCAGTCGGTTGTACCACCTCCTTGCTTGACCCCTTAACTGGTCCTGCAGGTAAAATGATTTAATAGTTTCACTCCAGCCGTGAATTTCACCTAATTGATCGATTTTTTTGAGCCATGCTGTCGCAGAAGTGCATTCTTCACTATCCGGGTCGAACTCTGGGATCAGTGAGGCCACCCGGTGCTCTTTTCTTGTGGTTACAGAAGGTATCTCGGCGTTTAACTCGATCATGGCTTTTTGTACCTTTGTCTCCAAAAGTCTTTTAAGAATTTTTCGGGCAGAAGAAGCGACTTCGTCTTCGTCGTTGCTTGATTCGGATTCGTTGGCATGTGGTGATTTGTTCCATTCTGGCGGACTTATCAGACGGCCTGGTCTTGACCAATCGGCGCGATTACGCTTCATAGCTAGCTATTTCTATTAAATCCCACTTCTGAGATGAAACAAGTGGCATAAATAAAAACAGCAGGCCTTTAGGCATTCACGTAAACTGCATTTAATTACACACGCTATGTACAGACTTAGTAATTGTTTATTAATCACAATAACCGTAACACTCACAACGGGGCAGAGTTTCGGCTTATAAGTTAACCGCACGGATAAAACTGACTAGAATGGGCTCGCAGGGCGCTTTATACTTAATTCCCCACCGAAGGCATCCGGTAGATTAACTCGGGCAGGCTCGCTTGGCTGTCATTGGCTGACTGATACGGCACGCTGTGATTGGCTGAGGCGGTATGACGTAATAGTCGGCTGTCCGAAGGCATCCGGTAGATTGGCTAAGGCAGGCTGGCTTGGCTGTGTTTGTCTGGCTTGGCTGTGTTTGGCTGGCTTGGCTGTGTTTGGCTGGCTTGGCTGTGTTTGGCTGGCTTGGCTGTTTTTGGCTGGCTTGGCTGTCATTGGCTGGCTGATATGACACGCTGTGGTTGGCTGAGGCGGTATGGCGTAACATATTAGTTGTTGTAGCGGCAATAGAAATACACAATCTGTGAAAATTTCAACTGTCTACCTATTACGGTTACCGAGATACAGCCCGCTGACAGACGGACGGACGGACAGCGTAGGCTTAGTAATAGGGTCCCGTTGGTACCCTTTGGGTACGGAACCCTAAAAAGGTAAAGGTAATTGATTGATCATCGTCATCAGCAACCCATCAACGGCACTATTGAGCACAGTTCTCTTCTCAGAGAAGGGTTATAGGGTTATAGTGACAGGCCATAGTCCACGACGCTGACACACTTCACACACCTTTGAGAACATTATGAAGAACTCTCAGGTGTGCAGGTTTCCTCGCGCTCCTTCCTCGATGTTTTCCTTCACGATATTTAATTGCTAAAACGCACATAACTCTGAAAAGTCGTGCGTGGCCGGGTCGAACCTGCGACACCCATGATACAACCTAGCCTGACCACTAAGCTAATACGGTTATTGATTATTATTAAGAACTTATTATAAGGCTGAGTTGTTATCCCATTAATACTCATTAATATTTGCAAAGTTTGATATAATCCGACAAATACCACCTACATATTTGTCAGATTATATCAAACTACCTACTAGATTTACCTATAGAGTAAAACAAAAGTATGAAACGGCTACCGGCTTACCTGTAGTTTAGGCGCCATGTCCACGGGCGAGGGAATCGCAACGAGTCCGTCCTACTATCGTCGGATAGTTAGTACCAGTCGTGTCACCCTGTGGAGATAGGCCCATAGAGTTTGTGTCGAATTTGGTGGCTCGGCGAGACTATCGCCCGTGGAGATGGCGCCTTAGTAGTATAGGTATATTATGTGCTGGCGAAATGTGAGAATTCTGCCGCAGGCGTAGGTACTACTTGATAATTCCCACTCTGGGACAACATTCCACACCCTTGTCGGGGGTACATACCTAATTTTAAGTTTTTAAAGTAGGTATGTACCTACCTACTTACTTATCCCTATTTCTTATTTCAGATCAGCCTACAATTGCTTTATTTTTTGCAAGGAATCACTCTCGAATTCTCGATGAGTCTCGATAAATGGGAGTATATATTATTGTTATTTTTCGTTTCAGTATTCTTTGTTGGCTTAAGTTGTGCAGCCTACGATTTCCTTATTTTGTGCAAAGAAGCACTCTCGAACCAAAATAAATTAGCTATTTATGCAACTGCATCGTAATGAAGGTCATTTTAATTCGAGTGCTGTTTTTTGATACGAGGCTTGCCGAGTATCAAAATAGGATAGTACGAGAATTAAAATGACTAATTACGTTCAGTTGCATACAAGATTTTATCTACGACAAGGAAAATAAAATCATTAACAAAATACGCCGTAGGCTCAATAAAGTAACAAAAAGTAACTCCGTAAGCCGCCTGTGGCGCCTCTGTCGTATGAACGGTACAAAAGTGCCAGAACTCAGAGCCTTAGCTTTAGGTATCCTATTTTAAGAAGATAACCATTTCGATTCAGCTCCCATACAACGAGCTGCATCGAAATGAGAAGCAAAACCGAAAGAGGGTTCATTTCGATTCAGCTGTCAAATTCGAAATTGGAACTTTTCGATGCTGGAGTAGATAAATATATTTTTATTTTTCGTGGCAGTATTCTTTGTTGGCTTCATTCGGGGTAGGCAGGTGGGCAGCCTCCTGTGGCTCCATCCAGTCAGGGCCGTCTTTACCGGGGGGTGCAAGGGGTGCGTGGCACCCGGGCGCAGGGACCTAGGGGGCGCAAGCTGATCGTCCTATACAGATACTGTTAATTTATATAATTAAAAGACTTAAAAATTTTACAACCATCTTTTATTTTTACTTGTATCCAAGAGACATAGAACACGGTTACAGTCATAGACTATAGAACTCTTAAAAACTTGACAATGTAGTCACAGACTATATGGACCAGATACCATGCGTAATTTGCTAGTTTTGCAAATAATACAAGCATTCAATAACTTAGCCTTAAGCCTTACGCGAAAATTTTTAATTTAACTACTCCACTATGTACCTAGCCCATACTTTATAGTGGCATCTACAATAGCAATTAAAAACCGATTCGACGAATAAAATATAATGCTGCTCACCTAATTTGTGGATATTTACGAATTGTGAACTGATTATGTAGGTACCAAGTATGGACTACATAGTAGAGTAGCCTAATCGCTTGCGAATATTTTATGGATTGCTTTGTAGATAACAATAATAATTATTATTAGTATCGACTACATGGTAGTATTAGTAGTAGTAGTACAGTCCTAAAATTTTCGCCGAAAATTTTCATCGAATCAGTTTTTAATTGCTATTGTAGATGCCACAATAAAGTACGGGTACATAGTGGAGTAGTTCAATTGAAAATTTTTCGTGCTCGCATCGCTTGCGAGAGTTTCTATTTTTATTAATTAGTATTGTAGGTATCAAGTATGGACTGCAATCTACATAATAGTGTAGTGCAGTAGTAAAAAATTTTGCGCTCACTTCGCTCGCGAAAATTTCTTTTCCGGCTTGGTATTATAAGTATCAAGTATGGGATACATAGCTGCGTCGTATGGCCGCCAACCACTGGCCTACATCATTGAGCTCAAGGTACCAACTCCTCAAACCTGATGCTGCTGGGCTTCAGCCCACCTGAATCAGCTAGTGTTTATTAAATCGTTGGGTTGTTAAAATAATCCAGACTATAACTGACACAATATTGTAGAGATTGGTTTGGGCGGAAAAATTTGAATAGCTTACTGGCGGCAAATGTGTAAATCCGCGAAGCAAACGGAAGCGAAACATACACCAGTGGGTGTGTACGTTTCGCTTCCGTTTGCTTCGACGTTTCTTATATGCCCGTCCGACTTCAACATACGTGTAGCAACAAAAATTATAATATATATGATTTATAAAGGCGTTTGAAGTTGGTTTTTTGAAAATGGTTTTTACTTTAAGCTTTTTGTGGCCTAGGAGTGCAATACCCTGCAGCATCGGGTCTGATGCTCAGGTCAGGAGATAGAATCTGAAGTTCAATGGTGTATTCTAAATATACTTGGTCTTTACAATATGAATTCACAATCAAGAATTCCTAAATTCACACAGCTTAAGAGTGCAGTCAAGCACCCTGCAGCATCAGAATTGAGGAGTTGGGGCCTCGAGGATCTACAATATCAACACAGAATCGATATTTTCTAAATCTTCATAGTTAATTGCAAACATTCTTTTCCGAATCAAAAAAAAATAAGGGGAATCGGTCCTGAAATCTCGGAGAAATCGATGTACAAGACAAGCACATATTACCTACATAGAAAAAAAAATACGAGCTGATTGCGCGTCGAATTTAAACCTTCTTTTTTTGAAGTCAGTTAAATAGTAAGGGAAATATCCCAATAATCGTCAGTTTCTGAACTTGGCTATCTTTGCAGCATTCTCAGATTACAGTGAATGAATTTAGAGCAAAACAAATTACATGACAAGAATGCTGATTTAATCATATTTTTTTTAAATATAATTTTTTAATTATAAAGTCAAGATAATGTTATTAAATATTTAAAAAATACAAAAATAAGTGATTTGTACCAGTATCCGTCAGATTTGTCCTAATTACCGTCAATATGTCCCAGAACTCGTCAATTTTTAACAATTTAAACTCTGTTAGCTTACACATAAAGTCTATTTTAATTTCATTTTTGAGTTGTGGTTTTTTTTTATAGCCATCTAAGCTGAGAAAATCTGAAATATAAATTAAACGAGTCTAATAATAGTGTCAATAATACAACAAATGAAATTTTAATTTTTTTTTGCACAATTTAACGTCATTGCCATATTATAATTAAGAGTCTTTCTATTGTCTACCTTACAACTTACCTTTTCTCTATGGTATAGTCAGAACATCATACAGTACCCGGCGATATATATTGCACATCGGCCTTTGGAATAAAACGCTATTTCTATTCTATTGCAAGGAAAGCTAGCCAGAAATTCACGTAGTAATTACTGAAATCTCTTCAGAATCGGCGAGCACATCACGTAACATATATAAAATAAAATGCAGTCGAACTGTGAATAGAATAGAATAGCATTTTATTCCAAAGGCCGATGTGCAATATATATCGCCGGGTACTGTACCTACTCGTATTTCCCACAAATATGGAAATTTTCCCGGTTACTGATTGAGTTGAAATTTTGCATACATGTGTAAATCGCGTGACAGTGCAATATTATGATGACATGGTGCTGATCTGATGATGGAGCTCGAAGGTGGCCATAGGAACTTCGCAATGAATCGACACAACCTCACGAGTTTGAGCTTGTTTGAATCGTCTTGACGAGTAGTTTGTCTTTCAATGGTAACCAGGGTCTGATGATGGAGCTGGAAGGTGGTCATAGGAACTCTGTAATGAAACGACGCAACCCCATCTAGTTTCGGTTCGTTTGATTCTTGACGAGTACTTTGTTTTTAGATGGTTACCAGGGTCTGATCTGATCAGGGTCTGAGATGAAACCAGAAGGTGGTTTTGGTAACTCTGTAATAAAACGACGTAACCCCATCGAGTTTGGGCTCGTTTGATTCGTCTTGACAAGTACCTAGTCTGGTTCTAGATGATAGCCAGGCAAGCACATCATATAAAAAAAAGGGAAGAGCTACGATTTCGTACTAGATCGCTGATGTGGTTACTTGGTAGACACTCCAGACTATCACTCAAAAATAAAATACTCATATACAAGTGCATTCTGAAACCTGTCTGGACGTATGGCCTGGAGCTGTGGGGCACACCGCACAGACAGCAATTCCAATATTGAAATACTGCAGCGATATTAAAATTTTGTGTTTAGCATAGTAAAATTAATGCCTTATGGTTCACCAAAACAACAGAAATGCATGAGTAGGTGCTTAGCAATGCCTACATTAAAAGAGGAAATAAAACAGAATGCCAAAATTATAAAACCAGGCTATAAGGACGCGTGAAAAGTCCAGTAGTCTCACTGACCAGTGACCACATCTAGCAGAATAAACTGGTTAAAATGAACCACAGTGGGAAAAACTGTCACCACGTCACTGTAAGAGTCAGCAGCATAATGGGAAGAGTCCCTTGGTGGAGTGATCTTCTCCCAACCACGAAGCATACCTGCATCGAATTTAGTTACAAACTGACTGATTGTAGATGTGTGAAAAATAGCAAAAAAAAGAATAAGCGATCGGTTTGAACTTAGAACCCACTCCTGTTCTTAATAAAGCAGCTCGCAACAGCTGGTAATCTGCTAATTAAACCCTTTCATCTGATGCCCGTGATCTTGAACCGTGAAAATGTTGGAATCGAAATTATTTCAGAGTACAATTAGCTTGGCGAGATCATACAACTGGGTAGAAACAATTTCGACGAAGAAGCCAACAGAAGAATACGGCTGGGTTGGGCGGCATTTGGAAAATTAAGTGAGGTCTTCTCATCGTCAATACCTCAATGCCTGAAGACGAAAGTCTCCAATCAATATGTCCTTCCTGTCCTCACTTATGGCGCTGAAACGTGGACACTAACAAAAGGCTTGATCCACAAATTTAAAGTCACTCAGAGAGCTATAGACAGGGCTATATAAAGAGTTTCTCTTAAGGACAGGATTCGGAATGAAGAGATCCGTAAGAGAACCAAGGTCGCCGACATAGCCCATACCATTAGCAAGCTGAAGTGGCAGTGGGCAGGCCATGCTTGTCGCAGGAGCGATTGCCGTTGCGGCTGAAAAGTTTTAGAGTGGAGACCGCGAACAAGTAAGCGTAGTGTGGGGCGCCCTCCAGCACGTTGGACCGACGATATAAAGCGGGTGGCGGGAAGTGGCTGGATGAGGAAGGCTGAGGACCGGGTGTGGTGGCGTTCTTTGGGAAAGGCCTATGTTCAGCAGTGGACATCCGCAGGTTGAGATGATGATCTGATGCACAACACGGCATATTTCATTTTTTTTATACATCACTCTACAGATCGCCATGTTATACGAAATGTGACCTCACATAACCTCTATATAGCTAGCGAACAATAAAATTGAGACGCTTCTAACGATACATACACCACTTGTAGGTAATAGTTATCGTTAGGTAGGTTTATGATAGGTACTTAATATAAAAAAGATATACCTACCGAGAACAGACGAACAAACATACACAGCATGCTAGAAACATTAAACTTTGACTTTGCCGTAGGCGGGTAAAAGATAAAAGCATTGCACCTAGCAAGCGAGCATAGACAACTTAGAGCTCAATAATTCAAGTATAGATTAACAACCCTTATTACGTTGCAATAAGGTTTAAAATATAAACAGTGTCGGATTTACGTTCATTTTTCGAGTATGCCCCAGTAACCGTCAAAATACCTATTAATTTTGACGAGTTCTGGGTCAGGTAGGGATTTCGAAGTACCAGTAGATGTCACTTGGATTAAATCAATATAATAATAAAAAATCACAGTTTTATTACATTATTACGTTAGAAAATTTACTTAGGTATGTGTTTTATAAAATAATCAGAATTATCAAAGTCGCCAACAGATTTTGCAAAACTCATCCCGAGTATTGGCATGCAGGACTACAAATCAGTGGCTAAACCATGACAAAAACACCAATATTCGAAAACGCAAACTTTCGTTGCTTTTTTCTCCGACGCCCATAAAGTTTTGACTAAATATTTGCATACCAATCATGGGAAATATTACCACAAATATGTTGCCTTAAAAAGTTTTTATTTAGTTTTTGGTAGAAATAAGTAATTGTCCATTTATTAAAATCTGACGGGTACCGGGACACTGACGACATAACCAGCGTTTCCCTTATGTAACTTTTCTTAGAGTTAATTAAATAAAAACATTGAAAATATTTTTTTTTTTGGGGGCGCAGGCTGATTTTCGCACCCCGGCGCGCAGTATGGTTAAGACGGCCCTGCATCCAGTTCCTGTCTAACTAAGCTCCTGATAACTTTTTCATATTCGATAATTATTTAAATAGTAAACAAAATTTTCGAGGCATTGTATAAATTATAATAGGTAGGTATTTACATAACTACATAGGTATAAAATATTTCCTGCACCTTTGAATAAGACTACACACCTACTGCATGATCAAATTAAAATTCCATAAGATGAATTTAATTTATTAAGCAGTCCTTATGTAACGATGATAATATGATGAATTGATGATATTAATATCTATTAGGTACTTAAACATATTCCTTACTACTGTAGGAGTCTGTAGGAGGAATGTCTATGAGTCCACATCACTGCCAATGTTTGTCTTTGTACCTATCCATTTCTAGTAAAGTTGTATTTTCTGACGATTATTTATGTTAATAATAATAACTTATTTTTAGAAACAAATATAGCCTATGTAAGTACTTATATAAGTCACTATTGGTTTTATTTCAAATACCCCAAATTATTTTACTTAGCTGCGTCTGGAGGAAAATGATTTTCAAGTGTATGTTTAAATGAGTATGTAGCTTTAGCCCACGGTTTAATTGATTTTAGTAAAGTATGTCATTAGCTCATTAGATTTGTTTCCAAAGGATGACACTTGTCGGTGACATCACACAAAATTGTGTCGTGGATGCTACCAGCTGTACCTAATGTAAATCTGAAGAACGTTTTTATGGAATAGGTACTAGATGTTGCCCGCGACTTCGTTCGCGCGCCTGAAAATGAACATGAGCAAGACGAAAATCATGTCCAATGCTCATGCTCCGCTCCACCCAGTAATCATTGAGAACTCTGCACTCGAAGTTGAGTATATGTATAATTGTATACATACCTATACCTGGGACACAGTCTAGCTAGGTAGGTACAATTTTGAGAGAGATCATCCGCCGAATCCAACTCGGCTGGGCAGCGATCGGAAAGCTTCGAGATGCCGATGCTGATGGAGCTTCGTCCAGTCCCTCAGTGCCTGAAGACTAAAGTCTTCGAACAGTGCATGTTGCCAGTGATGACTTACGGATCCGAGACATGGTTGCTAACTATGGGCCTCATAAGTAGCCTCAAGATCACTCAGCGGGCGATGGAGAGCTATGCTCAGAGTATCCCTGCCAGCAGTGGATGTCTATCGGTTGACAAAGAACGTGTAAATTGAAAAACACCCCCGACATGTGCATGTAAGATCATAACCTGCAAGGTACCTATTCATTGAAACTAATCTATTGAACCCAAATACGATATATCTGCTGTGAGTTTTCGAAGAGTTGGGTTCTCTGGAGACCATTCTGGTTGCAGCATCAGGTCGAAGTTCTCAATTAATTGTCATTTAACGATTATACTAACACGCGTGAAGCACATAATCGAGTAATCATACGCCAAAAATGCCTTACATCATTTTGGAAAAGAGCTGACACTCTTACACTGCTGGACCGATATTACACAAACATAGCTAAGAACCACCGCAAGAAAACTGGCTTTCAAATGAAAAAACCGCATCGAAATCGGTCCATCCGTTTGAGTTACGATGCGACAGACCGACACACACACACACAGACAGACATCGATGTCAAACTTATAACACCCCTCTTTTTGCGTCGGGGGTTAAAAAAAAGAAGGTTGAAATATAACTAAATAACATCTATCTTGTAAGGATAACTATGTATACCCATTTTAACTTCTAAAAAAAATTGCCGATAGAAGTGTAAACTAGATTTGCTAATAATTAAAAACAATTAATATAAAATAAAATAAATAAAAATGAAATAAAATAAATATAAAAATAATTAAAAAAAAGCGCACTGTCACGTTTCGTGAGTGAGATTCGAACCTGCGACATCATACATTAAACGGTAAGGAAGGCGGGTGCTTGCCGACTGCGCTGTACAAGGTTGCTTGAGAACCTCTAAAATGTTGAACACTTACTGAAAGGACATGGCCAATTTTTCTATTGGCGTTCGAACTTAGTGTACATCAATGATTTTTGGTGGTATAAATTCGTGATTATAGGCACATTAAATTGCTATAAATAAAAAACTCACAGAACTTGTCACACACAGAATATGATGCGTAATGTTAACATCGCGTGCTGTATATAAAAATAAATCAGATTAAGTTTTTTCTACTCCAACTTCATACCTGTGTTTGAGCATTGTTTATCCAACGCGAAGGTCTTGTTTGATAGTGTGCAGAAAGCGAGGATATGAGATGCCTTTGCAACCTTAGCATAGCTACTCCGCAGATAATGCACTTCATAATGATCACAAAACAAATCCAAAACGCAATGCAAATCCAGAGTCCAATGTTAATAGCAAGGTAATCGAGTGGTAGAAGGTATCAGTCCGTAGAGATAAGCAGGAGTCAAAAATATTAGAAAATAATCGCAAAAACATAAACACAGTAGGTACTAGGTACCTACAATGAACGCAAGCCACAGAGTACTATTTATACGCAAGCGCAAGGAAGAAACGGCTGGGCAATGCAAATTATTATTATCCTAACATTGACGTTTGACATAGACTTTGATACATTGTCAAACACGTAAACGCGTTCCGTTTTATGTATTATGTTGCGGAATGTGTGAATACTAACAATTATTTTTAAGTGAAATATAAAAAAACTATCTTACGTATCAACATAATATGAAAAGATAATTTTATTGAATGCAAAAAATATCAATAAAGACAGTTTCGATATGAATAAAATGTTCCTAATAAAAGCATTTGTCATTCAAATAACATGTCCACTGCAATACGCATGGTGAGGAACGTTCATTATTTTATTTATATTAATTGTCTATGGTACAGTATGGCGGAAGTTGACGAATTCATCTTGTATTCCTTATTATTTTGAAATAAAAACTGACAAGTTCAGAGAGGTTAAAAACAACGTATTAATTCATCTTTCTATTTTTGATATTCAATAAATATTTACTATGTATGTGTACGTGGAATGTACTTTTTTGGCCATGTCCTTTCCAGGTGACGATTGTGAAGGTGACGATGACGCGAAATTCATGTTTTTTGCTCACCCAAAAAGTACTCAACACACCTAAAGAAGTTTTCACTTCAAAAATGGTCACATACCATGTGGTAATAAGAAATCTATTTAAAAGGATACAGTATTTATCAACTTATATGTCAAGTGAACACACACATTGCTATCCAGGAATAAATAAAAAACTGTTTTCGAATGCATAAGTAAAGGCTTTTCATATGATACCCCACTCGGTATAGTTATTTTACTTTGAAATTTCAAACCCCCGATTTTCCCCCTTTTTTAATAAAACTAAAAATAATTTTCGGTTTTTCTTTATTCCAATGATGTTGGGCCACTATTATACACAACTATGCCAAATTTCATGTCGATAGCTTTTAATAGTTACTGAAATAATCGACTGTGACAGACGGACGGACGGACGGACGGAGAAAGTCTCACCATAAGGGTTCCATTTTTACCATTTTGGTACGGAACCCTAAAAAGAACTGGAAGCTCTCCAATGTGTGGATGCTACATACATAGAGCCCGCATGCAGTCCCACATACTACCCTAATGAACCGAAAGGTGTCGGTTCTATCCTTTGCACCAACAAAAGCATTCCCAAGGAGGGTTGACATCAGGCAGGCGGCCGGTCGTAAAATGTCAAGCCGAACCACTTACAACATGGCTTATAAGCCATGTTGTAAGTGGTTCGGCTTGACATTGACATCATACATTAAACGGTAAGGAAGGCGGGTGCTTGCCGACTGCGCTGTACAAGGTTGCTTGAGAACCTCTAAAATGTTGAACACTTAGGTACTGAAATTTCCAGGTGACGATTGTGAAGGTGACGATGACGCGAAATTCATGTTTTTTGCTCACCCAAAAAGTACTAGATCGTTCAATAAGTCCCGAGACTACACTAGCGGCACGCTATGAATGATGGCCGGTTTGACACATTACAATAGTGATGTGGAATGTCAATTTATTCTCGAACAAAAAACAATTAAGTTTTGTTTTTGTACCTGATTAAATAGGTTTAATAAAACAAAAATGTATATGTTTATTTAATTTATTTGAACGAACTGAATATTTGAATGAAAATGAATATACATACTTTATATGCACACAAGAAACATATGAATACAAAAGATACCAAAAAAGGTGCCACAAAAGGCCATAATTAATCAGATTCGTCCATACTACTATTTTCACTGTCGTCACTGCTATCATCACCTACATTAATAATTATATGTTCGTTTTCTATAATATTATCTATTTTCACATCTCTTTCATAATCTTCCCTTATTAATTTAACAGTTCTATTCACAACCTTTTCCCAGTCTCCTTTAGTCACATGTTCACAAGCTTCTTCTAATAATTTTAGCATTTTTTTTTGTGGTAAATGGGGGTTCTGTATTGTGTCTTGCAGCATATCCCTTAATTTGAGCCCACACCAACTCAATCGCATTATACTCACAATGGTAAGGCGGTAACCGTATAACTCTGTGCCCATGTTCTAATGCTATTTCGTCAATGACGTATCGGATCTTGGTTGGTTTGTTTTCTTTTAAAAGACGTACTAATTCCGCTTTTAACATATTCATGTTTGCATCTACGCCATTTTTACGAAGCCATGCGACGATATCAGCTTTCTTTTGGGATTGGGCAGGTGGCTTGTCAATTTGCATCGAGTGGTATGGGGCGTTGTCCATAATTATAATAGATGGTTCAGGGAGGCTACACAACATTGAGGTAAACCATTCAGTAAACTTTTCTCCATTCATGTCTTCATGATAGTCTCCAGTGGTTTTTGACGCAAAAGCCATGAGAGAACCTTCGACAAACCCGTTGATGGTTCCGGCGTGACAAATTATAAGTCGCGATCCTTTTCCTACAGGAACTTTGGAAGTAGATGCTGCTGTGTCATCGTTCCAAGAACGGCCTACAGTATGGTTAGCATTAAGCCATGTTTCATCCAAGAACACAACATTTTGCCAATTTTTGATTTCTTTCACTTGCCGTAAAAAAGTATACCTTGCCATCGCTATATCAAATCTTTCCATCAATATTTTGCGTTTGTTACATTTTTTGTATCGAAATCCAATGGTCTTCAAAATCTTCGTTAAAGAACTTTCCCCACCGAAGAATAATCCAGCTTCCTTCAGTGAATGCACCAACTTTTTTCTTGTTGGATACTCCTTCTGTAAATAGTAGCCGTAAACATGTCTTCGGATAGCATCGGCATCAAAGCTATCGATGCCTACGACTGGTTTTGCTCGTTTTCTCTTTTTTGGTGTGTGAAGTTTATTTTCTTCTGTGCCAGTCTCGCCATATTTTTTTTTAGTTATCCGTCTAACAGTTCGTTGTCCAATATTAAGCGCATCAGCTACGCGTTCAACCACTGACGTTATAGGTAAAATTGGCCCTCCATTTTGAGCTTCACGATCGAAATAGTTACGAAGGCGTATTACGAACTCACGTGTCTGACTATTTAGAACAGTTCTCTGCGTACGTTCGGTCATATCGACGAAATCCACAACAAAGGGCTTGAACAGAGTCCAAATTAACGAGCAAGGGTCAACAGTAATGCAGTATCAATATTTGAAATCCAAAGCCAGGTCAAAACTATATCACAATCGCATTGCACTGACAGTTTATACTTTTCGAAGCAACGTCAATTCGAAACTGCTTTGTTTTGCATTGAGCATTGACGCGAGTTTGCCGGAGGTAGTAGTTGTGCTAGCCAGCGATCCTATGTGACGATCGTATTAGATTCCATTTTTAAAAATTTTCAATTTAGAAAACCAAATGCCGAGTTGTGGTATATATCATATAAAAATAAAAATTTTACCTTTTGTATGAAACAGCTGATATTTTTTTGCGATTTCAGAGGTTTGTCCACATAGTGAAAATTGTTCATATTCACAAGTACATTCACCCCTTAAATGGTGCAAACTGATTTTTCTACACTTGTATACATTTTAGAAATCAATTTAATAAATAAATTTTGAGTCCTAAACCTAAAACTACATTCGATAAAATTTATGAATCTCTGCACATCACTATCGTCAATAAAGTAATACAATTATTTCCTTCAAAGTCGTTATCAATTAATACGGAACTTCATGACTTGAGCGGACAAACGTCAAACCGGCCATCATAGCGTGCCGCTAGTTTAACTTGGAAATAGCGTATATATTAAAAACTCTTTTTGATTTTTAAAAAATACTGGCCTTCAATAAAAGATATGTGTAAAATTTTTAAAAATGGAACATTAAAATATTGATTTTGCAGACATTTAAGTGACGCTACGTTTGTAGTTTCGATACAATGGAAAAAAACGAGTTTCGCGTGTTGATAAAACATTGTTTTTTAATGGGAATGAAGGAAATGTTATATATGATATATATGAATAATTTTCGGTTTTTCTTTATTCCAATGATGTTGGGCCACTATTATACACAACTATGCCAAATTTCATGTCGATAGCTTTTAATAGTTACTGAAATAATCGACTGTGACAGACGGACGGACGGACGGACGGAGAAAGTCTCACCATAAGGGTTCCATTTTTACCATTTTGGTACGGAACCCTAAAAAGAACTGGAAGCTCTCCAATGTGTGGATGCTACATACATAGAGCCTGCATGCAGTCCCACATACTACCCTAATGAACCGAAAGGTGGCGGTTCTATCCTTTCCACCAACAAAAGCATTCCCAAGGAGGGTTGACATCAGGCAGGCGGCCGGTCGTAAAATGTCAAGCCGAACCACTTACAACATGGCTTATAAGCCATAAATATAATTCACGCTATGTGGGGTCGGACAACATGGCTTATAAGCCATGTTGTCCCGACCCCACATAGCGTGGGAAAAGGAGAGGGAGATGATGAGTATTTATCATCTTAAATACGTTAGTTACCTTATGCATTTCATGCACATTATAATAATCCTTTACACCATAGTATTATTTAAATGATATTTTAAGTTTTCGCAAAATAAAAACGAGCGAGCACAAAATAAATGCAAGCACTGTGGGTCTCAAGTCTCAACCCAATAATGGGACTCAAGTGATGTGACCACCCCAGCACAGAGCTGTTGCTATATAACCTGAGTGATACTCCTTTTATAAGCCTACGTACAGCTGTTCAAGGTATAACTTATGAAACATTCCAAGGAGTTTACAAATCTTCGGCATAATTAAGCCATGTTGTCCCGACCCCACATAGCGTGGGAAAAGGAGAGGGAGATGATGAGTATTTATCATCTTAAATACGTTAGTTACCTTATGCATTTCATGCACATTATAATAATCCTTTACACCATAGTATTATTTAAATGATATTTTAAGTTTTCGCAAAATAAAAACGAGCGAGCACAAAATAAATGCAAGCACTGTGGGTCTCAAGTCTCAACCCAATAATGGGACTCAAGTGATGTGACCACCCCAGCACAGAGCTGTTGCTATATAACCTGAGTGATACTCCTTTTATAAGCCTACGTACAGCTGTTCAAGGTATAACTTATGAAACATTCCAAGGAGTTTACAAATCTTCGGCATAATATGCTCTAC
The DNA here is from genome assembly GCA_029955525.1 of Oeneis ivallda. Classification (NCBI taxonomy): domain Eukaryota; kingdom Metazoa; phylum Arthropoda; class Insecta; order Lepidoptera; family Nymphalidae; genus Oeneis; species Oeneis ivallda. Next base: position 5,530,114 of record JARPMR010000030.1, on the reverse strand, counting down.
TACCTGTGCGAAGTAGGGGTGGGTTGCTAGTTACATATTATAACATATACCGGTGACCACTAATCAGATCTAAACCTGATGGTTAAATATTGATTATAATATGGGTTAAAATTTTATTCACAGAGTTGAGAAAAAATGCTTTATTCACTAACATATTTTAATTAAAACTAAAAGAATGTACACATAAATATGTATTGAGTTTTCATCAATACATAAGCTGAGAAATGCTCTTAGAAGAACAATTTGTAATTTTCTTATTCAACTAGTTCATTAGTGTAGTTAAACAGAAATCAAATGTTAAAACAAATTATTAGCAGCATCTTTCCTTTATGGAATTTTATATCATAAGAATTTGTTGAAATAAGTTACATCCTGTTCCATTACCAGGAAAGAACAATAGAGAAGTTTTATATTTAAATAATATTATGCTCATAGCTGTAAGGAAATAAATGGGATACCTAATATAATTTAATGCAATTTCGAGACGGTAGCAGAAATGATCTAAATACTCATTAGTGTAATTTGGAGTTAATTTAGTAATTAAAATTATTTTTCCTCGCACCATTCATTTTCTTTGCGAACCTGTTCTTCTTCAGCTGCTGTAAAATCATTCTTGATATTAAAAGTTTTACGAATTTCTTCTGGTGTTTTACCTTTTATCATATTTGCTACAGTCTTGCATGTGACGTCCAGCAGCCCTTTAATATCTAAATAATTAGCTGCCAGTATTAGTTCAAATAATGTGCCTTGGTCAACCTTTAAGAAGTCTGCATCCCATGAAGATATATCATCGGTCCTTTTTTCTTTGTTTTCGTCGTCTTCCGGTAGAGGAGGATCTTCTTTATGGAAAGTAGCCCATTGTATAACCTTTTTTAGGATAGCAGAGTTCACATTCGGTAAAGGAACTACTTCTTCCTCGTCATCATCCATTCCTAAGTCTTCCAGCATAGTTTTTATAGTTACCGAACATTTTGCTATTTCAACATCAACATCAAAGATCTCGTTATCAGACGATTGCAGTTTAATATTCGGCATCTGTGAAAAAGGTGTACATTTTATTTATAAATTGAGGTGATTCTGTTGTCCCAGCGAGACGCCATTTTATTTATAAAAATAGTCAACTCACCTTTGATTTTGAATCGTTAGATCTTTAATTGGATAACAACTATTAAGGAAAATTGAATACTGGTAGCTTAAAAATATAACCCGAAACTTATTACAATATTTTACATGGATTCTATCCCAGATTTTTACACAAAGTATGTACTTTGCACAGATTAATGGATACTTGGTATTGTGAGAGCGAAAAGGAAAACCATCGAAAACCGAAAACTACTATGCCGAAAACAGTGTTCAGTGTTGCCATATTATCTCAAAGTTCAAACCTACAAAAGGGTATTTTACTCCTAGTGATAAATAATCTATAAATATAAAAATAAGATAGTTTAGGCAGTAAGGAATCGGGAAGTGGAAGTTTCAGTTCACAAAATCAGAAAATAAATTTTATATTTAATTTCAAAGTTTTTCACTTTTATTGTCTATGCTACAAATAGCGAAACGCATCGAACAGTCAAACAGTACCCGCCATTACACTACGTCAAATGTACTGACGTTTGATGTTGTCTTATGGCAGGTCTATATAGATCATCCGCTCAAATAGTTTGTAGTACAAATATACGGTATTTTAGAAACTATGTGAAAATAAATAAATACATTATTTAATCATTTAGTACCATCATTTATTTAATTTGTTTTAGATTAATGAAAAATACTGGTAGTATTAGATCTGAATCGTCTCTTTATATTCATATACTATCATCCTAATACAACACACAAACATTTAGCGTGACGCACTAAAGTACACAGTGGGTCACATAAGTCGCGCCGCCTTCGGCATGTACCGGCGGTCGCTATGTGAGGGCTTTACAAAGGGCACCAACCATTTGAGCGAACGAATTTACTGTCCTTACGACGTCACCACATCGTCTGACGTGATCGTCTAGCGTTTACGCGCGGAAATTTAAAAGGCAAACTTTGAATACATTTTTTTAGTACCTACCTACCTAACGATTGAATAAAATTTTAGTAAATTTTCTAGTAGTTTATTATCAGTATTACTATTATCACCCTATAATCTTTAGACTCTTTTCAAAAAAGATTAAAATACCCTAATCTGTATTGCTTAAGGTGGAAGACATGGTGCTGCCCGCGAAATTCAAATTTAATTTGGTTTTTCGCAATTTGTTACCTAATACGACAAAGTAGGCTTATGGCATTGTAATTAAAGTAGGCTTATGGCATTGTAATTAGGGAAAAATTCCACATGTAGAAATTATTTAAAATAAAATTGAAAATAGAAAATTCAGTCTGTCGAGCCGGGATTCGAACCATCGACTTTTAACTGTTAGGCGACTGCAGAAGCCACAAGGCTACGGAGACCCAATATTGTACCGCGAAAATACCGAACACAATGCCAAATTAATTAATCGAAAGGAACTTCGTTACATCCGGGTGTCCCTTGACACCTCTCCAGTTTTTCTCAATATATAATAGTTTTCGCAAGCCAAATAATGAATTTTATAGGCAAATTTTTGCTACTTTGGGTTACATTATTGCAATTGAATGATCAATGATGTCAATTTTTTTTGAAAATAAATTATAGCTTATGTTACTTCCTGATAATTTAGCTTTCTATTGGTGGAAAAATGTTAAAATCGGTCCTGTAGTTTCAGAGCATATTCGGTACAAACAAACAAAAACCGTTCCTCTTTATAATATTGAAGTATAAATTATTGTTCAATACTTTAATATTATAAAGAGGAAAATATATAGATTGACTGAGCAAAGTAGACCAACGAAATGTATGTATAGGTTTCTGTCTTTCAAAGACAGACATACTTACTAGTTACTACCGTATAGTCAAAGGAATAAGGATAGTATTCATTCATACACAGACATGTATCGGGAAACCTTTGTATCGTTGCCAAGATTGTCCTACCAAAACAAGTACATTATTTAGAGACTAGGCTGAAACCACATCTGTGCGGATCGATTTGTCATTTTTCATAGATTCGTGTACGGATCAATTCGCCTTTTCGCATCGATTCGGCTTTCGCATTGTTTGTACCTCAAATCCTTAGGCGCGTTTGCAGAAACGTCGTAACCCAGAGTTAGTAGCTAACTCTGGGTTAAAAAGACAGATTTGACAGATTTCGTATAAAGCTTCTGTCAAAATTACAAATTTATTCCTGGGTTAACTAACCCGGCGGCGTCTCTGCAAGTGGGCCTTACAAGTGTAACTCTCGATTCGCATGCGTACGCATAAGGATGCGTACGTACAGATCTTTACGCACGCGAAAGGGTCTTGTCTCAGCTAATGGCAGCTAGTGCAATGCTTGAAATACCAAAAAGTATCGATATATCGGTGAAATTTTCTGAACATATCATTTTGAAATTCTACTGTGTCTGTTTTTAGGGTTCCGTACCCAAAGGGTACCAACGGGACCCTATTACTAAGCCTACGCTGTCCGTCCGTCCGTCTGTCAGCGGACTGTATCTCGTAAACCGTAATAGATAGACAGATGAAATTTTCACATATTATGTATTTCTATTGCCGCTATAACAACAAATAATAAAAACCGGCCAAGTGCGTGTCGGGCCACGCGCAGTGTAGGGTTCCGTAGTTGAAAGTCTCAAATATTATTGCTGACCTAGGATAGTGCTTTTATTTTATTTATGAATATTGAATACATTTTGAGTTCCATGGTTTAAATGCTCTAATATACTACAAAATATGCAACTTACACTACGTCTAATACCTAACTTAGAAAAAACAGATATAACTCCTTAACTAATGAACCCTACTTAGCCGTGATAGTTTTCCTTTAAAATTCATTATATATACTACAGCTGTAAATTTTTTCTTGTATCCTATATACAACCATTTAGCTGGCAGAGGGGGGGGACACTTGACTCTAATAAAATTTAGCACTTTAAAATATCATATTTCACACACGGATCCCTGAATTGAAAAATGGTGTTCCCACACCCACAATATTTTTGAAAGACCTATTCAACGACACCCCACACTATGGGATAGACGAGAAAAAAAAATTCATCCCCACTTTACATGTAGGGGAGGTACCCTAAAAAAAATTATTTTTCACAATTTTATTTCACGACTTTGTCGGCGTGATTGATATTTATACCCTTGTCAAATTACAGATTTCTAGTATCATTAGTCTCTGAGCTAAACCACGGACAGACAGACAGACAGACAGACAGACAGACAGACGGACGGACATGGCGAAACTATAAGGGTTCCTTTTTTACTACGGAACCCTAAAAATTTAATTAAATTAAAAAAATTAAATTAAAATATTTCCATGGGTACATGGAAATATTTTTATTTAATTTTTTTAACGGAACCCTAAAAGAGCGAGGCCCGACTCGCACTTGGCCGATTTTTACTCTTGTTTTAACTAGTCTAAACTAGCGGCACGCTATGATGGCCGGTTTGACGTTTGTCCGCTCATGAAGTTCCGTATTAATTGATAACGACTTTGAAGGAAATAATTGTATTACTTTATTGACGATAGTGATGTGCAGAGATTCATAAATTTTATCGAATGTAGTTTTAGGTTTAGGACTCAAAATTTATTTATTAAATTGATTTCTAAAATGTATACAAGTGTAGAAAAATCAGTTTGCACCATTTAAGGGGTGAATGTACTTGTGAATATGAACAATTTTCACTATGTGGACAAACCTCTGAAATCGCAAAAAAATATCAGCTGTTTCATACAAAAGGTAAAATTTTTATTTTTATATGATATATACCACAACTCGGCATTTGGTTTTCTAAATTGAAAATTTTTAAAAATGGAATCTAATACGATCGTCACATAGGATCGCTGGCTAGCACAACTACTACCTCCGGCAAACTCGCGTCAATGCCCAATGCAAAACAAAGCAGTTTCGAATTGACGTTGCTTCGAAAAGTATAAACTGTCAGTGCAATGCGATTGTGATATAGTTTTGACCTGGCTTTGGATTTCAAATATTGATACTGCATTACTGTTGACCCTTGCTCGTTAATTTGGACTCTGTTCAAGCCCTTTGTTGTGGATTTCGTCGATATGACCGAACGTACGCAGAGAACTGTTCTAAATAGTCAGACACGTGAGTTCGTAATACGCCTTCGTAACTATTTCGATCGTGAAGCTCAAAATGGAGGGCCAATTTTACCTATAACGTCAGTGGTTGAACGCGTAGCTGATGCGCTTAATATTGGACAACGAACTGTTAGACGGATAACTAAAAAAAAATATGGCGAGACTGGCACAGAAGAAAATAAACTTCACACACCAAAAAAGAGAAAACGAGCAAAACCAGTCGTAGGCATCGATAGCTTTGATGCCGATGCTATCCGAAGACATGTTTACGGCTACTATTTACAGAAGGAGTATCCAACAAGAAAAAAGTTGGTGCATTCACTGAAGGAAGCTGGATTATTCTTCGGTGGGGAAAGTTCTTTAACGAAGATTTTGAAGACCATTGGATTTCGATACAAAAAATGTAACAAACGCAAAATATTGATGGAAAGATTTGATATAGCGATGGCAAGGTATACTTTTTTACGGCAAGTGAAAGAAATCAAAAATTGGCAAAATGTTGTGTTCTTGGATGAAACATGGCTTAATGATAACCATACCGTAGGCCGTTCTTGGAACGATGACACAGCAGCATCTACTTCCAAAGTTCCTGTAGGGAAAGGATCGCGACTTATAATTTGTCACGCCGGAACCATCAACGGGTTTGTCGAAGGTTCTCTCATGGCTTTTGCGTCAAAAACCACTGGAGACTATCATGAAGACATGAATGGAGAAAAGTTTACTGAATGGTTTACCTCAATGTTGTGTAGCCTCCCTGAACCATCTATTATAATTATGGACAACGCCCCATACCACTCGATGCAAATTGACAAGCCACCTGCCCAATCCCAAAAGAAAGCTGATATCGTCGCATGGCTTCGTAAAAATGGCGTAGATGCAAACATGAATATGTTAAAAGCGGAATTAGTACGTCTTTTAAAAGAAAACAAACCAACCAAGATCCGATACGTCATTGACGAAATAGCATTAGAACATGGGCACAGAGTTATACGGTTACCGCCTTACCATTGTGAGTATAATGCGATTGAGTTGGTGTGGGCTCAAATTAAGGGATATGCTGCAAGACACAATACAGAACCCCCATTTACCACAAAAAAAATGCTAAAATTATTAGAAGAAGCTTGTGAACATGTGACTAAAGGAGACTGGGAAAAGGTTGTGAATAGAACTGTTAAATTAATAAGGGAAGATTATGAAAGAGATGTGAAAATAGATAATATTATAGAAAACGAACATATAATTATTAATGTAGGTGATGATAGCAGTGACGACAGTGAAAATAGTAGTATGGACGAATCTGATTAATTATGGCCTTTTGTGGCACCTTTTTTGGTATCTTTTGTATTCATATGTTTCTTGTGTGCATATAAAGTATGTATATTCATTTTCATTCAAATATTCAGTTCGTTCAAATAAATTAAATAAACATATACATTTTTGTTTTATTAAACCTATTTAATCAGGTACAAAAACAAAACTTAATTGTTTTTTGTTCGAGAATAAATTGACATTCCACATCACTATTGTAATGTGTCAAACCGGCCATCATAGCGTGCCGCTAGTGTAGTTCATTAATAATAGTTTCTTTGACTGGTTGATTGACTTGGTTTTGTATTCAATTAGTGTTTTTCATTTGTCTTTGTTCTTAATTCTCAAAATATAAACAAAAGTAGGTATTGCTTCCAAGAATATAATTATAGAAGTATTGTAGTAAGTAGTCTGTTCAATATATAATTTTAATAGTTTATTTTAATAAAAACAAATTGATTCATCTAAATTTGTTTTTTCTTAGAAAAACATTTTTAGGGGAAAACATCTTAAAAAGTGCCTATTGTAGGGAAATTTCAGTACGAGATACGTTAGTTACCATAAGCATTTCATGCGCAATAAGATAATCCCTTACACCATGTAATTTTAATGAATATCTTATATCTAGGAGTTATCGCGAAATAAAAACGAACGCGAGCGAAAATAAATCCACATATTCGACGTAACAAACTGATGCGACCCTACGAAAGAAAAAACATTAAGCATAATATTTTTATGCTTTACTACCCTTGTGAAGCCGGTGTGGGTCGCTAGTTCTCGAATACACGGTCAATTATCAGTAGTTGCCCGTCACGATATGCGTACTTAGAAGTAGTGAAGAAAGGTACTCATGCCCGAATTTACCAACTGTACCTAAATTATCCCCTAAGTAAGAGTCTATTTACGTATGCAGTCCTTAAAAACAATTCTATATTCAATGTTAATTCTATTTTTAGGTGTTCCCTAAAGGTTCATAAAAATGAGATTGACAGAAAGCGTCACCTAAGTAAACTTAAGTAGCCCGTAAAAAATAGGGAACGATTGTGAATTGGAACGAGCTGAAAGTCTTTATAATAAGCCTTTTAAAAGACTGATACCCGAGTCTTTGGCTTATTAAAAAGACTCGCTTCAATCTAACAAGTCTGAACTCTAAAATGAAGACCTTTAATGTGTAAGAAGAAGATTAATATTGAGGTTGAGCTAGCTAGCGATGAAAATATCGATGCCATCATCGAACATCCCTACGCAAACAACAATATTTATGCTTTCACGTCCTTACGGATCCGTAAAGATGCGAAAGGATTGCTTCGCACGCGTCGGACGCGCGATCCTTTAAGTGTGTCTCAAACCATCGGTATAAATTCGAATCGATCCGCACAGATGGGGTTTCAGCCTAACGATAAATACCGAGTTGGACGTGAGTTACTCACAAATTAGTCAGTATTTTGATTAATTTCTTAAACTGCTCACTTTCAAGCTTGGTTATATACTCAAAGCTTTCAAGTATAGTATATTACACATCTAGGGCAGTAAAATAAGAAATGTCTCAGATCACATGTAATTGTTGTCCGAGGCGAAGCCGAGGTCAATAAACATGTGATCTGAGGCTTTCTTATTTACTGCCCGTGGTGTGTATACTATTTTTCTCCTCGACGGAGGCGAAAAGCGACATTTTCGTTTAGCGCAGCGGGAGGAAAATGGACGCTTTCCGCCCGGAGGTGAGAAAAAGATTTTTATGTAAACCTGTGAAGATGATAATTCTACTGGCGCAATTAGAATGCCATTAGCCTAGTTTGTCGTACTAGTTTACAAGGTGGGAGGCACGAGTCTGCCCGCGAAATTCAAATTTAATTTGGTTTTTCGCAATTTGTAAACTAATACGACGAAGTAGGCTTATGGCTAATTGCGCCAGTGGAATTATCATCTTCACAGGTTTACATAAAAATCTTTACTTATAGTTTAAGAAATTAATCAAAATACTGAGTTGGACGTGAGTTACTCACAAATAAGTCGATATTTTGTTTAATTCTAAAAAATCTGTATTTATGAACAAAATCTGTATCTTTAAAAAGTTATATCACTTTATGTTTATATGGCAACACTGGGCAAAAATGATAAATTCTCAATCAACGGAAAAAAATCACTAAAATGTCAAACTTGACATTGACATGCGGCTGACGCAATAGCTCATGGTATAAGCCGTGTCAATAAAGAAAGGAATCTGAAATGGCGGCTTGTACTTGTAATGACAGGCACAGGTTGGACCGTCAGCAAAAAACGAAGCGAAGCTGAGCTGCTATATGTGTAGCTATACAGACACACATTGTATGTTTATATTATTTATTTAGTATTTGTGTTGATACCTTATTCATTTATGTACCTATATTATGTTATTAAATATACCTATATATTACTATTGATTTATACTATTGATTTAGTTAGCACATGTTTAATATCTCTAGGTATTTATTTATTTCTTGTTATCTTTAAGTCCTCTAACTTATGTTGTATGTTTCGCGTCAGGTCGCAACGTATTTTATATTTCTTCTTCAAAATATTTTGTAACATTATATACGATTTCACCCTCATCACTTTGAAGAATCTTTCCTCGTTTCGCGTAAACGCTCATTAAATTAAAGCTCATTTTTTAAACGTAAGATAATTTATTATTGATCAATAAACAGCATACGAACGACAATAACAACGAAAAAACTTAGAATCAGAATCAGAATCAGAATTTTTTTATTGCATTATACACTAGTAGTATACAAGAGATGGTAGGTACAATAGATTGTTGGCCGTAGTGTATTACCAATCTAATGGTGTGCAATAACAATAGAAAATTATACAATTAAATTTAAAAATTGGATAGTTCACAGTACACACTTAATTATATCGATAATAAAATAATATAATAATTAATATGTCAATTGTTTATCAAATCTAGTAATGTCAATAATTTAAAATAAATAATAACACGTTACTTCATTGAAATTATTATTATCGATAAAATTAATTACTTATTTTTAAAAAATTAAAAAAATAATAAAATAAAATAGAATATCTGAAGTTGTGCTTTGAAAAAAAGAAAGAAAACAGCTCTAAATAATTTTATGTATACCTACTCACTCATTTCACTGTTTCATTAAAAAAATCCTCTAATGTGTAGTAGGCCTTATTTATAAGCCAATTTTTCAAAGTTTTCTTAAACTTAGCTAAGGGAAGTTCCTTGATATCATCAGGTAAGTTATTATATACTCGAATGGCCATGATGTATGCACTTTTACGGTAAATATTACAACTTACAGGAGGCAAATGAAGTTTATCTTTTTGTCTACTAGGTCTTGTGCGCAATTCAGATTTTTTGTGAAGAATTGATTATTGGTTTTTACGAGTAGACTTAATTCTAACAAGTATATTCCTGTAAGAGTAAGAAACTTTTTTTCTATAAATATTGGACGTACAGAATCCTCTCTTTTCTTATCATATAGTATTCTTAAGCATCGCTTTTGCAAAATAAACGTGCTTTGAACATTGACAGAGTTCCCCCAGGAAATGACACCATAAAGCAGAATCGAATAGACACTACTGTAGTAAAACGCGGTGGCCACCGACGTTGAGGATACTTAACAGAAAACAAGACAAAGAACAGTAACAAAAATACAGTGTGCAACACTGTGTGATACAGACTGATAATTTTTTGCGTGCTGTAACGACGTGTGCGAGTGAGAGGGAATGATTAGCGACGCCATTTACAATTCCTTTCTTTAATGACACGGGTTCTACAAAGCACGTACAAAGACCTTACACTTTAAAGGTCTTTGTCATGGTAGGAAACATGGAAGTAGGAATTACGACTACGGTAGGAAATACATTTCCTACCTTCATGCACTACCTACTCTTTGGACAAACACAGATTAAGTATTTATCAGATTCTGCAAGCGCAAAATAGGTAGGTACCTAGATTTTCTAAATATTTTTTTAGGGTTCCGTAGTAAACAAGGAACCCTTATAGTTTCGCCATGTCGGTCCGTCTGTCTGTCTGTCTGTCCGCGGTTTAGCTAAGAGACTATTGGTACTAGAAATCTGTAATTTGACAAGGGTATAATTAACAATCACGCCGACAAAGTGGTGAAATAAAATTTTGAAAAATAATTTTTTTAGGGTACCTCCCTACATGTAAAGTGGGGATGAATTTTTTTTTCTCGACTATCCCATAGTGTGGGGTGTCGTTGAATATGTCTTTTAAAAATATTGTGGGTGTGGGAACACCATTTTTCAAATTCAAGGATCAGTTTGTGAAATATGATATTTTAAAGTGCTAAATTTTATTAGAGTCAAGTGTCCCCCCTCTGCCAGCTAAATGGTTGTTTAAAGGATACAAGAAAAAATTCACAGCAGTAGTATATAATATAATGAATTTCAAAGGAAAACTATCACGGCTAAGTAGGGTTCATTAGTTAAGGAGTTATATCTGTTTTTCTAAGTTAGGTATTACACGTAGTGTAAGTTGCATATTTTGTAGTATTTAAACCATGGAACTCAAAATGTATTCAATATTCATAAATAAAATAAAAGCACTATCCTAGGTCAGCAATAATATTTGACTTTCAACTACGGAACCCTACACTGCGCGTGGCACGACACGCACTTGGCCGGTTTTATTTCCTCTTATTGCAGAATATTTTAATCTAAAATTCGGCCGTTCAGAGAATGCGTTCCTGACACCTGTCAGTTAGTCACGACAACTGTCACAAAATTATAACATTAATTGATTATTGATATAATAATGTTGTTTTAATGCTCATCAATTGTTAAAACGGTAAACAACCAGCAATAATATTTTTATCGTAACTGCAACGCCATTACAAAGTTACGTCGTCAGTTCAATCGCGACGTGTCAGGAACGCATTCTCTGAACGGCCGTAGTATAATGGATGATATAAATATCCTCCATCATACCCACGGTATGCCGGTGCCCGGTACGGAGGGTAGTATTGTAAAGATTTTCCTGAAAAGCTATTGTGCCCTGAGGATTTAGTTCAGACTGCACGCACTTTTGCTAAGGTTATAAGAATATTTGTACGGCTACTTGCCACGAGGAATATTTTTAATTTTTGGCTATTACAGGGCTGCTTTTGTTTGGTTTTTTTTGTATTACTTATTAGATTTACTACAAAATATGTTTGTATTTTAAGTTTCTAGGGCACCAGAGGGCGCTATTAGTTCGTTGTTGATTTTTTAATGTCTTTATATAAACTTTGTTAGTTTCAATTTTTCAATTCCATAGTCTGCTTCATTCTTCACTAAGTTCATAGATAATTTAATAAAAAACTTATTATACTTGCATTCTATTTATTTTGATACAATATATTTAGCACCCAGAAGTGGAAAATAATAATAAAAACAGGATGACAATTCATTGAGCTAATTTACTTTCAAATTAACTTAATTTTAGACAATAATGCAATAAAAGAAATCATCACGCACAACCGTTAACAATAATTATTTTATAGCATTTTTACAACAAAAGAAACGTTAACAATAATTATTTTATAGCATTTTTACAACAAAAGAAATACAAATAATAATAAGGAACAATCTTACTCAATAGTGTCAGTACCGACAATTCACTCGTTTGGCGGTTCGGCAAGGAATCTCCCTGTACGCGGCTGAAAGCTCGCTTTTATATTTTTCGTTTATGTTCGGTACCGTCACTATTGTGGGTAGTACTAGTATGATTAAAAATAAAGGAAACAACAGTATTCTGCTAATTATATATTTTATTTGTATATTTAATAATATTATAAATCTGGTAGACAATTTTACAGATAGGCAAAGTAGGTACTCCAAGAGCTAGCTGCCATTAAGGACTAGAATTTTTTGGACACTTTATCTTCTTCACACACACTACGTTCTAGCCCTTATTATTATCTAGTAATATTATAGTCGTAGCTTTTTGACGACCTCCCTGGCGCAGTGGTGAGCGCTGTGGTCTTATAACTGGGAGGTCTCGGGTTCGATTCCCGGCGGCAGGCTTTGGCCGTGGCTAGTTACCACCCTACCGTCAAAAACGTGCCGCCAAGCGATTTAGCGTTCCGGCACGATGGCGTGTAGAAACCGATTAGGGGTATGGGTTGAATGTTCACTGCCATACCCCTTACAAGTTAGCCCGCTACCATCTTAGACTGCATCGTCACTTACCATCAGGTGACTGGTGACAGGACAGACAGGTCAAGGACTATCTTGTCATCGAATAATAATAAGAAAAAAAAAGCTGCGAGTATTTGCAACCAATCAATCCACCTAGCTGCCGATAATGTCTTAAGACATTATTAAGAAGGACATCTTTCGAAATGCCTTGTGGGATCTACCTTACAACTTAAGCTCACCTGGCAGATACTTGTAACTTGGCAATTTTTTTCTATGCATAACTATACCTACATATTATAAAGACTTGTAAGTACCTATTCGAATATAATTATTATTTAAACTTTGTCGTAGCCTGTTAATTTTGTTAAAATTTGATATGTTTCGGGGATAATGTTGCAACCGTGCTAAGCCTACTCTGCCGTCCTAACGAAGAGTGCAATAACTAGGTTTTGACTACTTTCGAGATTTAATTTTTGTTTTGTGTGTATCTTCGTAACTATAAAAGCTATTAATATTATATATGTATAATATTATATTATATATTTATTATTAATACTATTATATAGAGCTCATTTTCCTGATTATGGATATGGTCTAAGTCAATTTGCCCAAAAACTCGACTTATTGCACTCTTCGTTAGGACGGCAGTACTAGGTCACGATTATCTTACAATGCTACTATTAAAAAAAAATCGCAGAAAATCGCTTTGTTGAGGTGGTAGGCGGTAGCCAGCTCTTGGAACATATTTATTATTAATTATAGTTATTTAAACGTGTACAATAACATGAGACCTGCGTGGTACGTATGCACTGTAGCGCTGCTGCGGCCGGGTCGTACAGTCAAAAACACAGTTGTTGACCCTTGTTTATTAATTTTTTAATATACATATAATATTTTTCATCAAGATGTACCGCCAAGCACCATATAACATCGCCACGGTGCTTTTGAGCTTTCATTTTATTGTGCACGCGTATTGGCTATATAATATGTACCTACATTATAAATACAAGACATTTATGTTTGAAAATGTACACGTAAATAAGTACCTACCTATAATAAAAGACAATATTATATCTTAGCAAAATAATAATATAATCAACATTGATAATGACGTGTGTGTGTGTGTGCAGAAACGTGCCCTAAGGGTACGTTCTTGCAGAAGCGTTTGCGTTTTGCGCGTCGCGTCGCGCGGTTAACTCAAACATATGGCCAAGTATGAGAGCGTTTATGCAGAAGCGTTTGCGTTGAACGCGGCCGCGCAGGCGGCGGGCATCGCGGACACGCACCGCGCAACGCACCACGTGTGCAGAAACGTGCCCTTATTGCCGTTGCCGTGACCATAGAAATATATGCCCGATCGCCATATATTTCTATGGTCCGTTTACTCATTTAACGACACCGCACAGAACGACGCACGTTTTGCAGACGTCTTTTTTTGATATTATGTCGTCCATGCCGCTATGTTGCAAATTTTTTGCGGTGACGATATACCGGCTGTATACGAAACAAGTACTACTTATAAGTTATAAACCACACGTCTGGTACTCCTTATCACGTACTATAGATTCTATAAGTTTTAATAACAGCCTCTAAAGCTTTTCATGAGATTAGCATGCCAGGGGCAAATCTCGGAGTAACACGTGCAGTTTTCTTTGGCGTTTTTTCTATAGTTTAGAGTAGAATTGGCGGTTTTACTAGTAGTATGTACCTATGCAAAATTTTCCCTTTTTGTCCCCGCCTCTAACTGGAGATCTAGAACCTGACAAGATTTGGCACATTTTAAAATGAATATTTTATGGTTGCAATTTCATGCAACCCGTCGAAAATATCTGTGCAGCTCGTTTCTTTACGAATGTTTTTTTTTTAATAGATATGAAACACTACACTGATAAAAGAGAGATTTGTTTTTGTTGTATGGCCCACACTTCATAATCTTTTCTTTCAGATCCATCACTGATCTATCTATTTTGTGTTCAACATCACACAAATGTTGATTATTATAAAATGAGTCTCATTATGAGACATATATCGATTTGATTATTCTAATTTACAGCTGGCAATACAGTACGCACGCAATTACGTCACAAGTGTGCAGATATTTCCAACGGGAAAAATGTAATTTTACAATATAAAAATAACTTGTCTTCTTTTATTGTACATCACAAAATTACACAAAAATACCTAGGTACTATCTTATTGAATATGAATCAATGCATTACCTCAAACAAAATATACAAAAAAATATATTATGCTTTGCATGACCAGGCACTACAGGCACAACAAACAGTATACTTACTATTTAAAATCAAAAGGTTCTCGAAAACGATAATATTATGTTCCCTTTAGGTCGAGTGGTGAGATTAGTTTCGCTTATTAGTACCTACATTTACCTTTTCGTCAAGAATAACAATTATGATTTTTTTCCGCTTCAATTCCCTTTAGGTATTTGAGTGCCAAATGCTTAGCCAAAATATTTTGTTTTAATGAAACCAAAGTTGACGTAAAAGGAATAGGAAGCGGTAGGCTTTAAAACTCGATCTAAAGAGAACACCTGAAAACAGAATCACAATGCTTATATTATTATAAAAAAAATCATAATACATATTTTAAAAATAAAATATACAGCAGCATAAGACAATACAAATAATATATAGTAATAGACAAAAGATTATTTGAAAATTTAAAATTTAGTGATTGGGCAACTGTTGGCATCTATAAAAGTAGAAATAAGCTGTTTGACTTGTATGCAGAAAAACGATATAATTATACCCCCGCGTTTATAGAATATGTAAGAAATTACTCCAAATTGTTTAGAAACGTGTGCATACAAGCAAAGTCACTTCACATAAAACAAAAAATTGTCAATTCAGATAATAAAATAAAAGCAGTATGGGACATTATTGGTGATGAAATGGGTAAGAACAAGATGCATTATAATAAACTGGAGCTTAAACTTAATAACCTTGTAATTGACTCCGATATAGAAATTGCAAATACATTTGAGAACTTTTTCAAAAATATACCAGTAACCACGACCAGTTCTCTAAATTCCTCGCCAACAGAAGCCTGTAATCTTCTAAGAAGCAATGTCTCTGAGTGCAATAAACTATTTAGGTTTGAACACGTTACCCCATATGATATTATCAAAACATTTAAATCATTGCAAAATAAAAAAACAGGAGATCTATGGGGAATATCAGTTAAATTAATTCACAATATCATTGATATTATTGCGCCTTATCTTGCTTTAATTTTTAATAAATCTGTAGATACTGGATCTTTTCCAGACCTAATGAAATGTAGCAAATTAATACCTCTTTATAAATCGGGAAGCAAATTTGACCCGAATAACTACAGACCAATTTCAATTTTGCCAACTCTCAGCAAGATTTTCGAAAAAATAATGTTCAACCAACTGCTTCTACACTTTAACTTAAATAAACTTCTTCACCCTGAGCAGTACGGTTTTACTAAGGGTCGATCAACAACCGATGCAGCCGCAACGCTGTTACAACACATTTTCGATGCATGGAATAACTCACAGAATGCCATTGGTATTTTTTGTGATTTATCAAAAGCCTTCGACTGCGTTGATCACAAGACCCTCTTACTTAAACTGAGCCACTATGGTATTAAAGATATTGCACTTAGCCTCATTGCGTCTTATCTAAGGGATCGTGTTCAAAGAGTGTGTGTCAATGATGTAAAATCATCCGGATCAGCCTCAGTAATGGGTGTACCCCAGGGTTCTATTCTAGGTCCATTCATGTTTTTGATTTACATAAACGATTTACCATATTTTGTCCAAAATACTTGCGATATTGTACTATTTGCTGATGAGACGTCTTTGATTTTCAAAGTCGATAGGAAAAAAGACAATTTTGACGATGTAAATAATGCATTATCTCAAGTTTCTGAATGGTTTACGGCAAATAATCTACTTTTAAATGCTAAAAAAACAAAGTGTGTTGAGTTTTTATTGCCTAACACCAGAACTGTCAGTAAAAATTTAAAGATAAGTAATGAATCCTTGAAAACAGAGGACTCCACAGTGTTCTTGGGATTAACCCTGGACTCAAAGCTGCAATGGGGCACCCATATAGCAGTACTTGCTGGCAAGCTCAGCTCTGCTGCTTACGCTGTTAGGAAGATTCGACAGATAACTGACATAGAAACTGCAAAAATTGTTTATTTTGCATATTTCCATAGTATTATGTCATACGGAATCTTAGTATGGGGTAAAGCGGCCGATATTGGAAAAATTTTTGTATTGCAGAAGAGGGCGATTCGCGCAATCTATAATTTAAAGCCGCGGGATTCGCTTCGAGAAAAATTTAAAGAAATAGGCATTCTTACAGTAGCTTCACAATATATTTATAACAATATAATATTTGTCAGACAAAACATTGTGAATTACAAAAAAAAGGGTGAATTACGAGATAGGCAGGTTAGAGATCCAAATAGGCTCGTGATTCCTCGACTGCGCCTCAAGAGGGTCCGAAAGACATTTGTGGGAATGGGCGTGACGTTCTATAATAAAATTCCACAGTCGATCTTGGACTTGCCTTTACACAAGTTTAAGAAATCGATTAAAACTACGCTCATGAAAAAAGCATATTATACGATTGAAGACTATATAAATGACAAAAAAGCGTGGATGTAATTCGTTCCAGCGATTCATGAGACAGTAGGTAATGATTAACCTGTGTAATTGTATATCAAAATAATTCTATTCTATTCAGAGTTTCCACTTTATTTGTGTACAAGTCATATTTTAAAATGAGTATTTGATTTGAATATTAGTTTCAATTCGATGCCTTAGGATGGGTAGCCTAAGTATGTCACACTCTCTTTAACATTTCTGCGGTGGTGTCGTGTGATGCGGGTTGTTGCGTTCCCTAAAATATGGTTGAGCGAAGCAATGGCTGGGTCATGCGTCATGCTCGTGAACGGGTGCCACCAGCGGCAATGGGGCTACTTTCTGTCTGCCCGTCTTGACATGTGTTGAATTATAATTAGAAATAATTACGTATGCTTTTGTGGACCTTTCCCTCATTGTGGAAACTCTGCATACATAGAATATCTGTTAAGTATATTGTAAAAGTATTTTGAAAAGAGCAACTGCCGAGTTTCTTGCTGGTTCTTCTCGGCAGGAACGGCATTCCGAACCAGTGGTAGACTCATTGACGATTCAAAAGTACTTGTAAAAGTTTATTTGAATAAAAAAAAACATTTCTATTCTATTCTATTCTATTCTACACATTAAAACTTATTTAATAGGCGAATTTATTTATAACATTTTAACTAAATGTATTCTTTAACATTTATATTAAAATGTTGAGCAAACTTAATAAATGTTCACAGGGAGGAGAGTGTTTAAGTCTAATTTTAACTCTTCACATGGTATCATTGCAATGACTTCCTTTAGAAGATGAGATGAGAAAGGAAAGCGACAAAATGTCACATAGGTTGATTGACCCTGAAGATGTTCTATGAAGCTGAGACTGGCCGATTGTTTTTTTCTGGGACTCCATGTGTAATATTTACTTACAGGTACTGTTACTTATTTTGCAAATGAATATTTACACATTTTCTAAATTAATGTTGGTTATCAACTGAAATAACATATCATAACGGTCAGTTCAGACAGAACGGAAAAATGCCTGAGCAATTTACTGGCTCCATTGAATACAGGACTGTATTGTCATAGGCTAAAATAGAAAATTGACTCTCGAGCGCACTTCCAGGGCACAAGGGTGCCTGTTCGAGTAAATTTTCTACTTTAGCCTATGGTAACCTATTTTCAATGGAGCCAGTAAATTGCTTGGGCATTTTTCCGTTCTGTCTGAACTGACCCTATGGTAAGACTTACGACAATTGTCTTGACTATTTTTCTTATTCAATTTTTATTTTACTAATTAAATTATAAATGCCAGTTCAGAAGGAGAGTGGGATATAATTTATTATTATAATAATTATCTTAATTTTATTTTGTTTTAGCACAATAATAAAAGTTATCTATTTAATTTTTATAGAGATATAACATTTAATTTAATGGAATGATCAGCTTGTGCATTTATTATTCATCATCATAAAGAAAATTCGATTAGAGAGCTTTTTTATTTCATAAATTAAACAATTATACTTTTAATTGTATAAAGAATATTAATATAAATCTGTAAAAGATTGGTATGATAAAATAAGTATTTTTGAGAAATTTACAAATAAATATGTAATTAACTCTACAATAATATAAAGTTCTAGTAACATTGTTATCTTAAGTAATATGCATTACGTAATAAGTACTATTTTAGTTGCATTAAGTAATATTATGTATTAGCAACATCAATTCAGAATTATAACAGATATCACATTTTTAATGTAAAACAATCATTAAAAAAAAATTGTGCTTTGCTACATAATTGAACAACATTGAAAACTACACATTAATACATAAAGAATATTTAATCTTAGCTTCAATTTAAGTATATGTGTAAATTAAAATCATCATTTATAATGTTTGGTTGTATTTGCACTTAGTTATTGGAATAGCCAAGTCTTTCCTTCAAACGGAAGTAAACCTTAAGACATGGGCGCAATACTGTCAAGATCATTATGATGAGAACTAACACAAGATTTGTGTATCTTAACACTTCTCCAAAAGCCCACCATTTTGAGAAACACCCGAGTATGATTGTTATAGTTCCCAAAAAAAATGTTACAAGACCAACTGATGCATGGAGTAGTTTCACATAAATAGGAGCCAGATAATCTTTAAGTTTTAGACTGTAAAGTGCACCTAGCCCACCAAAACTTGTGAAGCATGCAAATACTAAAGCGGCCAAACCAAATTTAGCGTGAAGAGTTTGAAAATGGTACTTGTTGTTTATAATTTTATTGGAAAGAATGACTAGAAATCCAAAAAGAATGATAAGACCGGCTAGTAGTTGAAGGACCCAGTGTCGAGCACTTCGAAGCCTGATCGGCATCCACTCAGTAGCCAAGTCTCCTGGTGTGACAGCGTTGATAGCCGAAGTCATCAGAATCAGCCACTGCAATGTAATATGCATAGTATTTGATGCTTGTTAAAAACTAATTTTGGAAATCATAATATAATATTTGATGTATTTAAGTGTTTAATTGAACAAAATTAAAAATCGTTGAAATTGAACACCTACTATGGATTTAGGATTGGTGGTAAATTGCAGCAATTCATAGTACGCCGGAACTGGTGTACGTAGCAGCCAATGTTTGACATTTGCAAAGTATTGAGGTGATATGCGACCTCCGCGATACGATCCTCCTATACGATCTCCCTAATGTTGTCAATACCAAACGTGTCAACTGTCATACTTTGTTATTATGAGTCAATATTTATTTATTTGTTATTTATTCGTCTAGTGGAATTCTTTCAGTTAAATAAAACCAATATTTCTCTTGGTTTCTCGTTTATTATGCCACAATTTATTTAACTGAAAATGCTTGACGAAAAACTAGGCAAGCCTACGCTATTAAGATATCTGCGACCCGATAAGTTTGACATCGAGCCTGAAGTCGCGGACGCCGATGCAAAATGGCTACATTGGAAATCGACATTCGAAAGCTTCTTAGCAGAAGAGATTACCGAAGATGTACCAGACTCTCTTAAGCGTAAGCTGCTAGTTAACCACTTATCGGCATCGATTTACAAGCATATCAAAACTTGCTCCACTTATAAAGATTCAATGAAAGTTCTAGAAGACATCTATGTCAAACCGAAAAATACTATTCTAGCTCGACACATTCTCTTCAATCGCAAGCAACGAGCCGACGAAACGATCTCTGACTATGGTAGAGCTCTCCGGCTTTCCGCGAAATATTGTAAATTCGAAGACGTCATAGCCCAAGAGCATGAAGACCAAGCAGTTCGTAGCGCTCTCATATCCGGCTTACTATCACGAAGGATTCGCGAGCGGTTACTAGAAAACTCTAAACTCACTCTCTCAGAAGCAATTAACCAAGCCGTAGCTCTAGAAACGGCAGAGAAGGATGCAGTTGCTATTGGTGACAGATCTCCGCAACTTACTGCCATATCGCAAGGTAGTTCACGAGACGAGGAATCCGAAAATCTAGCAGCAGCTCCATCGTCACGAACTTTTCAAGCCGCTCCGACCACGCTACCTCCGGCTAAACCCTGCTTCTTTTGCGGTGGGAGTCTTCATCCAAGGTTCAGATGTCCAGCCAACAAATCCACCTGCAAAAAGTGCTCAAAGAAAGGACACTTCGCAAGCGTCTGTAGATCGGGCAATAGTAATAGGAACTTGAACATCACGACAGTTGAAGATCCTACGATCTCTAACAACGACCGGTTCTACAGTGGAGCTATTTCTGCTGCCTCTCCTTCGAGTCTTAGAAGTGCGACAATTCCAATAATGGTCAACGATTACAAGGCTGATGCACTCATCGATACAGGAAGTTCAGTCAGCTTCATTAACGCTAAAGTTGCTCGCATAATGAAACTACGCAAAAAACCCTGCAAGCAGACAGTCAATCTCGCTTCTCTCAATCAAGTTTCCTTTGTCGAAGGTATCTGTTTTGCTACCATTGCGATGAATAAGCATACTTACAAACAAACACCTCTTCTAGTTGTCGACAACCTCTGTGCCGACGTCATAATTGGCCATGACTTGCTTAAACATCACTCGAGTATTCATCTCAATCTTGGTGGGCCTGGCGAACCTTTAGAGATATGCAACGTGTTACGAGCTTCGGTACCGTCAGTCTCCGTATTTACGAATCTATCGCCGAACATTAGACCGATCGCCGTGAGAAGTCGGCGATACAGTAAGGAAGATGAGGACTTTATAAAACAAGAAGTGTCTAAATTACTTGAAGACGGGGTCGTTGAAACAAGTATTTCCCCCTGGAGAGCCCAAGTCCTTGTAGCAGGAGGAAAGGTTCATCGAAAACGACTTGTCATTGATTACTCCATGACCATAAACAAATTCACCGAACTGGATGCCTTCCCTTTGCCAAACATAGAATCAGTCGTTAACAACGTATCAAGATTTAAAGTGTTCAGTCAAATTGACTTAAAGAGCGCATATCATCAAGTACCCATCTTAGAAAATGAAAAGATATATACAGCTTTCGAAGCATGCGGCAAATTGTACCAGTTTACACGCATTCCATTTGGCGTGACTAATGGCGTTGCGGCTTTTCAACGAACCCTGGACTTCATCATAACAGAAGAGAGACTAGAAGGAACGTTCGCTTACTTAGACGATGTAACCGTCTGCGGTAAAGATCAAAGGGATCATGACCGTAATCTAAAACGCTTTATGGACGCCGCTAATAAATTTCATTTAACTCTAAACGAACAGAAGAGTGTTTTCAATAAGACTAAAATCAACTTGCTTGGATATACCCCTTCAAGCGCCGCGGCCATTTTTGTGAGGTAGTGGCTTGTGCCGGGCCTGTCACGTTAATATAAAAAAAAAATATAAAAAAAATCCGCTTTATTAAAAAAATTATTTCTCTAAAATTTTATATAAGTAGGACTTATGTATAAAACTTATATTGATGGAATCGTTATGAATTCATTTTGTATGTAATATATACTTATCCGTACATATTACTGACATATAATTAGCAAAATCTCATTTAAAAGTAACGAGAGCTATATTTTGTACAATTTTATCATAATTGATGAATTAATGAATTTGGTGCAAAATTGTTATTTATCTACATGTATTTTACTTAAAAACTGTTTATTACGTACCCTTCCATTGTTTTCACTATGATTAACACCAAAAAACACATCACAGGAATAAATATGAACCTATTTATCACTACACTCGGCACGCTCGACGCGAGTACTGAGTGCCAACGCGTTTTACAACATCGATTATGTCAATGTCTTAAGGTTCAAAATTGTACAAAAAAAGGCATAGAGACCTTCAAGGTTGAACTTTCGATAGATTTAAGTTAGAGAAGGCTGGGTATATTGTTTACTAGCAAATTAAATGCAAAACCACAGGAGTCGAAACAGGATAGCTAATATCGGGAGCCGATAGGGCGGCAAATGTCCGGTCTTTTTAAATCTGCGGGAGCCGGGGAAAGGGCGCTTGAAGGGATAATGTTGAAAATAATACAATCAGTCCTGACCCGGAAAGACTAAAACCTCTTTTAGAGCTTCCTGCTCCAACTAAAACTAGTGAACTAAGATGAGTCCTAGGTATGCTTGCTCATTACGCTAAATGGATTGCGCGTTTCTCCGAAAAAATAAAGCCACTTACATGCGTGACTACTTTCCCGTTGTCGCCTGATGCGCTAAAGAGTTTTGAAGAACTCAAGCAAGATATCAAGGCAGCCGCTCTAGTAGCCATTAACGACAATGAAATGTTTACAGTCGAAACAGACGCTTCGGAATTCGCGCTAGGGGCTACGCTGACTCAACTTGGAAGACCAGTTGCCTTTTTCTCTCGGACACTGAATAACTCGGAATGCAAACAATCCTCAATCGAAAAAGAGGCTTGTGCGATAGTAGAGAGCCTAAAGAAATGGAGACACTACCTGATTGGTAGACATTTTCTTCTTATAACAGACCAACAATCGGTAGCCTTCATGTTCAATCAAAATCATAACAGTAAAATAAAAAATGAGAAGATCCAACGTTGGCGGTTGGAACTGTCATGCTTCAAATTTGATATAGTTTATAGACCAGGCACTGAAAACGCTGTTGCGGACGCTCTATCTCGCGTATGCGCCTACATGAATATAAACAAGTTGAAAGAACTACATGACGCACTCTGCCACCCGGGGGTAACTAGAATGTATCACTGGGTAAAATTTAAAAACTTACCCTACTCAGTTAATGATGTCAAGGAGATGACCGCCTCGTGCCCTACCTGCGCCGAAATAAAACCGAGATTTCTAAAGGCCAAGGGTCAATTGATAAAAGCTACGTCGCCGTTTGAACGGATCAACATAGATTTTAAAGGACCACTACCTTCTGAAACAGCCAACAAGTACATACTTACGATTATTGATGAGTACAGTCGGTTTCCTTTTGCTTACCCATGTAAGGATATGACCTCAGCCACTGTCATTACTTGCCTGAAAGATCTTTTTCTGACATTTGGCCAACCTCTCTATATTCATAGTGATAGAGGATCGTCATTCATGTCCGAAGAGTTCAAATCATTCCTACGACAGTCAAACATAGCCTCATCCAGAACGACGCCCTATAACCCCCAGGGTAATGGCCAAGTGGAGAGACTAAACGGAACACTCTGGCGAACTATTCAACTTAGCCTTCGGTCAAAGGGATTATCGATAGAAAATTGGGAAGTAGTACTGAAGGACGCATTGCATTGTATCCGCTCCCTCCTGTGTACGGCAACAAACGCCACTCCGCACGAAAAACTTTTCAAATACCCTAGAAGATCCCCGAACGGAGATTCACTGCCATCTTGGTTCACGCCGGGACCGATCTTTGTTAAAAAGAATGTCCGCTCTTCAAAAACGGACCCTCTTGTCGAGGAAGCTGAGCTCTTAGAGATCAATCCCTACTACTCTCTCATAAGACGGGATAATGGAGAAACCTCAACGGTATCAAACCGTCAATTGTCTCCTTGCCCCAGTACTACTGATAATAGCAGAGACGATAGCTTTGAAACGGCCTCCGAAGATGACGTTTCCATCTGAAAATAACTCCACACCTCCACCTGATAATAACGCTCCTTCGTCATCGTCTCGTGTAGAAGAGTCGACGACGTCCTCGCCAGTTCTTCGGACTGGACTCCCCAGGAGATCTAATAGGACGCGGAAATTACCCTCCTACCTAACGAACTTTGTGGTTGATGGGAGTGAGAGTGAAAACTGAACCGGGGGAGAATGAGGTGATATGCGACCTCCGCGATACGATCCTCCTATACGATCTCCTTAGTGTTGTCAATACCAAACGTGTCAACTGTCATACTTTGTTATTATGAGTCAATATTTATTTATTTGTTATTTATTCGTCTAGTGGAATTCTTTCAGTTAAATAAAACCAATATTTCTCTTGGTTTCTCGTTTATTATGCCACAAGTATGAAATTAAGTTTTTAGGAAGGGCTGTATTTAGTAGCACTAAGCTACCAATTCTAAATCTACGATGCCTACCTACTTACTTGACGGAATCTTGAATGATTTCAATAAGTATAAATTTTAATTAATTATTTATTTATTAATAGTACCTATTTATCCAATTTTACTTACCCCGAGGGCCATTAGGGTGGGATGGAACGAGAAAAGGGTGGCTCCATCCTTGAAGCAACAATAAAGTATTATTCCACTAAAAATTAATGCACATAAGTTGCTAACAAGGTTCAAATAGCTCGGTTTCGGCGTATTATTTGGTGGGACCAGATTAGAAGTTTCCGCTGTTCTTTCTACTGGAGGCATTTCTGTGAGATTTGTCTTGCTGTTATTGCACTCAGTTTCCATTAAACAATTACTCCTATGTACCGTAAATGAATTACAGGAATGTCCTTTCGTGTTGCTTCGCACTACCCACAACTTTTTATTTCAATATTTTTTTTTTTTTTTTTTTTTTTTTTAATTTATTTAACGGCCCTGGATTCTACGTCCTTTAAGGCCTTTCTAAAAAAATACAGAATTGCATCTATAGGTATTACAGTACAGCATTAATACTAAAAACTATGTACAGAAATAGACTTAAGTTACTCGTATAATATGTAGAATACATCTTACAACTTTTCTACAGTATTACAAATAAATTCAAAAATGGGTTTAAAATATAAAGTATTATGTAACAAGTCTTTTATATGGCGGGGAACACTCATTTTTATTTTGTTATCTATATTTATCCTTTCTATTTCACTCACTAGAATTAATCTTTGAATACCAAAAACTGGACAAGTAAATACAATATGATTCACGTCAGCCTCCTCATTTTCACAATAATTGCATTTTTTACTCTTAAGAATTTTTAATTTATACAGGTGTGTTGGCACCAGACAATGGCCAAATCTCAGTCTATTCACTATTGATGTAAATTTTCTAGATTCACACTTCGTTTTGAAATACCATGGTTGCACCGGCATTTCCTTTTGAATTTCCGCATACCATTTTCCTTTATTTTTCTTAGTCTCATCCCACACTTCACTCCATAATTTCTTTTGTCTTATTTTAAGTTTATTACATAAATCCGTAAACGGCACTTTGATGCTGTTCGAACAGTCTTCATCAAAATTACTTCTTCTTGTAGCAGAGTCAGCCACTTCATTTCCTGTTATGTCTCTGTGGGAGGGTACCCAAACAAATTCTACATTAATTCCCCTTTGCTTTAAGTACAGTAATACCGTTTTAATTTGATAAATAATATAAACTAACTTATAATTACTAAAATTAAAATTTTTTACAGTTAAAAGGACACTTTTGAAATCTGTTATTATAACATAGTTATTAATTTTTAACATTAATTGTTCTTTTATATACTCCAATGCCTTTAACATGGCTACACATTCAGCGGTAAAAACACTACAGTCCAAGTTTAATTTAAATGATCTACATATTTTTAGCTGTGAGTCATAAAAAGCAGAACTTACAAAGTTCTCATTTTTAGACCCATCCGAGTATATCCTATAATAGTTTTTACAATTTTCTTCAATGTATAATATGAAGTCATTGTTTGTTTGGATATCAGTTTCAACATGAATTTTATTTCCTAGGTTTATTACATCATAATGGCAATCATACATAGGCCAAACATCATTCACATTTATGTCGCTAGCAATACTATGTATATATGTCATAACAATTAACATAGTAGGCTCCTTACCGGAAAGAAGCGCTTCTGCCGTAGTTTGTAGAGATTCTGTTGATGCTTCAGTTACTTTTAATAAATCCTGAGGCAGTAATAATTTGTTTACTAAGTTAGAATTACCGAATAGTTGTTTCAAACAAAACTTTTCAGCCAAATATACACGTCTTACCGGTAAAGGAGGGATACATGTTTCTACTTCCATTGAATTAATAGGCGTAGAACGCATTGCTCCACTTATAATTCGTAAGCCTATATTTTGTATAACATCCAATTTTTTTAACAACGATGCATTCGCTTGCATATAAGCAATGTAACTATAATCGAAATGACTCCTAACCATACTATTATACAATAATGTTAAAATTTTGGGATCTGACCCCCAAAAAACACCAGCTAAACATCGAAGAATATTGATGCTTTTCAATGCATTTTTACAAATATAATTAATGTGAGCATCAAATTTTAGTTTTGTATCAAAAATAACTCCTAAGAACTTCTTATTTGTTACAATTGGAATATCTAAGTTATTGTATTTAATGTTTTCAACTAGTGGATCACCAAATACCATACATGCACTTTTAGAGATATTAATATTTAATTTTAAAGTGTTTTTGTAATAACTTTGTAATTGGATCAATGCTGCATTAATTGTATTTATAGCTGTAGCTACATTTTTATTTATACTATACAATACCAAGTCATCTGCAAATTGTAAAATTTTTACATCATTTGTTACATATTTCTCAATTTGAGATGTATATAAATTGTATAAAATTGGAGATAATGATGCACCTTGCATAAGGCCCTTACTTGTTGAATTCGGTCCATGGAGTATATTATTATACTTAACATAAAACTTCCTGTTATTTAAAAAATTTAATAGCCATCTCAAAAGTTTTCCAGGAATGCCTATTTCATGGAGAGAAGTAATGAGCTGGTTTAAATCAACATTATCATAGGCACCTTCTATATCTAAAAAAACACATACTGCGGTGGCTTTAGATGACTTACAGCTTTTTAGATCTGATACAAATGATGCCAAACTTTCAGTTGCACTTCTTCCTTTACGGAAACCATATTGAAATGTAGGTAATAACTTATTTTTTTCTGTAAAATAATCTAATCTCACTTTCAGCATTCGTTCAAATAATTTTCCTATGCATGATGGTAAAGATATAGGCCTGTATGAATTATAGTCGGCTGGAGATTTATCAGGCTTTAAAATTGGTATAATACATTGATTCTTCCAACTCTCTGGAACACATTGATTATCCCATAGTCTATTAAATATATCAAGTAAGGCTATTTGACCTAATTTATGTAAGTTTTTAATCATTATATATGGAATGTTATCTATACCAGGTGTAGTGTTTTTTCTTGATTGAAGTGCTATATTAAATTCCGCAATGGTGAAAGGCTTTAATAGTAATATATACTTTTCCGAATCATTATTACATTCAAAAACAGATGTATTTAATGTTGTATTGTTATTATCCTTTTTAAATTTTGAAATAAAATTTGGAATCCATTCATCATTTTTATGCTGTGGTTGGATTTTGATACGTTTAAACATTTTCATATAATTCCATACTCGAGTAACAGGGGTATATCTATTAAAAGATGAACATAACTTATGCCAACTGTTTTTCTTAGTATCTTTAATTATTAATTTTTTTTGTGCATCTAATTTTTTATAATTAATGTAATTTTCCATCAACCCATGTCTCTTATATAACTGTAAAGCTTCCTTCGAATTTTTAACTGCAACTGAACAGTTTTCATCCCACCAAGGAGCAGGAGCTTTAAAAAGTCTAGGACCCTCAATTTTTACATATGGAATGTATTCTCTTCTGAGTAAATTTAAAACTTCACAGAATTTATCATATGACTGCAGGGGATCTGTTTCACTAAATTTCATGGATTTAAAGATCTCCTCTGATTTTGTATAATACTTGTTCCAATCTGCTTTATGAAATAGAAATTTCTCTACTTTGTCATTGACTGAATATTTAGATGGAACTAGGCTTAATTTTGTAAATGTTGGGTAATGGTAACTACCCAAGGGATCGTCACCTACTGACCATTCACATAGAGGTGCGAGTACAGGACTCACCCCTGTGACATCAATAGCAGAGCTATTTGTATTAGGCCTTTTTACTGTAGTAGGTATACCTGTGTTTAACAGACATAGGTTATGTTCATCAAAAATTTCAAACAATGTTTTCCCCCTTGAATTTGTACTATGGCACCCAAAAGCTATGTGATGTGCATTGAAATCACCTGATACTATACACGGTTTTGGTATGTCAGCAATGATATTTTTAAGTTTATTGATTTTACAATTTTTATTTTTATTTTTAGGTGGGCAATATATACATAAAATGGACAAACTACCAATATTAGTTTCTATAGAAATTGCTATGGACTGAACATCTTGAAAAAATTTTGTTTGTAATATTTTAAATTTAAATGTATTTTTCAATAAAATGCCTACTCCACCATGTTCATTTTTTGCATTTTTCCCTATATAATTATAACCTGAAAATCTAATTGGATTACTTGAACTTTTTTGCCAGGTTTCATTTAATAATAGAATATCAATATTATGTTGCTGTAAAAAGGTTTTTAATAGTGGTTTCTTGTTATTAATACTCTGTATATTATGCTGAGCAATGTTAATATGATGACTATCCATTATTTTTATTTAAATGTTTTAAAAAAGTTTCCCTAATATGGTTGGTACTCTTGATATCATTTGAATTTCCTATTGAAACCAATGTACTAATTATGGCTTCTAAAACTTTCTTGTCATTTGCAATATCATTGTATGATATTTCAGGCTTTGTAGGGGTTTTTTGCATGGGTTGGTATGAGTGTGTCTTCTGAGTTTGGGCCTTTGGTAGGGGTGGAAAATTAGTATTATTAGTTTGTACTACTTTAGCATATGACTCCTTATTCCTTTGTATTTTGGCTGCCTTAATAGGGCATGTCCTAGATATTGCTAGGTGAGCCCCACCACAATTACTGCACTTCAGCACATCTGAAGTGCAGTCCTTATAATAATGCTCACCTGCACAACGGGAGCACACCTGTGTATTTTTACATATTTTTCCAAAATGGTTAAATTTCATACATCTAAAGCATTGCATTAAGGGAGGAACATAAGTAAAGACTTTATATCTCCAATTATCTAAATAAATATACTGTGGCAAATTAGTACCACTGAAAATGACACTTATTGTTGATAGAGGTACCTACGATTTCTTCTCCCACCTTTTTCATGAATCTTCTTACACCTATCACTTCAGAGTCTGAAGAGAGTTTATTAAACAGCTCATGGTTGCTATTTTCTTTAGGAATGAATCTTACTACCCCCACCCTCTCCACAGAGGACGCTGGGATAAATGCTCTCAATTTGTAAGCGGCTATACATTCATGCTGTAAAAAGTCATTCGCTGCGATTGCTTGTTTAAATACAAGCATTATTTTATTTGCATTAATGCGCCTACTTTCGCTAATGCCCTTTACTTGTTTGAAATACTTGGAAACTAAAAGTGGATTTTTGTTTCCTATTTTACTATCTTTTTCCGTGCTTTCCACGAACACGGGAAACTCTGTGTTCGTGCTGTTTTCACTATAAGCCCGACGATATCCCGGTTTCATGTAAGGTTTGTATTTCAAGCCATCTTCGTCAGTAGTCTTAGTTACCTTCCTCCTCCTTTTTCTGTTGTCCGCTTGCTCGCCACCACCGCCGTCACTGTCCGACGGCATGATAACTTAATTAACCCCACTTTATACAAAAAATTCCAATATTTACACAAATAAAACTTTAATTAAAGCTTTCAAGTCCGTAAAAAGTGTGTCTCCTTTCCCGCCAAAAAAGGAAGTCAGACTCTAACTCAAGCTCCACTAGGCCTAGGACTAAAGTATTCTGTCATAGCCGTCTCTCATTTCAATATTTGATTTGTTAATGACAAAGAATATACTACTCTCTTACGAGAGGTTAATGATTTTTTAATTTGTTGCCTGTTGATTTCAAAGAGTATAGAAACACTACGTTCATACTTCATTGCTCTATGGATCTATTATTGTAAATGGTTGTTTTTAGACCACAGAACCCACAGAACACTATTATGGCTGATTTACACGGGTTTAGTAGTTTAGTAAATCTTTGCTTTAGTGACTTAATTGTTTAGTGGCCGTTTACACGTACTATTTAGTAAAGCTCTTTAGTAGCCCGAGATGCCTAGGCCTGGGTCGTGTCGCTTTCTCTGAGAATCGTATATTTAAATCAGATTTCACATTTCAAATCTGGTTTCAAAACTATGTTATTAACAAAAATGCAAAAAATATGATTAAATATAATATGCTCAAACTATACGGCTTTGAAACAAGCACGACGTTCTGCTAACTTATGCGGCTACTAAACAGTTTACTAAATCGTGCCTGTCCAAATGCGCTAAGTGATAAGCCGCGCCCACCTACTAAACAGCAAAATAGACCATATTCTATTTTTCCTGTTTACTGAGCTACTAAATTGTAACTTTTAATTGAACAGAATAGAAATGTTTTTTATTCAAATAAACTTTGTTACAAGTGCTTTTGAATCGGAGTCTACCACTGGTTCGGAATGCCCTTCCTGCCGAGAAGAACCAGCAAGAGACTCGGCGGTTGCTCTTTCCAATACAAGTTTACAATCTTGTGCAGAGTGGAAATATTAATTAAACACTTTTAGAAAAATGCTTTATTTTATTATTAGTTTTATTTTACATTTTACATTTTTTACTAGTAAGAAGAAGACAGTCATTTTTTATATGCGACCACAGAACAACAAAATCTCTGTACCAGTCACACCATTGACACATACTCTTTGAACACGATCGCTAAGATAAGACGCAATGAGGCTAAGTGCAAAATCTTTAATACCATAGTGGCTCAGTTTAAGCAAAAGGGTCTCGTGATCAACGCAGTCGATTTTTGATAAATCACATAAAATACCAATGGCATTCTGTGAGTTCTTCCATGCATCGAATATGTGTTGTAACAGCGTTGCGGCTGCATCGGTTGTTGATCGACCCTTAGTAAAACCGTACTGCTCAGCGTGAAGAAGTTTATTTAAATTAAAGTGTAGAAGCAGTTGGTTGAGCATTATTTTTTCGAATATCTTGCTGAGAGTTGGCAAAATTGAAATTGGTCTGTAGTTATTCGGGTCAAATTTGCTTCCCGATTTAAAAAGAGGTATTAATTTACTACATTTTATTAGGTCTGGAAAAAATCCAGAATCTACAGACTTATTAAAAATTAAAGCAAGATAAGGCGCAATAATATCATTGATATTGTGAATTATTTTAATTGATATTCCCCATAGATCTCCTTTTTTTTTACTTTGCAATGATTTAAATGTTTTGATATCATATGGGGTTACGTGTTTAAACCTCAAAAATTTATTGCACTTAGAGACATTGCTTCTTCGAAGGTTATATGCTTCTGTTGGCGAGGAATTTAGAGAACTGGTCGTGGTAACTGGTATATTTTTGAAAAAGTTCTCAAATGTATTTGCAATTTCTATATCAGAGTCAATTACAAGGTTGTTAATTTTAAGCTCCAGTTTATTGCCATTTTGAAAACGTCGGGGCATAGATGGCGCTGTTCAAGCAGCTGAAGCAACGGGGATAGATGGCGCGGGCAGTTGAAGGGATAATGCACCTTATTCTTACCCATTTCATCACCAATGATGTCCCATACTGCTTTTATTTTATTATCCAAATTGACAATTTTTTGTTTTATGTGAAGTGACTTTGCTTGTATGCACACGGTGAAACGAACACGTAGAACAATTTGGAATAATTTATTACATATTCTATAAACGCGGGGGCATAATTATATTGTTTTTCTGCCCATAAGTCAAACAGCCTATTTCTACTTTTATAGATGCAAACAGTTGCCCAATCACTAAATTTTAGATTTTTAAATAATCTTTTTTCTATTACCTAAAAATAGGGTCAATTTGAGAGTTTAAAAGATCAAAAAACTCTCTATAAATTTCATCCGGACCACCCTGTGCAAAATCAAGCGTCTGCATTGCAGCTGCGATATTTTGTTTAAACGACAACTTGCGACTTGCTACTAAATTGGTCGTTTACACGTATTAAATCACTAAATATTTATTGGTGTAGCAGAGCAGTGGCGTAAGTTTAACTGAAGTCAACACACTTTTGGAATATAAAATAGATTTATTTTATATTACATTAAATTGAGATTAATTCAATCAGAAAACAGAAAAAACAAAGAACACTATGACAACTCTGTCACATTTAAAAATATTTCTTATTCGGCCAGTCGACATTGAATCTCTCAATTCCGAACAGTGGTAGACTCATCGACATTTTGAACCAGTGGTAGACTCATCGACGATTCAAAAGCACTTGTAAAAAAGTTTATTTGAATAAAAAACATTTCTATTCTATTCTAAATAATTGCAACCAGCCTTCTTTAACAATCTACACTTATAAAAAAGACTTGTATTTACTAAACTACTAAACCCGTGTAAAGCGACCATTACTCCTACACTACACTCCTACCGGAGCACCACAGACCAGGACGGAGCACAGAACCACCACAGAATGAGGGCCCTGGGCCCTGATTCTGTAACTCAGTTGCTATCAAAAAATGATAGCCACTTTTTTTTTTTTTTTTTTTTCCTGATACTGAGTACCAAAGTGGTGCTCAATTCCATTACAATCTAGCCTAACTTAGTTGGCTAATGAGTAATTTTAATTTAACCTAAACTTATAAATTATTATCTTATATACTAAGAGATTGTCCAATGACACATCTTAGTTTTTCTTGGTAATAGTTTTTAGAGACACTTTGTTCATGTGTTCTTTCAGGCAGCACTAACACTACACTATCACTTTTTCACTAATCACTATTTAATTTAACTGTACACCAACTCAAAAGGCTTTGTTCGTTTTAAACGTCTCACTAGCTCCGTTACGTCAAGCAGCTGGATTGCTTCAACGTTAACATGATGGTGAAGCCGTTTATCGTGGCCTTCGGCAAATTTTGGTATAATTTTGTCGACGAATTCAATTTCTAGGTCCCGATGAATGTCGTCATTTCTGATGTACCAAGGAGCTTTCACAATATTCCTCAGTACTTTGTTTTGGAACCTTTGTATAATTTGAATATTAGTTTTTTTGGTACAGCCCCAAAGCTGTATTCCATAGGTCCAAACCGGCATCAGGACTTGTTTATATAAAATTAACTTGTTGTGTATTGATAGCGAGGAATGTCTTCCCAGTAACCAATACAACTTTTTATACTTTAAATCAAGTTCTTTTCTTTTTGTCTTGACATGAGCCCTCCAGCGTAACTTCACATCAAGTGTCATTCCTAGATATTTAGCTGTATCCACGTATGTAATTTGTTTGTCATTAATGAAAACAGCGTGATAATTTCCTGTTTTATTAGTAAAATCAATATGTACTGATTTTGCTTCGTTCAACTTTATTCTCCATATTTTGGTCCAATTGTACACCTTATTTAGAGCTGTTTGTACTTTTTCCACTGCCACACTGTGCGTTTCTCCTATAGCCATAATAGCTGTATCATCAGCAAAAGTGGCAATGGTATTATTTTCTAGTTTTGGGATATCGCAGGTATATAATAGGTACAGGACCGGACCTAGAACACTTCCTTGCGGAACTCCAGCTTTTATAAGTTTAAGTTCAGAGTAGGCTTCTTCTTGTCGTACTCTAAATGCTCTATTTGTAATATAAGACTCTAAGATATCTGCAAACGCCTTTGGGTAGCATATTTCTAATTTTATAAATAAGACCTTCATGCCAGACTTTGTCAAACGCTTTTTCAATATCAAGAAACACAGTGGAGCACACCTTTTTTTCTTCAATTGTTTTCTCTATAATACTGGCAATTCTATGGACTTGATCAATTGTCGAATGTTTCTCTCTGAAGCCAAATTGATGATCTGGTATCAGGTTTTTAGTATCTAGAATTGGTTTCATTCTCTTAAGTAAGAGTTTTTCAAACAGCTTTGACATAATAGGCAGCAAGGAGATAGGTCTATATGATGTCGCTTCATGAGGAGGCTTTCCCGGTTTAGCTATCATAATGACTTCTGCAACTTTCCACAGGTCAGGCACGTGCTTAAGTCTAAATGCAGCGTTAATCAATGTGGTAAGTTTAACTATGGCTTTTCGTGGAAGATTAATTAAAATTTCTCTCGTAATTAAGTCGTAGCCTGGAGCTTTCTTAGGACCCAACTTAAAATTAATTTCTCTGATTACTTCTTTGGGTGTTGCAAGCTTGATGTCTTCATCTTCTTGGATGCCCGTAATCGTTTCGATGTTCATTATTTGTCCCTCGTGTGGCTTAAATATGTTCTCTAAGTAATTTGCAAATCTTGATGCTTTTTGAGTGTTACTTATCGCCCACTCACCATTTTCTTCCTTTATGGGGGGAATATGAATGACTGATTTGTCCATGTTCTTTGTTGCTTTCCACAGTGAATAGTCTGTGCTGCGGTCATTCGTCATCTTTTGAAGGTAATTATTTGTAGTAATTTCTTCATATTTTTTGATTTCACGGTTAATTTTTTTTGTTAGGTTGTTCAATATTCTTTTATCTAGTGGGGATCTAGTTTGATGCCATAAATGATAGCCACTGACATATATTTTTTTATCCATTGAAGGTTTGCTATGAAAATAAAAGTATCATTTTCTTAGCAAACCTTCAATGGATAAAAAATATATGCCAGTGGCTATCATTTTTTGATAGCAACTGAGTTATAGAATCTGACCAGAACAACAAGACTGCCCATTTTTAATATACTCTGTGAAGTGTGATGGTCCGTGTTAAATACTCTTTGGTTATTGACCACCTCTGTAGTGATGTTCATTCGATAGTCGATAAAAAACAAGATACAAGTAAAATAAACAAGTCTTGGTCCGGTAACACTGTTACCGGCTCTCTGTTAAAATAATTTTGTTTCGATACACCTACCTACCTTTGGTACCTACTTTTGGTATCGAATAATTTCTTTCTATACTTATTCGGTATCGAAAGAAAAGTACTTGAATCGATTCGATGACGTGCACCTTGTCCTCGTTGGCACATCTGTGCCAAATGAATGTTTATTTTCAAGAGCTGGTTCAAATATGACAGAAAAAAGTTATGTATTTGTCTCCTTATTATTTACACCGATTGCTCTTTTTGGGAAACCTACCAAAAGCTGATGACTTTTTGTTAATCTCTACAAAGTTAAACTAATCTATCCTAGTAATGAGAGAGCGCAAACTTTGTGAGTTTGTTTACATAGTTTGTATGTACTAAACAAAAAGTATTAACCAAGGAACTTATTACTATTCTTTGTACTTACTTTACCAAGCGTGTTCAAAAAGACAAAGTTAAAAAAATATTCTATATTCTGTTACACTCTCTACATCACCCGCAATCAGTTTTGGTAAAATATTTTCAATGTATAGACACTATGGTTCTACTGGTTTATTTTAGCAATTTTATGATTTTAGTAAAAATATTAGACAACTAGCTGATGCCCGCGACTTCGTCCGCGTGGAAAAAGTATTAAAAAAAATCGCTTTGTGTTAATCGCGAGGTTTTTAGGATTGTCCTACGCCACTATATTATATTTTAGAGCTACTTGGTACCTACAAACCTATAATTACACACCACACAATCGAAATTACGTAAATACCTACAATTTAGGTGGGCAATACCCAGCAGCATCAGGATTGAGGAGTTGTTAACTGGTCTTCAATGATGTAGTCCAGTGATGCAGGGTGGGGGAGGGCGATTCCCAATACAAACCGAACGATAGGGAAATAATAGTTGAATATATTGGTGGCATCTATAAAAACACATAGCTCTAGGGCAGGAAATTTTCGCGAGCGAAGCGAGCGCGAAATTTTTAGGACTGCACTACATAACTATGTTATTCATACTTGGTTCTTACAACAGCAATTCAGAAAAGACACTTTCGCGAGCGAAGCGAGCGCGAAATTTTTTCGATTGCACTACGCTTCTTTGTAGTTCATACTTGGCTCCTACAGTAGCAATAGAACACCGATATCTTCGCGAGCGAAGCGAGCGCGAAAATTTTTTGATCGCACAACGCCTCTGTGTAGTCCATACTAATTGGTATCTACAAAAGCAATCTATAATCGACATCATCGCGAGTAAAGCTACGTTGCACTACATCTCTATGTGAAAGTGAAATTAGTTGAATAGATTCGTACATAACTATGTTATTAATACTTGATTCTTACAACACCAATTCAGAAAAGACACTTTCGCGCGCGCGACATTTTTTTGATCGCACAACGCCTCTGTGTAGTCCATACTAATTGGTATCTACAAAAGCAAGTAAAGCTACGTTGCACTACATCTCTATGTGAAAGTGAAATTAGCTGAATAGATTCATACACACAATATCAATTCACAATCGATAGTTTCAAAATCCCACCAATATGGTGAGCTGTACCCAGCAGCACCAAGATTTAAGGGTTGGTACCAGCATTGTCCATACTTGACACCTACATAAGCAACATAAAACCGACGCTGTAATCAGTCAATAATCGACATCATCGCGAGTAAAGCGAGTGCGACATTTTTTACAATAATTGCACTACGCCACTATGTAGTCCATACTTGGCACCTACAACAGCAATGCAACATTAACATTTTTGCATGCGAAATTTTTGAGGACTACTTAACTGTGTCCTTCATACTTGGTTCTTACAAAACTAATTAAGAAAAGATACATTTTCGCGAGCGAAGCGAGTGCGAAAATTTTCGATTGCACTACGCTTCTTTATAGTTCATACTTGGCTCCTACAGTAGCAATTTAAAACGGATATCTTCGCGAGCGAAGCGAGCGCGAAATTTATTTTCATCGCACAACGCCTCTGTGTAGTCCATACTAATTGGTATCTACAAAAGCAATTTATAATCGACATCATCGCGAGTCAAGCGAGTGCGACATTTTTAACGATTGCACTACGCCACTTTGTAGACCATACTTGGCAGCTACAACAGCAATGCAACAGTGACATTTTCGCGAGCGAAGCGAGCGCAATTTTTAGGACAGTACTAAGTTTTTAACGATTTACTTTATACCTGGGTCTTACAATACCAATTAAGAAAATTCATTTTTCGCGAGCGAAGCGAGGGCGAAAATTTTTACGACTACATTGCATCACTATGTAGTCCAAAGTTGGTAATCCAAAACGGACATTTTCGTAAAATTTTTTAGGGCTGCACTACTTAACTGTGTCCTTCATACTTGGTTCTTACAATACCAATTAAGAAAATACATATTATCGCAAGCGAAGCGAGCGCAAACATTTTCGATTGCACTACGCTTCTTTGTAGTTCATATTTGGCACCTACAGTAGCAATTGAGAAAAGACATTTTCGCGAGTGAAGCGAGCGCGAAATTATTTCGATTGCACTGTGCCTCTATGAAGTTCATACTTGACAACTGCAATAACAATTTAAAACCGATATTTTCGTGAACAAAGCGAGCGCTAAATTCTTTCCATCGCACCACGCCTCTATGTGAAAGTGAAATTAGCTGAATAGATTGATACACACAATATCAATTCACAATCGATAGTTTCAAAATCCCCACTAATTAGGTGGGCCGTACCCAGCAGCTCCAAGATTTAAGGGTTGGTACCAGCACTGTCCATACTTGGCACCTACATAAACTCCATACGTGGTTAATATTCAAAATACCAATTAATAAAAGACATTGTCGCGAGCGAAGCGAGCGCGAAAATTTTTACGATTACATTGCATCAGTATGTAGTCCATACTTGGCAATCCAAAACGGACATTTCCCAAATTTTTTTAGGGCTGCACTACTTAGCTGTGTCATTCATACTTCGTTCTTACAATACCAATTATGAAAAGCAGCACTTGTATGTTTGGTACCAGCACTGTCCATACTTGGCACCTACATAAACTCTATACGTGGTTAATATTCAAAATACCAATTAAGAAAAGACATTGTCGCGAGCAAAGCGAGCGCGAAAATTTTTACGATTACATTGCATCACTATGTAGTCCATACTTGGTCTTGGTCGGTTCAGGCGTCTTCGAGTAATCGGTGAACATACATAAAAAATTAAAAAAAAAAAAAGATTACTCCTTTTTCGAAGTCAGTTAAAAAGAAATCTACAATCGACATTATCGCGAACGAAGTGAGTGAGACATTTTTTACGATTGCACTATGCCACTATGTAGTCTACACTTGGTACCTACAATATCAATTCACTATCGACATTTTGTAAACAACCACTATTTAGGTGGGTATTATCATCAGCAGCATCGGGATTAAGAAGTTGGTAGGTACCAGTAGTTCAATGTTGTAGCTTACTGGTTTATTGTGGGTAGGAAGATAATTTCTAAATCGAACCGAGCGATAATGAAATTAGCTGAATTGATTGATGTCATTTATGAATTTAAAGCTACTGTGAAAAATTTTAGTAAACGGAAAACGGAGACGCGAAATTTTTTACGGCTGCGTTATGCCACTACACTACGTAGTTCATAGTTCATACATGGTACCTACCATTGGTGAGCAGTACCCAGCAGCATTGGGTCCGCAGCAGAATTGAGTCCTCTTTTCCGGCTCCACTACACCATTTTTTAAATATTTGGCACCTACAATATCAGTCCACAATCGACAGTTCGTAAATATCCATGATTAAGGTAGGCAGTTCACAGCAGCATCAGGATTGAGGAGCTAGGGCCTAGAGTTCAATGATATGGCTATGGTATGGATGTAATAAGATCTATACGTATCATTATAATAAGTCTATGATACGTATATATCGTATGCGAGTGACCTGGAAATCCGAGAGACGTTCTGTCCTCTATCTCCGATAATATTTGTCAGATCTTCATTAAAATTGGACAAAATATTTTTTAGAGTACACACTTTCTAATAAAGAAAGAATTAATAAAATCGGTTCATATTTGACTGAGTTATGGAGTAAAATCAACAAAAACTTTCATCCCCTATCCTGGAGTAACCTTATGTTTTATCGGGATAAAAACTATCCTATATGTTGACCCGGAGTATCAGCTACCGCTATACCAAATTTCATTTAAATCCGTTCAGTAGTTTTCGCGTGATGCGCGAACAGACAGACAGACAGACAGACAGACAGACAGACAGACAGACAGACAGACAGACAAAAATTAAATAAAAATCTGTTTTGGGTTCAGTATCGATAATAAAGCATCCCCCGGTTAAAATTTTCAAAATATATTAAATGTACAGGAATCTTCCAGTTACAGTTTTATTATAAGTATAGATTAATAGATCCACCACCAGCGCATCACTAATTCAAGGAAATTTAATAATTCATCTATCTCTTATTAACACACCATTTCTGAGAGAGAACGACAAAACTCGAGCAAGTTGAGACATGTCCCTTTTCAAACAGGTTGCTGCATATTCATTGTTTTTTTTTTCTTATTGTTTTACCGAGATGATGCAAATATTATCGCGTTCATACGACCAGTGTTGCCAGAATGTTACTTTTGTAACATTTTACGTTACTTTTGACCCTCTCACGTTACCTACATGTTACACGACTCAAAATGTTACTTTTACGTTACTTTTAGGACTTAAATTTATATTATTTAAATTTTTTCCTGCAAACAAAAAATAATCGTGAAACAGAACGCATCCAAGTTTTCGTTCTTCGTGTTGGAGTATTTGATTTTGCATTTACGAGTGAGGCGACAGTTTGTAATATACTTTACAGAGGCTTTTTAATCTACGGCAAAGCCAAAGGAGTGTTATGATTTCAGCCGGTATATATGTTTATGTTCATCTGTTCCCGTATAATTTCTTTAAATTACTTGTCACTATGTCACTATGTCAGTACGTATACAGGACCAGACTTCGAGGCCAATCCACTTGCAGCGAGGAGTGCGACAGTGAGACGTAATCTCCCCGAAGCTCTTTACCGCTGCGTTGGAGGACGTCTTTAAGCTTCTGGATTGGAACGGACTTGGCATCAACATAAACGGCGAGTACATCACTCACCTGCGATTTTCCGATGACATAGTAGTCATGGCAGAGACTCTGAGAGACCTCAATACAATGCTCAACGATCTCAGCAGGGTTTCTCAACAGGTGGGCCTGAAAATGAACATGAGCAAGACGATAATCATGTCCAATGCTCATGCTCCGCTCCACCCAGTAATCGTTGAGAACTCTGCACTCGAAATTGTGGACGAGTATATATACCTGGGACACACAGTCCAGCTAGGTAGGACCAATTTCGAGAAAGAGATCAACCGCCGAATCCAACTCGGCTGGGCAGCGTTCGGGAAGCTCCGAGATGTCTTCTCGTCCGAAATTCCTCAGTGCCTGAAGACTTAAGTCTTCGAACAGTGCGTGTTGCCAGTGATGACTTATGGATCCGAGACATGGTCGCTAACTGTGGGCCTCATAAGAAGGCTCAGGGTCACTCAGCGAGCGATGGAGAGAGCTATGCTTGGGGTATCCCTGCGAGATCAAATCAGAAATGAAGAGATCCGCAGGAGAACTAAAGTCACCGACATAGCTCAGCGAGTCGCGAAACTGAATTGGAAATGGGCGGGGCACATAGTTCGAAGAGCTGATGGTCGTTGGGGTCCCAAGGTGTTGGAGTGGCGACCCCGCACCAGTAAGCGCAGTGTTGGCAGACCCCCCACTAGGTGGACCGACGACATCAAACGAGTCGCAGGGAGCCGCTGGATTCAGGCGGCGCAAGACCGAAGCCTGTGGAGGTCCATGCAGGAGACCTATGTCCAGCAGTGGACATCTAAAGGTTGATAATGATGATGATAATGATGACTTGTCACTATTTTACAAATGGAATCGTTAGAAGTGTCACCGTCCGCTGTTTAAGGCTTTGGGACGTCATATTTAATTTAATGTGGCGCCCTCTAGAGGCAATAAGGCAATGAATTTAAAAAAAAAATTTGGAAGGCACCGTGTAGGCCGAAGGGTTTCAACTTTGAGTATTAAACCAAATGGTAATTGGCAAATGTAAGGGCTTAGGCTGGAACACATCTGTGCGCATCAATTGGAATTTTGTCCATAAAAAACGATCATTTTTCATAGTCATGTACGCATCATCGGCTTTTCGATGCGTACACGGCTAGGTTTAAAAAACCGCTCGTATGAAAAATGACAGTATTGTATGGATAAAATGCGAAACGGTGCACAGATGTGGTTCCAGCCTTATTACTAGCTGTTGCTCGCTACTTTACTTGCATTCGCTCAATAGTTGCGTGTTATTCACGTAGTCGGGTTTTATTTTCATAAACTTATAGCTTGTTTAGTTTTTGTGTATTATAATTTTTAGTAGTAACTTTATTTTATTATGTTTAAGAAGCTAAAATCCGACTAAGTAATACTTTCAATTTTTTATTGAGTTATATTATTAATAGCCATATTTATGGAATCGTCGTTTTCCGCATAAAATTTGGCAATGTTACTTTTCTCGTGAAAATGTTACTTTTTGAGCTGTCTTATGTTACATTTGACTATCTGCCACTGGCAACACTGCATACGACTGCTGTCAGTTGATTGTTGGAGGTTGCCGGTTGGATGGAACTGCAAGTGCAAAGTAGTTTTTGTGCGGTCGTGGTGCTCCTGTGCAAAAAGTTTCATGTGGTTTCAAGAATATCCAAAGAATTTTTAAATGTGAGATTTGTGGTTATCAGTTTTGCAGAGAACTGAAGTGTAAAGTGAAAAGTATTAGGCAAATATGATATGGTACGTAAAATTATTTAAAATCAAGCCTTTTTATTAGTCTTAGCATAACAAAAATTTACATTAATTTTTTGAATGTGTAATAAATTCTAAACAGTACTGTCGGTCCCTCATAACTCCTAAACTCTAATAATTCTAAAGAAATAGAAAGCTCTCGATGAAATTCTTAGTTAAATAGTGCATTTTATTCAAGGTTCTGAGACTTATTCTCAGTCCTTGTGGTAAATACCTGCCGCATTTACTCATTTGAATGAATAACTTAATATTTATTTGCTGAAAACTTATCACAACATATTATTATGAATAAAAATATCATAATATCTTGTGTATCAAATACAGTGTTGCCATGTACACCGTAATTACGGTAAATGCACAGTACTCAGCAAAAATTTACCACCTACCGTTGAAGCACGACAACGGTGACGATAACTACCGTAATCGGGGATTGAAATTTTCTTACTAAAAATAGAGGAGGTAACAGTTCAAATTATGCGATTTATTCATTTAAATAATTATGTATTGAAAAACAGTCTCTAATTCGGTAAAATAATTGCTAATAGCAATTATTAAGATTATTTATTTGTACTCAAATGTTCTGAATTACCTTTGTTTGTAAGTCAATTATGCTGTAAGTCAATTACTGCACTAAAAATGCCTGGCCATTTTTAGTATAAGCAGTGGTTAGGACTGTGGTCTCCTATTCGGGGGTCGCAGGTTTGATCCCGGGTACGCACCTCTGACTTTTCGGAGTCAAGTGAGTTTAAACAATTAAATATCACTTGCTTCAGCGGTGAAGAAAAACATCGTGAGGAAACCTGCAGACCTGAGAGTTATTCATAACGTTCTTGAAGGTGTGTGAAGTCCGCCAGTTCGCATTGGGCCAGCGTGGTGGACTATGGCCTAAAACTCGAGACCTGCGCTCAGTAGTGAGCCATTGATGGGTTGCTGATGATGATGATGATGATTTTTAGTATTTCAATTTAAAAAGCGGCCAAGTGCGAGTCAGGCCTCGCTCTTTTAGGGTTCCGTACATAAGACCAAATCATTTTTTTAAAACTAGATACATACTATTTAGATATCTTAGTTCTTAGAAAGTACTAAATTAGTATATGGGGAAAAAATGCTGAATTAGTATATGCGGAAAAAAAAATTTTGGTCACAACTTACCAACCGCATTATAAATCAGTGTTTTCAGTACTTTTTGTTTAAATACACTATACAGTACATAATATACCAAAATTTCAAATTCCTAACTAGTTTAGTTTTTGAGATAGATAGACCCCCTAACAAAATTGTTCTAAAACCGAAAACTTTGACAGCCCCCCATTTCTTCATTTTTGTAGCTAAAAAATAAAAAAATATATATTTGAACTCCACTTAATGAGCTCTAGACAATGACACCCCACATGC
This sequence comes from Oeneis ivallda, assembly GCA_029955525.1. Taxonomy (NCBI): domain Eukaryota; kingdom Metazoa; phylum Arthropoda; class Insecta; order Lepidoptera; family Nymphalidae; genus Oeneis; species Oeneis ivallda. Next base: position 5,486,434 of record JARPMR010000030.1, on the reverse strand, counting down.
CGGGGCACAGTGTGATAAATGACCTGAAAATCGGACATCCCTTTTTTATGCTACTAATCGAAACTTAAGGCTTTTTTGAATACTAGAGTAGAACACCCATAAGTTAATTCCGTTTAGAACCGGAGTTATAATTTTTTTAATTTTTTTTCTATAGTTACCAGAAAAACCCTTAGAAATGCTGTAACTTTCTTCGTAACGAAAGTTTTTAAGTATCAATTATAGCATGCTCTAAAATCAACTAACTGCTATTTTTAGAAACATGTAATGAATTTCTAGGTGAACAATAAAGAAAGTTATGTATTTTTTTAACTAATTTTGAAACTATTTTTTTTCGCAGCTGTCTTTAGCTATTAGCATCTAATTTTCACACATTATGTTAATTAGTTCTAGGTTAACGTGCCTGTAAAATATCAGATGCGTAACACTTAGGACATCGGAGTTATTGAATTTCAAAATTTTAAATGTTAGGGTTGGCACTTATCAAAAGTGAGCTAATCAGAATCCGAATAGAATTTTTTTATTTTTACAGATCTTGCATTTAACTTTGGTGATATTAAAAGTTATTATATCATTCAATTATCTGTCAAAAAATAAAATTATATTTTTTACAGTTTTTTTTATTTTACTTGCTATTTTTGAATGTATGTAGGTATGTTTGTTGGGATCTTGGGAACAAATCTTGCAAGTACAATCTGACCCATAAAATCAACTAACTGCTATTTTCAGAAACATATTTTCTAGGTGAAAAATAAAGAAATTTAAGTAATTTTACCTAATTTTGAAACTTTTTGTCGCAGCTGTCTTTAGCTATTAGCATCTAATTTTCACACATTATGTTTGCTAGTGATATGTTAACCTGCCTGTAACATATCACAACCGTAACACTTAGGACTTCGGAGTTATTGAATTTTAAAATTTTAAATGTTAGTGTTGGCACTTATCAAAACTGAGCTAATCAGAATCCGAATAGGATTTTTTGTTTTTACAGATCTTGAATTTAACTTTGGTGACATTAAAAGTTATTATATCATTCAATTATCTGTCAAACAAAATAAAAATATATTTTTACAGTTTTTTTATTTTACTTGCAATGTTTCAATGTATGTAGATATGTTTGTTCGAGTCAAATCTTGCAAGTACAATCTGACCCATAAAATCCACTAACTGCTATTTTTAGAAACATATAATTAATTTCTAGGTGAACAATAAAGTTATGTATTTTTTACCTAATTTTGAAATTTTTTTTCGCAGCTGTCTTTAGTTATTAGCATCTAATTTTCAAACATTATGTTTACTAGTGCTATGTTAACCTGCCTCTAAAATATCAGATGCGTAACACTTAGGACTTCGGAGTTATTGAATTTTAAAATTTTAAATGTTGGCACTTATCAAAAGTGAGCTAATTAGAATTTGAATACGATTTTTTTGTTTTTAAAGATCTTGAATTTAACTTTGGTGACATTTAAAGTTATTATATCATTCAATTATCTGTCAAACAAAATAAAAATATATTTTTACAGTTTTTTTATTTTACTTGCAATGTTTCAATGTATGTAGATATGTTTGTTATAAGATTATGTGTTGATAAGGGCCTCATAAGTAGGCTCAGGACCGCTCAGCGGGCGATGGAGAGAGCTATGCTCGGAGTGTCCCTGCGGGATCGAATCAGAAATGAGGAGATCCGTAGGAGAACCAGAGTCACCGACATAGCTAAGCGAGTCGCGATACTGAAGTGGAAAAGGGCGGGGCACATAGTTCGAAGAGCTGATGGTCGTTGGCGTCCCAAGGTGCTGGAGTGGCGACCCCGCACCGGGAAGCGCAGTGTTGGCAGACCCCCCACCAGGTGGACCGACGACATCAAACGAGTCGCAGGGAGCCGCTGGATTCAGGCGGCGCAAGACCGAGGCCTGTGGAAGTCCATGCAAGAGACCTTTGTCCAGCAGTGGACGTCTATCGGTTGATAAAGAAGAAGAAGAAGAAGATATGTTTGTTCGGGTCAAATCTTGCAAGTACAATCTGACCCATAAAATCCATCTGTTATTTTTAGAAACATATAATTAATTTCTAGGTGAACAATAAAGAAAGTTATGTATTTTTTACCTTATTTTGAATTTTTTTTTCGCAGCTGTCTTTAGCTATTAGCATCTTATTTTCACACATTATGTTTACTAGTGCTATGTTAACCTGCCTGTAAAATATCAGATGCGTAACACTTAGGACTTCGGAGTTATTGAATTTTAAAATTTTAAATGTTAGTTTAAATGTTGGCACTTATCAAAAGTGGGCCAATTAGAATTTGAATACGATTTTTTTGTTTTCAAAGATCTTGAATTTAACTTTGGTGACATTAAAAGTTATCATATCATTCAATTCTGTCAAACAAAATAAAAATATATTTTTACAGTTTTTTTATTTTACTTGCAATGTTTGAATGTATGTAGATATGTTTGTTCGGGTCAAATCTTGCAAGTACAATCTGACCCATAAAATCCACTAACTGCTATTTTTAGAAACATATAATTAATGTCTAGGTGAACAATAAAGAAAGTTATGTATTTTTTACCTTATTTTGAATTTTTTTTTCGCAGCTGTCTTTAGCTATTAGCATCTAATTTTCACACATTATGTTTACTAGTGCTATGTTAACCTGCCTGTAAAATATCAGATGCGTAACACTTAGGACTTCGGAGTTATTGAATTTTAAAATTTTAAATGTTGGCACTTATCAAAAGTGAGCTAATTAGAATTTGAATACGATTTTTTTGTTTTTAAAGATCTTGAATTTAACTTTGGTGACATTAAAAGTTATTATATATCATTCAATTATCTGTCAAACAAAATAAAAATATATTTTTACAGTTTTTTTTTTTACTTGCAATGTTTGAATGTATGTAGATATGTTTGTTCGGGTCAAATCTTGCAAGTACAATCTGACCCATAAAATCCACTAACTGCTTTTTTTAGAAACATATAATTAATGTCTAGGTGAACAATAAAGAAAGTTATGTATTTTTTACCTTATTTTGTTTTTTTTTTTCGCAGCTGTCTTTAGCTATTAGCATCTAATTTTCACACATTATGTTTACTAGTGCTATGTTAACCTGCCTGTAAAATATCAGATGCGTAACACTTAGGACTTCGGAGTTATTGCTATTTTTAGAAACATATAATTAATTTCTAGGTGAACAATAAAGAAAGTTATGTATTTTTTACCTTATTTTGAATTTTTTTTCGCAGCTGTCTTTAGCTATTAGCATCTAATTTTCACACATTATGTTTACTAGTGCTATGTTAACCTGCCTGTAAAATATCAGATGCGTAACACTTAGGACTTCGGAGTTATTGAATTTTAAAATTTTAAATGTTTGTTTAAATGTTGGCACTTATCAAAAGTGAGCTAATTAGAATTTGAATACGATTTTTTTGTTTTTAAAGATCTTGAATTTAACTTTGGTGATATTAAAAATTATTATATATCATTCAATTATCTATCAAACAAAATAAAAATATATTTTTACAGTTTTTTTATTTTACTTGCAATGTTTGAATGTATGTAGATAATTATGTTTGTTCGGGTCAAATCTTGCAAGTACAATCTGACCCATAAAATCCACTAACTGCTATTTTTAGAAACATATAATTAATTTCTAGGTGAACAATAAAGAATGTTATGTATTTTTTACCTTATTTGGAATTTTGTTTTCGCAGCTGTCTTTAGCTATTAGCATCTAATTTTCATACATTATGTTTACTAGTGCTATGTTAACCTGCCTGTAAAATATCAGATGCGTAACACTTAGGACTTCGGAGTTATTGAATTTTAAAATTTTAAATGTTAGTTTAAATGTTGGCACTTATCAAAAGTGAGCTAATTAGAATTTGAATACGATTTTTTTGTTTTTAAAGATCTTGAATTTAACTTTGGTGACATTAAAAGTTATTACATCATTCAATTATCTGTCAAATAATATAAAATAAAATTATATTTGTTAGTTTTTTTTATTTTACTTGCAATGTAAATGTATGTAGGTATGTTTGTTCGGGTCAAATCTTGCAAGTAAAATCTGACCCATAAAATCTATTAGTCTATAGAACTCTTTACATAGACAAACTCTTGAATTTCCGGGCGAGCAATGTCATCGAGGATGATCGAGAAATGATCCAAACCAATCCAAACCACAGAATACTATTACTCCTTGATCCGAACTCAAAGCGCGATATGAATTAGTCAGATAATGGTTCATTATTTAATAATTTTATTTAACCAAGGCAAAAGATGTAAAACTAATTTCATATAAAAAACGAACTAATCCGATACTTTGTTTTGTATAAATCATATTCGTAGACGCCTCCTAAAACATTACCCCTCAATTTACATATATTTAGATATAAATAGTGAACATAACCCTCCTTTTTCACAGTTGGGTAAAAATCCTTTTCGTATTTAATGCAAAATTTCATGCTTCAGTCAGTCACCTGTTTACAATTTTCTCTAGTACATTAATTGTATTTTGAAATTATCATATCTTATTGTGACAACCCTAATATCATAGAAATCCGAAAACCAAAGAAACCTCATATCTTCGATGTCCTCATAGATTTCCGTGTGATTTTTTTTACGAGTAACAACACAGTTACGAGGTATGTTTTAAGATAGATATCTACTGCTAATCTTAAATAACTTACGAGAAAAAAAATAAAATGTAAAAATCACAAAATTAAGCATATTAACTTTATTGTTATCACTAAAATTATTTTGTTTAGCTTATAAAATGCCCTATATATAATGCCACTTTCCCCTATAAATAATTGTAGAAATATGTTATACACATCTTTAATTTTAATCTTTTTCTGAAAATCCAGATATTTCTAAAAAAAATTATAACTCCGGTTCTAAACGGAATTAACTTATGGGTGTTCTACTCTAGTATTCAAAAAAGCCTTAAGTTTCGATTAGTAGCATAAAAAAGGGATGTCCGATTTTCAGGTCATTTATCACACTGTGCGGGGTAAAAAAATAAAATTTTATTTCGACTCCTTTTCCATGTATGGGAGCCCCCTTTTTTTCAATTTAATTTAATTTTTATTATTTGTTGTTATAGTGGCAATAGAAATACACAATATGTGAAAATTTCAACTATCTATTATGGTTTACGAGATATAGCCCGCTGACAGACGGACGGACGGACGGACAGCGGCGGCTTAGTAATAGGGTCCCGTTGGCACCCTTTGGGTACGGAACCCTAAAAATAGTGCTTTAAAATGGTTCTTTTATTAAAATTTGTATACCGTTATTTTCCCCGTTTTTCTCCAGACCCTATCACCGTAATTTCATAGAATCTACCGTATCTTTTGTATGGTATCACCGTCGACCAGATTTTGGACATGGCAACACTGATCAAATACTTAAGATATTTTATTTGCACTGTTAGTTTGTGCGGGACACAAACAGGACAAAGTACAAACATGTAAAAACAAGATTTTTCAATTGTCAACAAATTCCAATTTTAACTCCTCTCACTAAAGTTGTGTTAAAATATGTGAATAATATGATTATTATGGAAACTTTCCTGTTTGATTTTGAATTATGATCGCTTTTTTGTACCTATGCCAAAAGATATTATTACAATAAATAAATAATTATTTATCACTATCCTAGAATTTGCACCCTGGGCAGTTTCCACCACCCACTTGCAGCATTAGTGTTGTTTTTATCATTTGAGTATTTACTAAGGCTGCCCGCACACAGTCAATATTATCTATACTTATAATAAAACTGTAACCGGAAGATTCCTGTACATTTAATATATTTTGAAAATTTTAACTGGGGGATGCTTTATTATCGATACTGAACCCAAAACAGATTTTTATTTAATTTTTGTCTGTCTGTCTGTCTGTCTGTCTGTCTGTCTGTCTGTCTGTCTGTCTGTCTGTTCGCGCATCACGCGAAAACTACTGAACGGATTTAAATGAAATTTAGTATAGCGGTAGCTGATACTCCGGGTCAACATATAGGATAGTTTTTATCCCGATAAAACATAAGGTTACTCCAGGATAGGGGATGAAAGTTTTTGTTGATTTTACTCCATAACTCAGTCAAATATGAACCGATTTTAATAATTCTTTCTTTATTAGAAAGTGTGTACTTTAAAAAATATTTTGTATAATTTTAATGAAGATCTGACAAATATTATCGGAGATAGAGGACAGAACGTCTCTCGGATTTCCAGGTCACTCGCATACGATATATACGTATCATAGACTTATTATAATGATGATACGTATAGATCTTATTACATCCATACCATAGCCATATCATTGAACTCCAGGCCCTAGCTGCTCAACCCTGATGCTGCTGTGAACTGCCTACCTTAATCATGGATATTTACGAACTGTCGATTGTGTACTGATATTGTAGGTGCCAAATATTTCAAATAATATAATGGCGTAGTGGAGCCGAAAAAGAGGCCTCAATTCTGATGCTGCTGGGTACTGCTCGACAATGGTAGGTACCAAGTATGAACTACATAGTGAAGTGGCATAACGCAGCCGTAAAAAATTTCGCGTCTCCGTTTTCCGTTTACTAAAATTTCTCTGCTTTAAATTCATAAATGGCATCAATCTATTCAGCTAATTTCATTATTTCTCGGTTCGATTTAGAAATTATCCTCCTACCCACAATAAACCAGTAAGCTACAACATTGAACTACTGGTACCAACTTCTTAATACCGATGCTGCTGATGATAATACCCACCTAAATAGTGGCTGTTTACAAAATGTCGATAGTGAATTGATATTGTAGGTACCAAGTGAAGACTACATAGTGGCATAGTGCAATCGTAAAAAATGTCTCACTCACTTCGTTCGCGATAATGTCGATTGTAGATTTCTTTTTAACTGACTTCGAAAAAGGAGTAATCTTTTTTTTTAAATTTTTTATGTATGTTCACCGATTACTCGAAGACCCCTGAACCGACCAAGACCAAGTATGGACTACATAGTGATGCAATGTAATCGTAAAAATTTTCGCGCTCGCTTCGCTCGCGTAAATATGTCTTTTCTTTATTGGTATTGTAAGAACAAAGTATGAATGACACAGCTAAGTAGTGCAGCCCTAAAAAATTTTGGGAAATGTCCGTTTTGGATTGCCAAGTATGGACTACATAGTGATGCATCATGCAATGTAATCGTAAAAAAATTCGCGCTCGCTTCGCTCGCGAAAATGTCTTCTTAATTGGTATTTTGAGTATTAACCACGTATGGAGTTTATGTAGGTGCCAAGTATGGACAGTGCTGGTACCAACCCTTAAATCTTGGAGCTGCTGGGTACGGCCCACCTAATTAGTGGGGATTTTGAAACTATCGATTGTGAATTGATATTGTGTGTATCAATCTATTCAGCTAATTTCACTTTCACATAGTGGCGTAGTGCGATCGAAAGAATTTAGCGCTCGCTTTGTTCACGAAAATATCGGTTTTAAATTGCTATTGCAGTTGTTAAGTATGAACTACTAGAGGCACAGTGCAATCGAAATAATTTCGTGCTCGCTTCGCTCGCGAAAATGTCTTTTCTCATTTGCTACTGTAGGTGCCAAATATGAACTACAAAGAAGTGTAGCGCAATCGAATATTTTCGCGCTCGCTTCGCTCGCGAAAATGTATTTTCTTAATTGGTATTGTAAGAACCAGGTATAAATTACATAGTAAAGTACTTGGTGTAGTCCTAAAAAACGCCTACAAAGAAGCGTAGTGTAATCAAAAATTTTTGCGCTCGCTTCGCTCGCGAAAATGTGTTTTTCTTAGTTGGTATTGTAAGAACCAAGTATGAAGGACACAGTTAAGTAGTGCAGCCCTAAAAAAATTTTGCGAAAATGTCCGTTTTGGATTACAAAGTATGGACTACATAGTGATGCAATGTAGTCGTAAAAATTTTCGCGCTCGCTTCGCTCGCGAAAAATATATTTTCTTAATTGGTATTGTAAGACCTAGGTATAAAGAACATAGTTAAAAACTTAGTATTGTCCTAAAAATTGCGCTCGCTTCGCTCGCGAAAATGTCCCTGTTGCATTGCTGTTGTAGGTGCCAAGTATGGTATACAAAGTGGCGTAGTGCAATCGTAAAAAATGTCGCACTCGCTTGACTCGCGATGATGTCGATTATAGATTGCTTTTGTAGATACCAATTAGTATGGACTACACAGAGGCGTTGTGCGATCAAAAAATTTTCGCGCTCGCTTCGCTCGCGAAGATATCGCTGTTCAATTGCTACTGTAAGAGCCAAGTATGAACTACAAAGAAGCATAGTGCAATCGAAAAAATTTCGCGCTCGCTTCGCTCGCGAAAGTGTCTTTTCTGAATTGGTGTTGTAAGAACCAAGTATGAATAACATAGTTATGTACGAATCTATTCAGCTAATTTCACTTTCACATAGAGATGTAGTGCAACGTAGCTTTACTCGCGATGATGTGGTAAAGATTGCTTTTGTAGATACCAATTACTATGGACTACACAGAGGCGTTGTGCGATCAAAAAATTTTCGCACTCGCTTCGCTCGCAAAGATATCGGTGTTCAATTGCTAATGTAGGAGCCAAGTATGAACTACAGATAGGCGTAGTGCAATCGAAAAAATTTCGCGCTCGCTTCGCTTGCGAAAGTGTCTTTTCTGAATTAGTGTTGTAAGAACCAAGTATGAATAACATAGTTAAGTAGTGCAGTCCTAAAAAATTTCGCGCTCGCTTCGCTCGCGAAAATTTCCTGCCCTAGAGCTATGTGTTTTTATAGATGCCACCAGTATATTCAACTAATTTTCCTATCGTTCGGTTTGTATTGGGAATCGCCCTCCCCCACCCTGCATCACTGGACTACATCATTGAAGACCAGTTAACAACTCCTCAATCCTGGTGCTGCTGGGGTACTGCCCACCTAAATTGAAGGTATTTACGTAATTTCGATTGTGTGGTGTGTAATTGTAGGTTTGTAAGTACCAAGTAGCTCTAAAATATAATATAGTGGCGTAGGACAATCCTAAAAACCTCGCGATTAACACAAAGCGATTTTTTTTAATACTTTTCCACGCGGACAAAGTCGCGGGCATCAGCTAGTTGTCAATAAAAATATTGACAATATTTTTTTTTATTTGAAAAAATATTGATCAATCCTTCAACATGCACACACACAACACACGCAATATTATTGACAATATTCGTAAATATTGACAATAATATTGACTGTGTGGGGGCAGCCACATCTTTAACTTTTGTAATTGTTGTTCTGAATCTGATATCATAAATGCGAAAGTGAAAGTGTGTTTGTTAATTTGTCCTTCAATTACGCTGCAACAGAGCTATGGATCGATGTGATGTTATCCCAGAATATCAAAGAGTTCCCGAGGGATTTAAAAAACTAAATCCACGCGGACTAATCGCGGACATCAGCTAAATAATTAAGTAATTGTCTATATAAATGCAATATTTTTTGCTCAAAATTTTATGAACTTTGAATGTTGTTAGTTGTTGTTCAACACTGATTAATGATGTGTGAAGCCTGAACTTTGATTTTACTTTTAAGGTAAAATAGAAAAAAAACACCCTTATTATTTCAACCCTGTCGGTTAGTCTGATTTGCTGACTAAAGACTGGCACAGCCTTTTTTATTCTGCAAATATTACTACAAAATTAATAGACACATGCTATATCTCATCATCTCAAACCATTGCCAGCCAACTACTCTGAAATGCACATAACTCTGCAAATTAGTTCTGTGCCTGGGATTTGAACCCCAAACTAAAGAGGAGCAGGCCTGTCTCACTCTTGGTACTTACGCGATTTACATACCTACAATCGTGGATACTCTCAGAATGACACTACAGTCGGGGCTAGCGTGTTCTAGGCGAGTGATGTACTATTGATTTTAACATTGCTTACGCGTAAATACTTTTTTGTAAATATTGGTTTAAATAGTTTTAGTTTAGGTTTAGTATATTTAGTTGTAGGATAAAATAGTTGTAGACATTTATATGGATGGACATCTAATGAAATAATGGCAAAAAGTATATAGTACGTACGTACATACTATATACGTACGTCCTAGGATAAAAGTAGCCTTGTCATTTTCCAAGTCCTCATACTTTCGTACTACATATTATTATAAATCAAAGTCCCCCCCCGCATCAGTCTGTCTGTCTGTTCGCGATAAACTCAAAAACTACCGAACGGATTTTCATGCGGTTTTCACCAATAGATAGGGTGATTCATGAGGAAAGTTTTAGTGTATAATTTGTTAAGGGTTTGTGTAAATTAGTTGAAATATGATGATAATTGTTGACATTGTCGGAAAAATTCAAGCCGCTTGGGAGCTTTCATCGAAAACGCTGCCTAATCCCTTGGAGTTGGGTTGCCATCCGTCCGGGTTTCCCCGGATTTGTCCTAGTTTAGAGGGCATCCGGGGAGTGTCCGGGCGGGGCTTCATTTGTAGTCCGGGTTTAAAAATTTAGTCTTGGGCCGCCCGCGACTCAGTACTTTTAAGATTTTTGTTTAAAAATTTAATTGAATTTTGATATGTTTAATATTTTAATAAGGTTTTGTTTTCATAATAGAGTATTAATAATTTAGTTTTATTTTAAGAATTTAAGAATAAAATAATCTACCTGATTATTAAAACAATTTGTAACAAACTGTACTAAGATGTTGTTTTACATTTAAAATGATGATAAAAGATGACTACATTTTTATTTGACTGTAAGATTTTTACTACACTGACTATGTTTAAAAAACCTGTTGTTGATATGTCCGGGTTCTGGGCTCTAAAATCCTGGGTTTTCAAGTGTCTTGTCCTGGTTGCCAAATTTTAGAGATGGCAACCCGAAAGGATTTTTGAAAATTTCTACCCCAAGAGGGTTAAATGGGGGTTGAAAATTTGTATAAAAGTCCGTCATTTATCAAGTTATTTTTCAAGTAATATACATGAAACTTTGATGTTTGGGCTTTCCATTAAAAATTAAGAAATACATACGTGTTTCGCAAATTTAGAAAATTCCACCCCCAAAGACTTCAAATAGGGGATGAAAAACGGATCGGGCTAAAATTTTGCACACAGATAGTTAATATGACGTAGGCGTCCGCTAAGAAAGGATTTTTGAAAATTCCAACCCCAAGAGGGTTAAATAGGGGTTGAAAGTTTGTATAAAAGTCCGTCATTTGTCAAGTTATTTTTCAAGTAGGTAATATCCATGAAACTTTGTTATATCCATCAAACACTGTATTTTGGCTTTCAATTGAAAATCAAGAAGTACACATTTGACAGTTTTTAAATGTTCAACTCCCAATGGAGTTAAATAGAGGGTGAATGATTGTTATTAAGTCTGTCGTTTTTCAACTTAGGTATAACCATGAAACTTGGTATGTTGGCTTTTTACGGAGATACGAATCGCGTTAAGTTGTATTTTGATTACCAATAAAAACCGAACTTAACGTGAGCGAAGCCGCAGGCAAAAGCTAGTTGCATCATAAATCCTGATTATTTACCTACCTAAATATTGTGTAAGGCTCTCAACTTAGGGCTATTAGGGCTGCAATATGCGAATTTTGTTGGAACGTAGTTCCTTATCGCGCGGTACGGAACTCGGAAGGGGGCTAGACGGATCGACACTTTTTTGAAACCGACACTTTTTTGAAGGCATTGTGTTCAGTATTTTCGCGGTACAATATTGGGTCTCCGTACCCTTGTGGCTACTGCAGTCGCCTAACAGTTAAAAGTCGATGGTTCGAATCCCAGCTCGACAGACTGAATTTTCAATTTTATTTTAAATAATTTCTACATGTGGAATTTTTAAAAAATTAGGGAAAGGTAAAGGATTCGAACCATCGAGCTTTGGCTGTTAGGCGACTGCAGAAGCCACAAGGCTACGGAGACCCATTATTGTACCGCGAAAATACCGAACACAATGCCTTCAAAAAAGTGTCGGTTTCAAAAAAGTGTCGATCCGTCTAGCCCCCTTCCGAGTTCCGTACCGCGCGATAAGGAACTACGTGCCAAATTAATTAATCGAAAGGAACTACGTTCCATCCGGGTGTCCCTTACCTCTCAAGTTTTTTTTTGTTAGAATATAAATTATTTATTATGTATGAGATACAGTTGACAGCTGTTAAAAGCGAAACTTGTGCTCAGAGTTTTTAATTGTTTTCTATTGAATTTAAGTAAAAATAAACTGTGATCTGTCTTTAATTGTGTGGTTAAAAGTGTAGTGAATCTTAGGAAATGTTATCTTGTGAAAGTGCACAGGATTTACAGTGAAAAACTTCAATCTAAACTCCAAAGAGACAAATCAGTGAACAAAAAAAAAATTATAAATTTATTTACCCTCCAAAATTTTTATTTTTTCGTAATTTTCGTAACTTTCAAAAATATTGAAAAACAATGGCAAATTGTTATAAATGCAATATACAGATTAAGAAGTATGATGAGAAAAACCCAAAAATACAATGTAAAGGTTGCATTCGTGAAATATGCGGCAAATGCAGTGAATTGTCTGCAACAGAGCTTCGTGTGTTTTGTTGACAAAACCCCAAACTTTCATATTTGTGTGCAGACTGCCAAGAGGGCTTAAAACAAGTGCCTGCCTTACGCAAACTTGTATCCGAACTGAAGCAGCAAGTAATGGAACTAAAAGAAAATCAGGCATCTTCTTTAAATATTGATGTGATCATTCAGGAAATGACCGAACGTGAGAATCGAAGTTGCAATGTGATATTGTTTGGCATTCAGGAAGCGAGCTCAGACAGAAAAGAAGACATTAAAGAACATGATAAATCGGAAGTTTTGGAAGCACTTGCTCAAGTCCCACTCCACGACTCGGAGCTCATAACAACCATTCGTCTTGGAAAGCCCACTGCCAACATGCCCAGACCGATCAAAGTCATCCTTCGCAGCAAACAAAATGCCTTTAAAGTCTTGAAAAATAAAAAGAAATTACCTTCGTCAATCACTGTTAAATCGGATATGACACCCTATCAGCGAGATCAATTAAAGAAACAGATCGGAGCTAGCAGAAAGAACAAAAAATGGGGAAAAAGATCTGACTATTAAGTATATTAATAAACATCCGAAAATCATAAAAACTACAAAAAACTAATAAAGCCTCTTATAACAAACCTAACAATTATGTACACCAACCTTGCATCGTTAATGGCTAAATTCGATTTATTCTCACTGGAAGTTAAAACTCTTAACCCATCCATAATACTAATTACTGAAACACATTTGCACGCAGGAATTTCTGACAGCTTAGTAAATTTACCTAATTATACACTTTTTCGTTTAGACAGGGACAATAAGAAAGGAGGTGGAGTAGCAATTTATACTCTTCTAACACTGAATAATCAGCCATTGATTGCTAAACCAAATATACTATTACATGAGGATTCTGTGGAAGCACTGTGGCTTGATATTAAGTACCAAAACTTTAACCTCTTACTAGCCTGTGTATACAGGCCTACTCACTATAACATGGAAAAATCTGATGAAGATCTTTTCAACAGCATAAAAAAAGCTGCAGCCTCGAACTCAAACCTTTTAATAGTTGGTGATTTTAACTTGCCAGATATAAAGTGGCCTATTGTGAAAACTTCAGGTCATAACAAATTACATGAAAGTTTTCTTGAATTAATCACAGATAACAACCTTGTGCAAATGGTAACAAAGAATACTAGGAAATGAAACAATCAAGAGTCACTTTTAGATCTCATTATTTGCAACGATGAGTTACTACTAAGTGAAATTAACTATTATCCTCCAATAGGTAAGAGTGACCATATAGTTCTTATGGCTACAATACAGCTGTTAAACCAAGCTAGAAATGAATCCACGTCCAAAAAACTAGCTTTTAACTATGGTGACTATGATTCAATGAACAATTACTTGCTCACATCTGACTTACCAGAAAATGGCACAATAGATGATACATGGAAGAAGTTTAAAGAAAACATTGATGTTGCTACTGAAAAATATATACCTAAAATAAAATTCCGCAAATGCTACAATAGAACTAAACCATGGATTACCAAGGAGATATGTGAACTAACAAATAAGAAAAAGAAGCTTTGGAATATCTATCTACTTGACCAAGATCAAGAGTCTTATAAAAGATATCGTGCAATAAATAACAAAATAGTAAAGCTAACGCGACAAAACAGGATCAATTTCGAATCTAATATTGTTGATAGTGGTGAAAAGGCTTTTTATGCTTATATCAGGAAACAAATATCAACATACCACCAGCTCTTATTAATCCATACACAAATGAAATTGTAACCAAGTCAGTAGAGGTTGCCGAAATCTTTGCAGATCAATTTGAACATGTATATGTGTGTGAGCCACCTGGGTTATCACCAAAAATTAATTTTCAGAGAGTACATGCATCATTAGAAAATATTGTATGTACGCCGGAAAAAGTTCTAAAAGCTATTAAATCCTTTGATGAGTTAACTGCAAGTGGTCCGGATAATATTCCTGCTATTATGCTCCAGAAGTGTAGCGCTATCATTAATCAAGCGACTTTATTAATGAATCTTTCCTTTTTAACTGGAAAGCTCCCAACAGATTGGAAGGAAGCAGTAGTTACACCTATTTTCAAGAAAGGAAACAAGCTAAATGCTGAAAACTACAGACCTATCAGCTTAACAAGTATCCTATGTAAAACCATGGAGAAAATCATAGCTGATAGCCTAAGAGACTTCATAACCAATGAGAACATTATCATTCCCGAGCAACATGGTTTTACACAAAAGCGATCAACTGTTACTAACCTTCTCAGCTGTCTTAGAGAGTGGATATTAAATTGGAACAATCACCAACCAACTGATGTTATCTATCTAGATTACGAGAAAGCATTTGATAGGGTGCCAATACGCCGACTTCTTCACAAATTAGAACACATTGGAATACGCGGTAACCTATTAGTCTGGATAAGCGACTTCCTAAACGAAAGAAAATTCCGCGTTAGGGTTGGCGAAGAAATGTCAAGTATTCGCCCTGTACACAGTGGTGTGCCGCAAGGATCTGTACTGGGGCCGATATTATTCACACTATTTTTAACTGACTTGCAAAACGTTATAAGCCTCCCATTCTCCTTATTCGCGGATGACACTAAGTTCTTTGGGAATCCTATACAACAACAGATTACATACAACAAAATTTAAATGCAATTGAACATTGGACAAAGGAATGGTTACTTTCATTAAATGTTAATAAATGCACTGTTTTACATATTGGCAAAAATAATCCACGAATTCCATACTTCTTAAGCAACAAACAGTTGAAAGTGGTGGATACTCAAAAAGACCTGGGAGTAATCATTAGCAGCGACCTCAAATCGGAAGCGCACATAGTGTCTGTTGTGAAAAAGGCCAACTCTATCCTGTACCTAATCAGAAAATCATTTTTCAACATCACCAAAAACACCTTCCTAAAAATATACAAGACCTATGTCAGACCCTTACTGGAGAATGCATTTCAAGTCTGGAGTCCATATTTTGTTAAGGACATAGATCTGCTAGAAAGAGTGCAAAGACGTGCCACTAAACTGCCCAGGGAGCTCAGAAATCTTCCACATGAGCAAAGACTTGCTGCACTTGGACTTACAACACTAAAAAGCAGGCGAGAAAGAGGGGATCTTATTGAAATATATAAAATCTTAAACAAGTTTTACAACATCCCTAATTTCGAAAATTTGTTTTTAAGAAAGAGCAACCCTGGGCTAAGAGGGCATGATCTTAAATTACGGCGTCAAATAGCATCGTCCAATCCCTATAAACACTATCTAACAAACAGAGTGGTGAATATATGGAATAAGTTGCCTAAAGAAATAGTGACGTCAAAGTCAGTTAATGAATTCAAAAACAGATTAGACCGCCATAACAATGGGAACTCTAAGTCTAAGCACAGCAAGTGATATAGGCGCATCAGCGACAGCTGCGTAGCCTATAAATAGTAATAATAATAAGCTTAGTTTTAGTAGTAGTAAGTTTTTTCTCTGTCTCCGCTCGTGAGAGCGGAGACAGAGAAGAGAGAGAGAAAACGAAAGTATCTAGATCTGGCTCACGAGGTTACTGGCATGTGGCATGTGGAGTCCACTGAAACCATCCCAATCGTCATTTCTGCGAATGGGTTGATCCCAGTCAGCCTCGCTCACCATCTGAGGCGACTGGGGTTCCGTGGCAGTTCGCTCGCGGCCAAGATGCAGAAAGCGGTGTTGCTAGACTCGGCTAGGATAGTCCGTCGGTTTCTCAGCCTGTCGCCCTGACCCCCGGCCGTCTGGTCTCCCCTGCCGGGGCGTAATCCTCCGCCCGCTACAAGTATTTATTTATGTAATCTATATGTAAGTTTATTATATGTATATATATTTATGTTTATTATATTTCTACTTTGGCTTAATATGTATTTATTTTGTACGCGGGTGTGAGAGTCGAAATATATAGCATAATAATAATGTATCTTTCACTATTGTGTATGAATTTCCTTTTTTATTAAATCGGTAAACATACTTAAAAAAAAGATTCCAACGAATTGATAACCTCCTCCTTTTTTGAAGTCGGTTAATTATAATGAAGTAGGTTGGTACTTATCAATTTTGACAACTTATGCACCAGCAGGAGCCTCATCAGTCATCAGTCATCACTCATCACACTAATATTATAAAGACGAAAGTTTGTGTGGGTGTGGGTGTGTATGTTTGTTACTCTTTCACGCAAAATTACTGGGCGGATTTAGCTGAAATTCTGAATGGAGATAGATTATACCCTGGATTAACACAAAGGCTACATTTTATCCCGAAACCCGGGATAAAGGGTTCCCGCGGAAATCCAAAAACCTTAATCCACGCGGACGAAGTCGCGGGCATCATCTAGTTTTCTTATAGGTAAATTAGTCTTTTTTAGGAATTTAATTTATTGGATTCAGGGTAGGTAAATTTTTGGCAGACCCAAGAAGGTATTGTTTTTGAGGAGTTGGCGACCCTGACTTTACCGCTCTCCTAGTTTCCCTTCGATCCTCACGCAACCTGCGCGCGCGCGGCTAACGACATGTTTAGTTTTTCCTTTTTGCCGTTGCTTGTGATACCCCGTGCTTGGCACCCCACCGTCCCGCGACGCGGTGACTCACGCTCCTCGGCCCTAGCCAAAGCCCACCGCGAGAACAAAAACCGGATTACGTCTGCTCTGTCTCTTTCTCTTTAAAAATAAAATCAGGCCTAGCGAGCTGTAGGTAGGTATACTATAAACGTGCGAGCTCGTCCACCACTCCATTGCCGTTTAAAGACCAAGTAATGCTAAATGACTCATCACAAACACGCGATAATTTTTTTCTACTTTTCGGTTTCAACGGTTGCCTAATAATTTGGTAGGCATAATAATACTATTATGAATATGATACACAGGTTAGGTACCTAAGTTCAAAGTGCAGATATTATGAGGAAGCGGCCATGAAGATGCTTATTTGCTAGTAGCCGCTGGCCGAGACTTGGTCGATGTGGATTTAGGTTTTTAAAATTCCTGTGGGAACTCCTTGATATGTGCTCCGGGATGAAAAGAAATCGGTTGATCTACTTATAATATGTCCAATACTGATTTTTGTTGGAACTGAGGTTTAGGCGTGAAAAGCTAAACAATCTGAAAAAAATTAGTTTTGCATTTATTAGTAGGTAAGGTACCTATGTAAAACACAGGTGCTGTTATGTAGGTACCTACTGCCTACACTACTTTTGAATTTTGATTGAGCTTCCTAGCTCCGACAAACATAGTAGACAGTTAAGAAAGGTCCCTGACCGCAGTTCTCTCGCGAACGGAGTCGCAGTCACCAGCTAGCCTAGCATGTACTAAATTTAATTTTTAAATAAGTAGGTAGGACCGAGAAGATAAGTAGTTAATGGGCTCAAAGCCAGTACGTAGTACTATTATATATTCTGTGTCAAAGCTCTGATTAGTTAGGTTTATGCATGGTTTATGTTGACTACTAAACTAACCATTGTTCAGCGCTTTTTGTGTCTCAGGTAGCAGTTATTGATTGAATTTGAATGAAACCACTTGACAAGTTTTAACATGCTTGAGAGTTGAGACAGGTGGAAAATGATAAAAAATTTGATAAACTCGGTGTTTGTTGTATGTTGATAAACATGTTTTGTCGCATTTCTTTAGCGAAGTTTGAAAAAATTTTTTTTTCGAAGCGCTATATCTCAGAAACGAATTGACATACAAAAATTTTTGTCTAATCAGTTATAGAAAATTAACGCTCTACTAAAAAGTATAGAAATACTTTTGTCGTAAGTCGTAAGGGAAAAAGTTGTCGAGGAAAAACCGGAGGAAGATCGAAAATTTTGCAGTTTTCCAACCACCCTCCTCTTTTAGCACAGGGTTTTCGAGGTCTTCTTAAAACTCCTTCTTAAAACTCGATAAAATGTTAATTAACGATCCCTGAACAATATCCCAAAGTTTCATTAACTTCCGACCTTTTTCCACCTGTCCCCATTTTTTCATACTGGACTATTTTTCAAAGAGCCATATCTCGGTAACGAATTAACATAGGTACAAACATGTTTGATGAGTCAAAATTTTAGGAAATTTTCTACAGAATTTCCATAGCTATCTTCCGCCTCCATCATCAGATCAGCTCCATGTTACAATAATATTGCATTGTAATCCGATTTACATGTACATGCACATTTTCAGCTCAATCGGAAACCGGGAATGGTTCTAACTTCTAATACATCTTGCAAGACTTTAGACTTGACCTAAATATACATTGGAAGCTTGTCAAATAAGATGATAAATAGAATCATCAGCTTAAGCATTTATGTTATGCACAAGGCATGGTCTAAAGTCTACACATACTCTGATCGATTTCCGATTTCCTCTCATTCATCGAGGAGTTCCGTCATCCATCTCCGAAGATATTCATCAGATCTTCACTTTTAAATGGGACCTACCTGCAGATACGCCCTTTCAAATAAAAAAAAATTATTGAAATCAGATAAGATTTGATGGAGTAACATCGACAAAAAAATTGTGGACGAAGTCTAGGGGCAAAAGCTAGTTTAAAAAGTAAATTCAATGAGAGTTTCAAGTTATTTTATCGTTGATTGCATCACCGTCTGTTTTGGAGATGCTCGCGTACAGGACACGTGTGGATTTAGTATTAAATTAAAATAGTGCAGTGAATAAGCATAGCGGCGACTCTGTACTGCCTCTTCCCTCACGCCCCGCCGCGCCGCTGTATCTCGGTCTCTCCGATGATCCTTTTTGTTGTTTTGCACACCTCATGTTGCAAAGCTTCTGTTAGTCATGTTTTCTAAAAGTATTTTATTACTAGGTAGGTATTACATCTTCGAACCAAACGGTTCTAGTTCTTAGTCTTATTTTGATCGATCCGAGAACTTTTATTTAAAGATTGATTTTGACTTGAAAACTCAAATGAATTCAATAGACAGGTAGGTAGGTATGTTTATAGCAACGCATAATTGCAGTTTGGTTTCTAATAACTTAAAAACTAAAACCTACTCGTAAGTCTAATAAATGAAATGCAGTTCTTTAATTATTTTAAACCAAAATAGCAATAATAATATTAATAATTCACAGATAAGGTGATTTGTGTTGGAGATCAGGCCATTTTATCATTATCGTCCTATGCCATGCGTCAGCGAATCCGGCTGCACTTGTGCTTACACTAGCGGCACGCTATGATGGCCGGTTTGACACATTACAATAGTGATGTGGAATGTCAATTTATTCTCGAACAAAAAACAATTAAGTTTTGTTTTTGTACCTGATTAAATAGGTTTAATAAAACAAAAATGTATATGTTTATTTAATTTATTTGAACGAACTGAATATTTGAATGAAAATGAATATACATACTTTATATGCACACAAGAAACATATGAATACAAAAGATACCAAAAAAGGTGCCACAAAAGGCCATAATTAATCAGATTCGTCCATACTACTATTTTCACTGTCGTCACTGCTATCATCACCTACATTAATAATTATATGTTCGTTTTCTATAATATTATCTATTTTCACATCTCTTTCATAATCTTCCCTTATTAATTTAACAGTTCTATTCACAACCTTTTCCCAGTCTCCTTTAGTCACATGTTCACAAGCTTCTTCTAATAATTTTAGCATTTTTTTTGTGGTAAATGGGGGTTCTGTATTGTGTCTTGCAGCATATCCCTTAATTTGAGCCCACACCAACTCAATCGCATTATACTCACAATGGTAAGGCGGTAACCGTATAACTCTAACCGAAGAATAATCCAGCTTCCTTCAGTGAATGCACCAACTTTTTTCTTGTTGGATACTCCTTCTGTAAATAGTAGCCGTAAACATGTCTTCGGATAGCATCGGCATCAAAGCTATCGATGCCTACGACTGGTTTTGCTCGTTTTCTCTTTTTTGGTGTGTGAAGTTTATTTTCTTGCCAGTCTTTTGTGCCAGTCTCGCCATATTTTTTTTTAGTTATCCGTCTAACAGTTCGTTGTCCAATATTAAGCGCATCAGCTACGCGTTCAACCACTGACGTTATAGGTAAAATTGGCCCTCCATTTTGAGCTTCACGATCGAAATAGTTACGAAGGCGTATTACGAACTCACGTGTCTGACTATTTAGAACAGTTCTCTGCGTACGTTCGGTCATATCGACGAAATCCACAACAAAGGGCTTGAACAGAGTCCAAATTAACGAGCAAGGGTCAACAGTAATGCAGTATCAATATTTGAAATCCAAAGCCAGGTCAAAACTATATCACAATCGCATTGCACTGACAGTTTATACTTTTCGAAGCAACGTCAATTCGAAACTGCTTTGTTTTGCATTGAGCATTGACGCGAGTTTGCCGGAGGTAGTAGTTGTGCTAGCCAGCGATCCTATGTGACGATCGTATTAGATTCCATTTTTAAAAATTTTCAATTTAGAAAACCAAATGCCGAGTTGTGGTATATATCATATAAAAATAAAAATTTTACCTTTTGTATGAAACAGCTGATATTTTTTTGCGATTTCAGAGGTTTGTCCACATAGTGAAAATTGTTCATATTCACAAGTACATTCACCCCTTAAATGGTGCAAACTGATTTTTCTACACTTGTATACATTTTAGAAATCAATTTAACTAGTGGTTCGCCCCGAACTGAGACCTCGCGGTAACGGTATCCCATGATTATTCATTCAATCGATACATGATAACCAAAACTGACATTATTATTATGCCCGTTTTCACCAAACATACCTAAATCATCCCCTAA
This sequence comes from Oeneis ivallda, assembly GCA_029955525.1. NCBI lineage: Eukaryota > Metazoa > Arthropoda > Insecta > Lepidoptera > Nymphalidae > Oeneis > Oeneis ivallda. Next base: position 5,465,140 of record JARPMR010000030.1, on the reverse strand, counting down.
GTAGGAGTCTTTTAACGTAGGTAGCTCCTAAATACAATCCTAAGTCCTAACATCCGTCCCAATATCCTTTTAGGTGTCCCGTACAGGATCGTGATAAATAAGTTGACAGAAAACATCAATCACCTAACTTATAGGTAGCCCGTAAAGGTTAGGGAACGTTAGTGAAAACATTGAATTATTATGTAGGTACTAACGAGTGAAACCGGGTTACGGGCATCTGTACAAATCGTCATCTATCGACGCGAATAGAAAATATACAATATTTAACTAAAATTTAACTAAAAAATAATTTTAATTGAATAATATGGTACAAAAAAAATTACAATACAATTATTGTATTATAATAAGTAACTAAATAATAATGGTCGACGCAAAACTGTTTTTGGGATAGGTCGTTAGTCGTAACTCGTAGTTCCATGGGAATAGTTACTGACTGCGCCATCTATTAGCATTATTGTGAAGCTATGTTGATGCTATATGAATTACTGATGTACATTAAAAATTAAATAATCTCGTTTCTTTATAATATTCATATAATTTTAGTATTTGTTGTTCAAGTACAGGATATAAGTGACCTAAAAACATAAAATCAGTTTGAAAATCCATAGCGGATTTTCTTAGGGAGCGTCTTCAAGCGAGCGTATAAAATCGCCACTTTGAAAGCCCCCCATTTCGTCAATTTTAAGGGAAAAATTAAAAAAAAAATATTTTTGTACTCAGTTCAAAATTATCTTTAAAATGATACGTAACAATTTTATGTAACGCGATATTTTTTTTTTTACTTCGCATTCGCTTCTATGAGAGCCCCCCTGAAATAAAGATTTTTATAACTTTTTAAGCCATTTTCGGCTGGAGGCCATCGGTTTACATATTATATCTAAATTTGAAGTAATTACGTTCAGTAATTCAAAAGTTATAAGGCTCTGACAGACGGACGGACGGACGGACGGACGGACGGACAAGTGCAAATCGCTCTAGTTAACTCAAAGACCTTCGCTTCGCTCGGTCGATAAATAAATTTTGAGTCCTAAACCTAAAACTACATTCGATAAAATTTATGAATCTCTGCACATCACTATCGTCAATAAAGTAATACAATTATTTCCTTCAAAGTCGTTATCAATTAATACGGAACTTCATGAGCGGACAAACGTCAAACCGGCCATCATAGCGTGCCGCTAGTTTAGGTGTATACTAGGGTTGCGAACCGTACTATAATAAACTAAATAATATTACCTTTATAGGCTTTATAACTGTACAAAATCAATTCTAAAATAATAACCAGTTTTTAGTGTCAGCGCCATCTATCTAATTAGATCTATATTTAGTAAACTATATTTAATTTATGCAATTAAAATGTGTAATAACATTATTTCTACTATACTGTTAAGTGACTTTTGTATTTTGGTTACCTTATCGCGCGGTGCGGAAGGGGGCTAGACGGAACGACACTTTTTTGAAACCGACACTTTTTTTGAATGTGAATTTGGCGTTCAATATTTTCACAGTACAATATTAGATTTCCGTAGCCTTGTGGTTTCTACAGTCGCATAAAGGTCGATAAGGGTCGATGGTTCGAATCCCAGCTCGACAGACTGAATTTTCTATTTTCAATTTTATTTTAAATAATTTCTACATGTGGAATTTTTCCCTAATTTTTTTATTTTTATTATTAATTTATTATTTAATAAATTAATAATAAAAATACGCGTAACGCGTTCCATTGGTTTGCCATCCCTGGCCTAGTGGTTAGTACTGCGGTCTCCTATTCGGGGGGGGGGGGGGGGTAGCAGGTTCGATCTCGGACACGCACCTCTGGCTTTTCTAAGTTAAGTGCGTTTAAGAAATTAAAAATCACAAGCTTTAACGGTGAAGGAAAACATCGTGAGGAAACCTGCACACCTAAGAGTTCTTCTCAATATTCGCAAAGGTGTGTGAAGTCTGCCAATTCGCATTGGGCTAGCGTGGTGGACTATGCCTATAACCCTTCTCTGAGAGGAGACCTGCGCTCAGTAGTGAGCCGTTGATGGGTTGTTAATGATGATGATGGATGATGATAAGTTAGTGATAAGTTCCATCTTCTGATGCTAAGATAGACCCCGGGACTGTATATTCGAAAAACAGCCACTTCCCACCTAAACGTCTTTTCTATTCTATAGTCTCTATTTATTCGAAGTAAAATTAATAGAACATTAGTTTGAACTTTATTTAAATAGTTTTTTAACTATCGTTGAAATATTGTTTTACATAGGTTTAGCGAGAATTTGTTTTTTGCCCCCATTGAGCGGTTTTTACTCGAATAAAGTGACAAAATGTTAATTTTAGCTTTGGACCATAGATTCACATATTAATATTATTTCTAAATTTGAAGGAGTTATGTTCAATCAATTATCCGTTATTATAATTAGGGCGAGTGAAGCGAGCCCTAACACTATCCCACAACCTGAGCCTTTTGTGGTACACTTTACTGAAAAACTATCACGCCTATAGATTTGTGCTTTATCATAGTAATTTAACTTCATATCCAGATGTGTTATCTGTCAAAAAAATAATAATTTTATAACCATTAACTTAAAAATTATAACCGTTAGAAAACTACGCGAGCCCTCACAAAGCTCAGCTTTTTGCTAGTTATATTATGTAAAGCTCTGACCGAAACTCTGATAGATTAATACTTTATCCTCGCTTCGCTCGTTCGATTATCGCAAGTGGCAACCCTAGTGCTTATACGTACCTTACTTTTGTTTTGATACACACACACATGATGTTGTTTATGTGCAATTATCTCCTGCCAATTATGTACAACTTGTAATATATTATTTTATGTGCATATTATTATGTATAAAGATAATAATATTACTGGTGGCCGTACGTTGTTTATGAGTAAATTATTTTAATTGGATATTCGCGCCCTACTTCATTACAGTTAGAGAGATGACGATCAAACCAACACAGAAGAAAACTAACAAACAAACAAAACCATTAAAATAAGACAAATATCATATTATATACCTACTCTATGTAGTGTATAGCTATAATACCTACATAATTACTGTGTACTCTCATTTATAATTAAATAGGATTGCTGGAATACGTAATCTGTCGTTGGGGGAACGTCCAACGTTATCGAGGGTGAATCATTCTAATATTGATATCGCCGTTTCTAGCAACTTCTATATTGAGTACGCATATAAATATACAATTTACTTATGTAAATTGTATATTCTGTAATTAGTAGATAACTTTTATGTTCATTTTGTTATAGAGCTTGGCGCGATGAATACAATTCTGATTCCAGAACCTTAAGCTTCAGAAGCACCACATAAACGTGGGGATTTAGGAACTGTTGATTATGAATTTGATATTCTGGGTAAAGCCTTAATCATAGCTCAACTCAAACCTTTTTTATTTTTTTATTTTTTTTAATTCGATGACAAGATAGTCCTTGACTGCGATCTCACCTGATGGTAAGTGACGATGCAGTCTAAGATGGTAGCGGGCTAACTTGTAAGGGGTATGGCACTGACCATTCAACCCATAACCCTAATCGCCATCTACCGGTACTCGCCGGTTTCTACACGCCATCGTGCCGGAACGCTAAATCGCTTGGCGGCACGTTTTTGACGGTAGGGTGGTAACTATCCACGGCCAAAGCCTCCCACCAGACCAGACCAGAGACAATTCGGAAATTATAAATTCCCAAAGTGACCCCGCCGGGAATCGAACCCGAGACCTCCCAGTTATAAGACTACAGCGCTCATAACTGCGCCAGGGAGGTCGTCAAAAATCCTGATGTTAAAAAGTTGAAAACTTAAAATAAGAAAATATAACGACGAAACCGACGCAAAGTTCGCCTCCCTTGTATTGATCATAGGTACATGCAATGACAAAAATACTATATAAGTATTGAAAGAGTTCACTTGGCGTTTTCAAAAACCTTACTAAATAAAGAAATTTTTGTAATTGCAATAAAGTGATTGTGAATTGAATCAAAGTTTGATTATTATTATCATTAATTACAACTTATCATCTATGATGAAAGTGAAGGAATACAAGGTTATGAAACTTGCATGTCTGAGAGTCTTCCATAACAATTGTGTGTGAAAGTGTGTGAAATGTCAATGTCATCTTTGATCATAAAGATACCAAGTTTGAAGTAGTACTTATCGCTGCTAACCTTCTGTGCGACTGTCTAAAAATGGTTTCTACAGTGTGATTAACGCAATCGACTTTGATTGGCTGAACTTAGGGCGTTCTTACTGCGTCAGTCCATCTTAACCTAGAGCGAGGGAGTACAAGCCAATCAGAGGTGTTTGCAGTCATTAAAAATAGCAATGATTTTTAGACAATCTAAATCAAAAATTTCCTATTATGTTTCTTGTTAATACAATAGGTTTGATTGTTTGTGATAGGGCACTGGTAGCTTGCGCGGCTACCGCGTGCTGGTGCGCGGGCGCGCAAGCGCAGCCGTTGACGTGCAGGGCCGACGAGCAGTGCGAGGCCGGCTTCTACTGCGACCGTGACGCCGCGTACATCTGTCGCCGCTGCCTCGACTGCGAACAGCTGAAGCGGGAAGCGCCCGTGCTGCCTTCCCGCTGCATCAAGTCTGTGGCCGAATGTGGACCCTGCATCACAGGGTAAGTTTGATGTCATCCTATTTTGTTATCAGATTTAAGTCTTGATCCCACATTCCGTGGGTTTAGGCAGGCAGATATTGAACGGAAACATCCTCCTACCTAAATTAACAAAGGTTAGGTAGTGCTGTTATGCATGTATAACTACTAGCTGATGGCCGTGACTTCATTTCCGCGGGAACTCTTTAAATTTCCGAGATAAAATATAGCCCATGTTTTCTCCTGTATAACTTATAAGCTATCCATTCCCAGCCAAATCGATTCATTCTTTGTGGCGTGATAGAGCTTTCGCATTGAAGTATAATATGTATTAGCAGGAAGTAGGATTGTATGAACTGTATGTATTGTATGACCCAAGTGAATTGTTCCATCGTTTCAGATTGGTGGAGGATCTCCGAGGCGACGCGACGCTGCAGTGCGTGCCGCCCGACGCGCGCAGCGGTGACGCCGCCATCCCGGCGTACGTGTGGGTGATCGTCAGCGTCGTGTCGCTGCTGCTGTTCGCGCTCGTCGTGTTCATCGTCAGCTACGTGCTGCGGAACACTTATACCTTCAAGATACTGGCTTGTAAGTTCGCTACTAGATAGCTCCCTTCCTACAAACAATAGCTCCTTAAAATGCGGCAACGTAATATCATAGTTAGTTTGAAAACGTCAAACATTGGTTGCTAGCTACTACGAGTCTATGTGGGTACGCCAGTTCAGGCGTACTATGAATTGCCGCAATTTACTAGTAAACCGACGGTCGGTATCTAGCAGGTGTAAAGCGACTACCAATCCTAAATCTATGACTACGGATAAACCAAGAGAAATGATTTTAGCAGTCTATGTATCTTTGTATGTGTCTTTTTACGTAAGTTCCACTGAAGCGCCTAAACTACCACTTACAAGATACTGGCTTGTAAGTCAATTTCGTCTTTACACTTTTTCCTAGTCTAAGCAACTTCTAAACCTTGTCACGAGTGTCATTTGCTCCTAAGCATGAAAACCGATTGTAGCAATCGTATTTTTCGAGATCCGCATAATCAGTGCTACTCTTCAACTTGTTATTGGAGCATAGCTAATGTGCTTTAATAATAAAACCGGTTTTTGGTTTGTTTTTGTTCAAATAATGATATGAGCATAATTAGAGGACGGACTTATCGCTTCAATTTTATTTATTAGTATAGTATAGGTAGAATAAAGAGGTTATTTTTAACGTCCATGTAAATGTCATTGATAATAACTGGGACATCCAGGACGGCTTTACTTGGCTTTCCAAGGCACGGAGAAAACTAGGAAAGTTGAGATATCGCTCAACCAGCCCAATCTACTGATGTGCGCCGTCACCACTTGACAATAGCAACACTGGTCTGTAGCGGTGAATAACGTCATGAGCATCGCATAGCCGATTCGCATATCGATGGCCATATTATAGTAGCCTATTGCTAACTTATGTAGGTATGTAGGGTAGATATTGTGTACTTAGCAACAACTTCTACTTACACCTTCAAGATAAGAGCTTGTGAGTAACTCATCTAATTACTCGGATCAGAACGTATCTACCTATACGAGTGGGTGCTCGCGGTTTATTTGAAGGTCTTAACCACAAAGGCGGTGATATCACTGCTATAAACGAGGATTGGGTTTTATGATCGTATTTGTGACTCTTGAACCATTGATCGGTACATAGTCAACTTAAATGATTTGTTAAATTGTTGCAGTTTTAGATAGTAAAAATCATTAAATATTTTCTTATTTTAAAACGCTCACCTGCCTCAGTTAAATTGACACACGGTATAAGCAGTGATAGCATCTTTGATTGTACGGAGTTACGTGCGTTTAAGCATTTAAATATCACACGCTTCAACGGTGAAGGAAAGCTGCATGCCTTAGAGTTCTCCATATTTTTCTCATTTAAATATCACATGCTTCAACGGTGAAGGAAAGCTGCATGCCTTAGAGTTCTCCATATTTTTCTCATTTAAATATCACATGCTTCAACGGTGAAGGAAAGCTGCATGCCTTAGAGTTCCCCATATTTTTCTCATTTAAATATCACATGCTTCAACGGTGAAGGAAAGCTGCATGCCTTCGAGTTCCCCATATTTTTCTCAATTAAATATCACATGCTTCAACGGTGAAGGAAAGCTGCATGCCTTAGAGTTCCCCATATTTTTCTCAATTAAATATCACATGCTTCAACGGTGAAGGAAAGCTGCATGCATGCCTTAGAGTTCTCCATATTTTTCTCATTTAAATATCACATGCTTCAACGGTGAAGGAAAGCTGCATACCTTAGAGTTCTCCATATTTTTCTCATTTAAATATCACACGCTTCAACGGTGAAGGAAAGCTGCATGCCTTAGAGTTCTCCATATTTTTCTCATTTAAATATCACATGCTTCAACGGTGAAGGAAAGCTGCATGCCTTAGAGGTCCCCATATTTTTCTCATTTAAATATCACATGCTTCAACGGTGAAGGAAAGCTGCATGCCTTAGAGTTCACCATATTTTTCTCATTTAAATATCACATGCTTCAACGGTGAAGGAAAGCTGCATGCCTTAGAGTTCTCCAAAATTTTCTCAAAGGTGTATGAAGTCTGCCAATTCATATATATGTAGTTCACTATATTCACTATATACAAATATCCCTTTTCTGAGAGAAGGCCTGCGCTCAGTAGTGATCCGTTGACGGGTTGCTGATGACGATGTTGTATTGTTCAGCGACGCGCGCTTCGGTCGCTGCGCCGCGCGGCGCGGGCGGCGGGCTGGGTGCGGCCAGCGCGCCCGAGATGCCGCCGCCCTACAACGCGCACTACAGCGCCGTGCGCCCGCACTCGCCGCAACCGCCCGGCGCCTCGCCCGCGATCCCAGACGCCGACCAACACCACGCCGAAGGTAACGAACCGTCTTCAGCTAACACAACAGAATGACGACCGACCACCTCTCCGGCACAGTGGTGACGTTGAGGTCTTATAAGCGGGACAATCTGGGAATTCATGATGTCTAGTGACTGCTGTGAAATTGTCTAAAAATGATTCTTACATTTTGACGATCGTAATCACCTCTGATGGGCTGAATTTATGGATTTCTTGCTGCATCCATACATTTTAATCAATCGGAGGTTGCTATTGTCCCACCGTAGACAATCCCAAAGCTGTTGTGGTATGTTGGGAGGTTAGAAGAATGGTTATAATATTTAACTGCCATCCCCTCTCTATGTCAGCACTCAGCCCGCTTCCATCTTAGACTGCGTTGGCACTTACTGGCGGCCGGTTTACAAACCATATCTAAACGAAAATCTAAAATAGAAAGAAGGCTTCAAGTTGTAGTCTTAACAACAAAGTTAGCATAGCAACAATTTTGTACGCAAAATAACAGTTTTGCTGCACAACAACTTTTGCGCCTTATGTTAATTTCGTGCAATTGTGCAAATATGCAAACAGGCATGTTTTGTCAAGCTTACATTTTTGTAACGTTAAGAACGTTTTGCAACCCTAACCTACTCTGAAGTTATTAGTTCTTGCCTATTGGTTGTAACAAACGGGATCATTAATCGCCAGAAGAACCTGAGAATTGACATTTCGTTGCTGAGTCAAAATCTGCAGGAAATGACTGAAATTTGTTCCAATTGGCATCGTGCCAACAACAACATTATTTTAATTTATTATTGTGAAAAAACAGTTCACCTTTAAAAAAAACCTTAGCACACATACGATTCATAGTAAAATAAATAATTGTAGTAAATATGTGAGTACTTTTTGGGTTTTCCTTAAAGATAACAAGTCAAGGATGGGATAAAATGATGAAACAGCGAAGTGCATCGGTGCAGAATCGTTGTGCGTAGTGACGCATCATCATATCAGTGACCCGTTGTTCTAATTAGCGCGCTTGCGGTCACGCCGTACATCCCACTGCTAATTCATTAACTGCGTGGATGTGACCTTGAATGTTATATGCTTTATTAATGTTTAATTATAAATCTTTATACATACAAATGTTTCACTTGTATTGTATTTGGCTGCGATTAAAAGGGCTTCTAATTTCAGATTAGTTTATTAGCTTTTTGAAAATCCAACATCTTCTTCACTTTAATAAATTTTTTACATTTCAGTTTTCTTTTAATCAGTCTTCAAAAAAGGTGTTAATTCGACAGTAGTTTTTAATTATATATTTTTATTTTTTTGTGTGCAATATGATATTGGGTATTCGATATCTTCCCCGATTGTTAAGTTGTGAACCGATTTTAATGATTTCTTATTTATCGAATGTGCCATATCTCAAGCATCATTTGAAAGATTCATTAGGTAGGTATATTTGAATTTAAAGAGGGTCTAATTCCCATTTTCACCAACGTTCCCTAACTTTTAAGGGCTACCTAAGTTAAGTTAGGTGACGCTTTCTGTAGGCAGCACCTTAAGGTGGAAATGACATTGGGCAAGGGATTGTATTTAGAGGCTACCTACGTTAAAAAACCCCTACTTAGGGGATGATTTAGATGTGGTTGGTGAAAACAGGCATATAAGGCTCCTAATTTTTCCGCCCTTAGAGGAAGCTCTAAGGGTAGAAATCTAAGGTATGAATCCCATTTAATCAATTTTTGGCCTATTTTCAAAAGAATTTTTAATTGTATTGCTACTGCCTGCTGTTGGACGCGCTCCATTCGGGTCTGAGTGGAACTTTACTTGTATATTTGTAATATATGTATATTTAGATCTACTTCTTCACATCAGAAAATTCGTATCAGAATTTAAAAATGTACATAAAATGCATAATATTTTGTATTATAATTCTATTGATAGGGTATTAATTGTAACTTTAGGTACTATTTATTATTGTTTATTTTCTTTTTTCTAAATTTATTTTAAGTGTAATGTTTCACAGAATTACTCCCGCACCATTAATCATCATACTAATATTATAAATGTGAAAGTGTGTTTCTTTGTTGGTTTGCCCTTCAATCACGCCGCAACAGAGCTACAGATCGATGTGATTTTTTGCATGGGTATAGTTGAGAACATGGAGAGTGACTTTTTATCCCGGAAAATCAAAGAGTTTCCGAGGGATTTTAAAATCTAAATCCACGCGGACGAAGTCGCGGGCATCAGCTAGTTAAATTATAAGTTAGCAGTGAATACTTTAAAGGCTAGCCATGTTATGTTTTTATTTATGCTGTATGTATTCCAATAAAGAGAAAATAAAATATATTTTTGTTCAGAGTCGTCCTGGCCCTTCATCAAGCGCACGCCGTCGGGCCACGGCGCGGGCGACGCGAGCGGCGCGCGCGAGTCCGCGGGCAGCCAGGCCGCGCGCGTCTTCAACAACCCCCACTACGTGCGCGGGCCGCACCTGCCGCCCAGGTGAGCACACTGCCCGATCCTACAGGCTGTCCATTAGACATTGGTGCTAATTTCGTTGTCACTCATACCAATGTGTGACGAGCGTGCGTCAGAGACGAACTCTAGTCAGCTGAAGAATCCATCCCTTTAAATTCAAATTCAAAATCATTTATTTCATGTAGGCCAAATTTAAGCACTTATGGCAATTCGGAAAGCTGATTCTGCTGAGAAGACTATAATATCCTTTTAAAATTATACCTTTAATTTATGTAATATTTACTGTAAGGTACTGTAAAGTGTAGATATTACCTGAAAGCTTAAACTTAAACTTTCACTATTGTGCAAACAATCATGTTATTTAGTTTAAGCTTGTGGCATCAGATTTAGAAAACTCACAGTGGCGGAAGATGTTGCCATAGGTCGCCATGAAAGTTATCCGTAATATAAAAGGAAAATGGGCCAAACATGTCCTCCCGCCGAATCCGGTCACGGCGGCTAACCTACTCAGAAATTAGCCACTTGCGCGGGAGATATTATAGTGCACAAGTGTAACACAGATGCACTCTCTATGCCCTCACTCTCATAGTCCGATGGGACGGAAATCCGACACGACCGGAGAGAGATCAGGCGCAGGACCGACGGCTTTACATGCTCTCCCAATCTGCGATGTATGAGAGTGACTCACCGCCGACTTTCTATGTTCCGGCGGGTACTGCGAATTTGTTGACAGAAAAAGCTCAATTCATTTTTTGGCTCGGGAATCGAATTCGGGGCCTCGTCATCCGTAGTCGAACTTACTAACCACTAGACAAAGAGAGTAAAAGGCGACAGATGGTCGAAAACAACAAATTGGAACATCATCAAAGACAAACGAACTGGTACACAACAGGCACTAGGTACATGGAATAGAGTAGCTACTATTATAAGGACAATGTTAAGTTAACAATCTAGAATAAGTACCAAAATGTTGTAAAAGGAAAATAAAGCTATGTTTTTGTCGTCAGCTACGACGGCGCGGGCGCGGACGCGGGCGCGGCGTCGGCGAGCGAAGACGAGCGCGACGTGTTCGCGCACGACGAGGACACCATGGAGAGCACGTGGGTGCCCAGCGACAGCTTCGGCGACGACGCCAAGTGAGTTGCGACCGCTCAACCGATCATGTCCACTGCTGGATATTGGGCTTTTGCGTTGACTGCCACATGCATAGCGCATGCGCCGCATGTGTCCCTGCGACTCGTCTGATGTCGTTGTCGTCAGTCCACCTAGCCCACTACGGACTTGCAACCACAAAATGTTATAGTTGTTATTTCTTCTTTTTTTGTTAATGTTACCAAGAGTTTAGAAAAATATTTTAAAATTATTTTTATCGATTTTTTATTGGTATCGAGCTGGCCCAACTCATTTCAGACAAGGCTACGGCTCTGTTGCGGTTTTTGAAAATTTCCGGGGGATCGCAGGTTCGATCCCGGGCCCGCACCTCTAGAAGTTGTAAGAAATTAAATATCACAAGCTTCAACGGTGAAGGAAAACATCGTGAGGAATATTGCACGCCTGAGAGTTCATAATGTTCTCAAAGGTGTGTGAAGTCTGCCAATTCGCATTGGGTCAGCGTGGTAGACTATGGCCTATAGACCTTCTCTGAGAGCAGACCTGCGCCCAGTAGTGAGCCGTTGATTGGTTGCTGATGATGATGTTGCCTACAGCGCGGCGAGCGGCGCGACGAGCGACCTCTCCTCGCAGCTGGACGCGGCGCGCAGCACAGCGCTCGTGCGCGCGCCGAACGCGCACCCGCCCTGCGGCTGGCAGGTTAGTAGTTGTATGAATGAATGAAATTTTATTCACAAAAATGCAGGTACAACATGTTTGTAAACAGAAAATCGAGCCGAATACATTTAACCAGTACTGGTGTGTGAATATTTATAATGTCAATTTAAGTATAAACAAAATGTCAATATTAAAAACTAATACATAATTTTAAAAGTTATTCCATAATTTTGAATGTATTTATGTCCATTAAATTGTCAAAAATAATCAATAAAAATAATAATCTACATATGGACACTGTACTTAATATTATCTATGTTCAATACATTGTACAATAGTAGTGCAATTATAGTTTACTAGGTACGAATTATTAATTATTTATAAATTTTATTTCTAAATACGGCCGTAGGTTTTCCTTTTGAACTATCTGGCAATTTATTAAATAATTTAATTGCCCTGTAACTAAATAAAACAAACTCGAGAGGAGACCAGCAGGCCTGGCATGCACGCGCGAGAAAATTTTGTCTACCCCTTTTCTCGTATTATTTCTATATCTATCGAAACTAACACGGCTGCACACCATGATTCGTCTCGTTACGTCAACAGTAAAGACAAAAATATTATTTTCTCTATTTTTCTATACGAACTCTAACATGGCGAGTGGCGACGTCATTTTCTCGAATTTTGAAGTTTAAAAAGTAAACGAGAAATCAGTCTACATCGACAATATATATGTCTCTCTCTATCTCTTCGCAAGATATCACTTCGACGTACATGCTAGGCCTGTTGTACCCAGTCGTGGGCTGGCGATGGGTTGAGATTAATGAATGAAATAGAATATAATAGATTTTTATTCAAATAAATTTTTACAAAGTGCTTTCGAATCATCAATTGAATCTACCCACTGGTTCGGAATGCCGTTCCAACCGAGAAGAACCAGATAGAAACTCGGCGATTGCTCTTTCAAATGAAAATAAAAACGATTTTCTCGTAAATATTGAACATATTGCGTCCTGATTTAAAAACTATTTCTCAAGGGTTTTGAGGCACCCTAGAGAAGCTTGAGGTTTAACTTAAGGAATTCTGCAAAAATTCTCTGCCTAAAGGGGTAGTTTTTGCAGTAGGAAGCATTTTTAAAACCTATATCGACGCAGTTAAAGTTAAGAGTATACTTGGTAACCGTAACAACCGCGATGCGTTGCTACGATCTTGCGGCATTTCGAGGCTGAAATCCATAAATCCACTTTTCATTATGCTCTGACTCAAGACATAGTAAAAGATATATACCACATGATATATACCCCTTCCAAGATAGCCCGCTACAATCTTAGACTGCATCGTCACTTACCATCAGGTGAGATCGCTTTCAAGAATATATCTTGTCATCGAATAAAAAAAAATTTATGCCAGTACATGGGTATTTATCTGTATATTTGTCTCGTTATATTACTCTGTCTCAAGGGTGAGGCGAGGGAGAGCACGCTCTCGGCTCCGTAGATGTCAGTCGTCTCACGGTGACTCAATAGCAGTAATGTTGGCGCAGGACTCCAACAATAACCGCAGCGCGAGTGAGCCGGCCGGCGCGGCGGGGTCATCGGGCGCGCCCGCCTTCATCATCAACGTGGTGCAGACCATCCACACCGTGCAGCCGCCGCCCCGGCACCACGAGCCCGGCTGCTGAGCCCCGCCGCTCACTTGACAACTATTGGGTACATCACTATTTTATACTGAAGACGGGCCAACATGTTGACATTTATTGAGTTCATGCAATACACGAGCGCGCGTGAACTTCACTAGTGATTACGTCGTCTACATGCAAAGTCTTGGGCGCGATTAGTCGCGAGTAAGCGCTCTTTCACACTTATAAAGGCAACACTTGAGCCACGCGTACTCGTGAATTTGTTCAGGTTGTCAGAATTGGAACTGAGTCTGCTATTTCAAAATATCACTCTGCTCAATTCCTCTGTTCCTGTGTTTATGATCTATGCTGCTGTGAGATCTTTCTAGTAATATGTTACAATAATTCAGTACCCATTTCTTCGTTTTCTTATGTAGCAACACACAATACTCCACAAGCGACTCCGTCAACTGAACAGACAAGTCAACTCACCATTCATTACCATACCTGGATACCGGTGCACAATTTTTGCGCGGGACGAATCCGCACTTCACGTGTCCGGTCAGTACACTGATCTCTATAAAATCAATCTATTTGGCTGTCCCTGTACAAATACAGCATAACTAAGGATCAATTTGAAGCACCACTGACATACGAGTGTCTCTGGAACTAATAATATTGCAAGTGGCGCTCCGGCTTCTATAATAATAATTAATCTATGAAATCATAGATTAACTAAAGAGATCTATATTTATTAATCTATGAAATCATAAATTAATTATAGAGATCGGTGCGCCATTTGTAATATTATTAGTTCCAGAGACACTCGTATCTATGCTTACAGCGCCAAAATGGCGTCAATCAAGTTGGTCCAGAAAATATTACGGCAGCCTCCCCAGTGTTAATCATAGAGTGTGTTAACTATAGTTTAGTGGGTCAATACAATTACCTCGTCACGCACAACCCAGCATCCCACTTCGGATGAATTCATGCGGCATTTTTGCTTAAAAAAATCGGTTTCGTCTGCGCGCATATTTTATAATATTTTTGAATTGTATTCATACACCCCATTTTAGTTGAGGACACAATGCACAATTCGATACTTTATACAATATAATTCGGGCTATATATAGAAGTATAGAAAATGAAACAAAACCTACAATATCAAGGTTATCAATGTTTGCATCCTATTCCCAGTGCGCCGGTGCTTTACCGGTTAAGTATTCTTAAAGTATTCTCTCTCTACAAAATGAGTATAGAGCTACTTACCCTTAGTTTAAACATACATTCCGCCATTGATAGATTTTGAGCGTCAAACTCTTTAAAACAGTGGAACTAAGATCCCTTTTACTTTTGACGTTATAATGTTTCTATACTTCAAATCAATTAACGTCATCGATATGACGTATAACTAACCCTATTGTTTCCTTACTCTTACTACTACGAACTTTATAGCTTAAGATTAATTTCTATTAATTTCTGTATCTAATTTTTACACTAAGTATCTTTTTCTGAATGTAATGCTAAGAATAGTCATGTACCCAATTCGAACTGTAAAGCGATGCTCAAATGAATGGTGATAAACTTCCCAAGGTGCACGGACTCGGTTGCTATATTCTTTTATCAAAATACTCATTACTCTTAAAGAACGGGGTGCTACCGAAAGTCATCTCTGGGAAGTTTTTGATATCGTGTCTCAATTTTGTGAATGAAAATGTGATTTATGGTGAGATAAATATGAATTTTTATAAAGAAGCTGACGACGTTAGCTTGAATGTGTTTATTAGAAAAATAGTATTTTGCTCAATTTACATCCATTGAGATTATAAGCATTTAATTATGGTACATCTTTGTACCCGCTAACCAAAAGTGATTTAGACCAGAAATCAGAATGTAAATTAGATTAATTATGTAAGTAAATATGATAGTTTTACTGATTACTTGTTTAGAATTTTACCATGTAGTAATTGAATTGTTGCTTACAGTTTTTTTTTATTACCGCGTTTATTTAATATTTGGAACAGCAGCTGTGGGATTGTCTAAAAATGATTGCTACAGTGTGGCGATTGCAATCACCTCTGTTGCTGCATCAATGCATTTTAATCAATAGCGGGAGAGTACCAGCCAATCAGGCTATTGTGGGTTAGAGTAAAAAAAAATACAATTAGGTATTTTTTGTCAACGGTACCAGTATGACGTCATTTTGTAACGGTTGATATCGGCCAACTTGAAGTGAATTGTCTAGTGTAACTTATGGCGGCGAGTAAAATATCCGGTCCATCCGGTATCACAGTGTCAAACAGGGACAGGACTGTCCCCATCACAATCTATTAAGTATCCAAATTATTCCATATCACTATCATGACTGCTAGAATGTAAATTATAGAAATATAGAATAATAAAGTATAGAATAGAAATTACAGTGAAATATTTATTTTCAAAAGGCAAAGTTACGTTAACGAGTGCCAACTGGCCGATTTCGACGGATATGTAAATGACGTTACTAGCGATAGCTCCGTCTATTGGAGAGTAACTTGAAACTTATATTGAAACGCAAGTAAGCATGATTTGTATGAGCGTTCTTATCTCTAGTAGGATACCCACCCTCCCGATGACAGATAGCTAGATTCGATAGGAAACTCTATCTGTAGATAAGTTATTGAAAAGGAAGTAAGGACAAAAGGATAGTTTTGTCTACAATTTCTAATTGAAATGACGGATATATAGGTTATTGAAAACGGCTGTTAGACAATTCCACAGCAGGATACTCGATATCCAAAAATGGACGGTGTCATAACTCGCGATAGGTTAGCGAACGTTCCTATGCGTAATTTTAAAATGGATATTATAGTTTTTAAAACCCTAGTGCCAATATTATGTACTTAGTTTAATTTAACGATGGTAATTTTATTGAGGAGAAAACACAACGTGTTTCATCTTTTCGTATGAATCGTTCTGTTATTTTGTACTATCCTCAGGGATAGTATTGTTATTATTAATTTTTAGTATGAATATATTTTCAGTAAGACAGTATTAAGGTGCGAATGTATGCGATGAATGTATATTATAATAAGTAGTTGATTTTTATTTGAAGACTTAATTATATTACAAGAACTATTGAGTATTTGAGGTTAAAATAAAAGATTAAAATGGAAGATATTAACATAATCATTTTTATTTCTTTATGTTGATTAATGCCTAATAAAATATGAACAAGCAACGTAAATGAACAAAACAGGTTTTTTTTAATTATAATTATAATTTTGTTCTTCAATTAAAATTCATTTTATGAATTTAGTTCTTATGTTGATCTGTAATATTTGTATGAGAATATAATAAGTATAAAGAGATTATAAAAGCATAAAAATACAAAAAAAAACTACCTACGTCTAATTATCCAGTGATAATTTTACATCAAAATTATCCAGTAATAACTTGACGAATGTATTTGATTAAGGCAGTTCATTATTTGATGTACTTATTTATACCGAAATATTTCCGTGTTAAAGAACTTTAAACTTTCAATCTAACTGTATAAGGTCCACTTGCAGAAACGCCGGGCTACCCTTTTAACCCAGAGTTAGCTGCTGCTTTGACAGATTTCTTATAAGGCTTCTGTCAAAATTACAAATTTATTCCTGAGTTAAACCTAACCCGGCGTTAGGCAAGCGGGCCTAAAGATATTAGGACAGAAAGACGCAATGTAAAACAAAGTGAATCATTTATCGCTAATTCCATGTTGTTTTTACTGCTTCATATTATATTTAATATAAGTTTTAGATAATATTATTTACTTTTTGGTCATTTAGAATTGTAACAACGAAACCGAAACGAACGAACATGTATTCCTCCTGTGAATTTTTAGACATACTCGTAACTTTAACTTTGTATATTAATTGATTTACATTTAAAATTGTTAAACGACCAATTCCATGTTCTAGCACTTTACAATAATAATAATGGATGAAAATAAATTATTTCTTAGTGATTATTACAATATATATTTATAGGGTCTTCCAAAATAAATAAAATTAGTTCATTATATGTATAGAATACGCGAGAATTCTATTTTGTTATGTGTGATTTCTGATCCGCCTACAATACCATAAGAGAATGATCACATTTGCAATCAAAAAGGTCTGCATAATATTTATATCTTTTTAATACAAAACGATTCAGCAATCCAAATAATACTTACCTTATTTTAACTCTTATGTATATTTCAAGAATCTATTACTAAGCAGATCTGTACTATTTGCTCTCGCTTATTGTAATTGTTGCAAAAGTTTTATTCTTATATTTTGCTTATATGTATTGAAGAGTGTATAGTGATCGGAGAGTAATATTATCTCAGATAGTAATTACATAATTATACGATTTGTGTCAAATAGGAGGCAAAGTAGCGCAGTTTAAAAAAAATTAACACCGAACCAGTGTACTAATTTGATTTGCTTTTGTTATTAACAATAAACATTTTTAGGGTTCCGTAGTAAACAAGGAACCCTTATAGTTTCGCCATGTCCGTCCGTCTGTCTGTCTGTCTGTCTGTCTGTCTGTCCGCGGTTTAGCTCAGAGACTATTGGTACTAGAAATCTGTAATTTGACAAGGGTATAAATATCAATCACGCCGACAAAGTGGTGAAATAAAGTTGTGAAAAATATTTTTTTTAGGGTACCTACATGTAAAGTGGTGATGAATTTTTTTTTTCTCATCTATCCCATAGTGTGGGGTGTCGTTGAATAGCTCTTACAAAAGCGTTGTGGGTGTGGGAACACCATTTTTCAATTCAGGGATCCGTTTGTGAAATATGATATTTTAAAGTGCTAAATTAGAGTCAAGTGTCCCCCCCCCCCCCCCCCCCTCTGCCAGCTAAATGGTTGTATATACGATACAAGAAAAAATTCACAGCAGTAGTATATATAATGAATTTTAAAGGAAAACTATCACGGCTAAGTAGGGTTTATTAGTGAAGGAGTTATATCGGTTTTTCTAAGTTAGATATTACACGTAGTGTAAGTTGCATATTTTGTAATATATTATAGTATTTAAACCATGAAACTCAAAATGTATGTTGAGACTTTCAACTACGGAACCCTACACTGCGCGTGGCCCGACACGCACTTGGCCGGTTTTTATTGTAAATGTCATCAGTGGTCATAGACTAAACTCCAGTGTAATCTTTTAGTAAAATTTTTACATACTGGGTCGAATATAATAAAAAAATAGGAAGAGATCTGAGAGTGTTGCCTAAATGTTTGATTTAAAAATGTTTGATTTTTATAATATAACTTAATATGTTTGGAAATCGAAATGAAGGTTAATAAATAAATTTCTTATGGCAGAAACATACTTATCGCGTGACCTGATCCAATACTATGATGATATAATAATATGATGAGAATCATAGTACAAGCGATGTGTGTGGTGATGAGGTGTTTGTAATGTGATTCTGTATCATAGGAAATACTAATATTTGGGCGCGTGTTCAAAGTAATTTTTCGCCCTTATGATTGCATGCAGCTAAATAAATTTCAGGAATGCCATAAAAAGGTTGTGATTAAGGCATAAATAATTTAACATCAGCAATTAGAATACAGGGTGGTATTAGTGTTACCGGTACATATTACATTAAAAATTGCCATGTTAAACATAGGCTTATATGCCCAATGTGCACACGCGATTATATTATTACTATCGGGATTAAAACTATTTGGTGCCAATGATGAAAAGAAGTCGTTCGATTTTTTAGTGCGAAAACGTCAATTGCTATTGAAATAATCGCATGTTTTTATTGTTTCCACCCTGTAGATAAATAATATCAAAAGAAGAAAAACACTATTTACATTTTTATCATATTGAAGATATTATTCTGTATGTTCTTCATTTCACAAAGTGCCTTAACACGATGAACTGGCTGTGATGCATTTTTTATGAAGTAAATTTTTATTGTTACTATTGTTTTAAAATTAAGTATACTTATTATGTAAAAATCTTCCTTTAGCGTAATTGTTACTCAGGTATGAGCCAGTGTGAGCAAGACCGATCCCTCTAGTCAAGGTTCACTAAAGAATATTATCAAATACCTCGTGGAAGGAATGTTTTTACAAATAAAACATGTTTTTTAAATAGTAAGATTTTTTATTTCTCAACCCTAACCTTAACCTACCTATCTTAAAATTCATCAAATCACTTTATCAATAAATTAAAAAACACTGGAAACTAGTTTAAAGTGGTATAGAAAGTAGGCAGTAGGCACTGCCTACGGGTACTGCCTTTTGTAAAACTTTGTGACTTTTATGTGTGCATTATTTCCGACAGTAGTGTTGAAGCCAAATTATTCATATAGGTATATCTCACACCATGCGTATTAGAAATCTCAATTGTAAAGTTGCATCCTAATCGCTCATCTGTAACAATGTTATAATGTAAAAAATCGCCATATCATGTCTATGAAAACAATATTAGTTGAAAACGGAATACTGCTTAAGTTTGAAAAGTGCCCAAACTCGCAGAGGACAACTATTGAATCAAAAACTAAGAATCCCAAAATTTGGAAACTCATTTTTGACAAAGAAAACAGACAAAAAAATCAGGATTTCGAGGTAAAACAGTGTTTGCTACAAACGAGCGTAATATTATCGTAATTCATTCATTCATCAAGACTCCAATACAAAGAAATGAACGTGCGCTAGCGAACAGCACCAACATAAAAAACTAATTTTTCTGTCATCTCAAGGACTGTAGCCACTGTAGGCGAACTCGGTAGGTGCAACAGAGACAAACACTTTAGAGTAAGATAAACAGGACCCGCCATATTAAAATTAGCGCACGTTTCATACAAAAAAAATAGGTACTCTTCGAAGTTGCGCAAGCCTGGTAAACTGGCAAGAGGACACTAGGCGCGCGGTGCCTGGAGGCCGCGAGCGGCTGCCGGCGGCGACGCGAGCCTTCCGCGGCCGGCCTCGTCGCGCATCTGCCGGCTACTGACGGTCGCTGCCGGCCGCTACCATTCCGGTGTGAATCGGCTCTTATGGGCTGCAAAATGCAGATGTGTTACAAGCTTTGATAGTATGCGGCAGATTAATCGATAGGGGCAACAAAGAGCGCGAGCGCGTGCAGCAGCGCGGTGCGCGGCGCGAAGTGCGCGTGCAGCGGCGCGCGCAGCCGCGCCAGCTCCTCGTCGCGCGCCGCGCTCGCGTACAGCGGCAGCTCCAGCGCGGCCGGCGCCGAGTGCGCGTCCTGCGCGACAGACACCAGCATGAAGAATGAAGACAGCTGATCTTAGCTTGGAAATACAGCTCGAAAATAATTACACAAGGTTAATTTAAAAAGCAAACTACCCTTTTTCACCGTCATTTTACAAAACTGAATAAAACCAAAAATCATTTAAAAAGTTAAGATTTTTTTAGAATTCTAAAAAGGTACGGAATAAATACTGGTTGTAGCTGCTGTTGTTAAAATTACTAAACTTGTATTTCGAGATGTACCTACCTACCTACAAACTCTAAATTTTTTTTTAATAAACAACATTGTTTCATGTTAGGGTGCGTACAGAGCAGGCGAATCCGCAACACGCGTGCGATACGCGTGTTATTATAACTGACACTATTTCGTGCGCCTTTTATTACAGCTCACGGTAAAGTAGAAATGTATGAGCTTTCGTATAAAACTCTCATTTTAGCTCATACATTTGCATGTAAAAATGCGTAGATAATTGACTCTATAGTCCGCGGAGCGCAATACTTTAATATAACTGTAAAATTCCAATTGAACACTGAACCAATAAATAATCAAAATTCCTCCAATCCTATGATTTATTAAATGTTTCTATATAATATGATCAGTAAAATAAAGCACATGTATGGTACCAACCTGAGGGACGTAGCGCAACAACAGGGGCGGCGCGGGCGCACGCGGCGGCGAGTCGTGCGTTGCGGCGTGCAGTGCGCCCCCCTCCCACGCCGCGCCGCCCAGCATGAGGCCGCGCACCACGATGCCTTCATCAACATTTTCTGAAAGGTTTTTAATAATAAAAAAAAAGTCGCGGCAGACAACCTCCTCAGAGATTAGCCATCTGCGCGGGAGATATAGTGCACAAGTATACCTATTCCCCCACTCTGATAGTCCGATGGGACGGAAATCCAACACGACCTTAGAGGCACTTTCGCCACCTACCACCACCCTCCGTTCTCCCCACGACCCCGCTCATTGCCAATTCAGAGGGAGACTTCAGACGGTCTATATCGGTAGTTCTAGTATGAGTGCGATTAAATAAGAAAAGTAATTAATTACGCTGTAGAAATATTAAACGTCCAAAAGTTCGCATACCAGTGGTACAATCCCACTTGGCAGTGAGGGCGAGCGCGTCCACCGAGCAAGCGCGCCGCGCGGCCGAGCGAGCGCGCGCCGCGCACAGCACGCGCTGCGGACGCACGAACGAGCGCAGGTCACATTCTGAGGGGTGACAATTTTATATATCTGATTAACATTTAAAAGAGAGTTCGTCCGCCTCGAGTTAGGTTTTAAAATTCTCGCGGGGTAAAAGGTGCCCTAGGTCTATCTTCAATTCCTTAACTATACCTACTGCAAAAAAATCACGACGGTTAGTTGCTCCGTTGTTGACAAATCATCAAACAAACACACTTTCACATGTACATAATATTAGTTAGGATATACAGATTAATAATGTATAATATCTACTTCTAATTTACGCAATTAGACTCCTATACATATTAGGTATATTAAAATATCTGCAGAATCTTTAGGCTTCAATCATCTGATTATCATATTCATCATCGATATTTTTAATCAGAGGTTTTGAAGCAGATGTTTCAAAACCTCTGCTCAGATTAAAAATATCGAGACCTTGGAAAAAACTATCGAGACAGTGAGAAATAAATACCTGTGGGAAAGTAATCGTCGTTGGAATTGTGTTCGCGAATCCGCTCGACTGCGGCTCGGGCGCGATAACAGAACTCTTTCAGGTACGCCTCCGGCACATCGGGACCAGTCCACAGTAGCTGCCATTCATCTGGCACCTGGGAATGCATTCAAGTTCTCCTAAATGAACCCTAATTAAGAACGACCGTCTTTAAATAATCGCATACCACTAGACAATTACACTGCAGCAAACGTTTTTAGACAATCCTGAGTCATATGTATGACCACAGAGAAATGTTTCGTAATTTTTTTTTGCCAAAAAGCATGGTTTCCATTGCAAAAAGGAAATGACTAAGCGGAACGGACTATGTGTAGACAAAATAGTTAAGTTATTCGACAGTTGCCTCAACGCTCTTCAAAAG